>JAJMJW010000010.1:0-440976 GCA_030569055.1 Yamadazyma andamanensis
TGGTTGTGTCAGTGTCTCTTGGGGTTTTGACAACTTCAGTGACAGGCTCGGATGGATCAGATGGAGTCACAAACTCAGTGGTAGTATCAGTACCAGTCCATGGTTCAGTAGTGGTGTCAGTGTCTCTTGGAGTTTTAATAATTACAGACTTTGTTTCGGATATATCTGTTGGAGTTACGGTTTCCGTAGTTGTATCAGTTCCAGTCCATGGAATTGTAGTGGTCACAACTTCACAGTTAGCTTCCGAGGGGAGAGCGTAATACCAAGGTAAGTCATCAGTATGGATCACTCCATTTGGATATGTAACAGCAAGTGCTAATCGTGAACCTCCCCCTGACATATAGTAAGAAAGCTTGATTGGATAATATTGTCCAGCTTCCAATTCATAAGTTCCAGTAGGGTTCCTTTCACTTTCAGGTCTACTTGGATTCCAAAAAGTGATTAATTCATAATCGGAAATCATATCATTGGGGCTACCACAACAACTCATGGCACCATCACCCAAAACAAAAGCTTCACCATCATCTCCTCCAGTGATATCAAAGGTGTAAGTTCCAGTAGTTGGTGCTCTGAAATAACCCGATAATCTCAAGGCGTATGAGAAGACGTCCATCTGTCTTCCATAAACAGTTCCTTGCGTAGGTTCATTGTACACACCATCACCCTCAAAATTTTGTTGCTGGATACCGAACACAGTGTCATTGGCTTCCATTTTGTCCACTAGAGCATAATCATCATTGGCATGGTGATATTGAAGGTCATGAATTGTTTGAGTGTCATAGAAATCAACACGAAGACCTTGTTCGACGACAGAAGGATTACATCCATCAATAGCCAAAACACTGGCAGCTAAAGACGCCCACAAGAAAATGTCTTTAAACATATTATCGAACAACTACGTATTCTTGGGGGTATTTATGCTTTTTTTCTATACCCTTTGAAAGAAGGGTTTGCAACTAATTGTCCCGTTTAAGAAATTTTTAAGCCTAAGTTGGTAATACTTCCTAAGTTGTATTTGAAATTTTCTTTAGAATCTGCACATCTGCAAAAAATACTTTCCAGCTTGCATTTCATTTAAGAAATTTATTTATGTTTGTTATGTCTTAATCCTTACCAAACTTGCTAACACGACGCTTCGGATCGATGAAGAATAGAACATCATTCAAAAAGCCAGAAAAATGAAGAGTGACGGGAAAGGGGCCAGATAGGGTAAAGTCCCAAAATATGCCTAGAACAATACTTTTCTGATATCAAAACCATTGAGGAATTTCATATCCGTTTTAGATTGGGCTCAAAGTCCTATTATGCCAGGTTCTGTATATTGATAGACCCAATGACCCTTTTTCAAAATATTAATTAATCTCGCCAGCTAAAAAGGATCAAACCATTCTTAAAATCCAACTTATAAACAATAGATGCAGAAATTTTTAAGAAAATTTAACCATTGAAATAAACTAAACAATAGAAAGTACTCATTGGGAATAGTTTATATCAAATTAAGACAAGGGTATGAAATACGGATGGTTGGAACAATTGTCTGGTACAGGAGACCAGTAATCTATTTCGGGAAATATTTCAATTACGAGATTGGCCTCATATAGAAAGGGTCAAGTTTCAAAAGTCATGTTCAATAACATTTTTGTCGTCAAGAGATAGAGTCATGGTTTTGTCTTTCGAATTTTTTAAAAACTGTTTAGAAACAGACCAATTAGTAACGGATTTCCATTATTATTAATAGAATTATATCAATGATAGGTCCTAGAAGAGTAAGACTATAAAAAGCATGCATATTAATGCCATCATTGCTTGATTGTTCTGCATAATGAATTGGTTTAGAAAATAAAAACTAAAAGACCAATGGACTCATTTGGGAAGGTGCCCGCCAAATTGGGAATCATTTTGATCACCAACAAGTAATATTCAATTCCTCGTATTGCGAGCGAAGTTGCTTGGTGGAATAGTCAGCCAAAAACGAATAATTCGGGTATTACTTTTTCACTTGATATTGTCAATTATTTCTACATATGATGTAACGTTTAGAAAGTTGTTTCAAATCCGAAAATCAACGAATTTGAGATTGGCTATTGGAAGAATCAAGGCTCATATACTTCTTTTTTTGAATATCTGAAGACAAATGAGTATCCGCCTCCAATAAAGTTACACCATCATTGGACTTATTTGATCAAAAGCCGTCTCAAGCTGAATTGCTAAGTCAGAAGTGAAGCTTGAGTCTAAGATTGATGATTGTGCTTTCGATTTTTTTCGGGAATCTTTTCATGAATTTTAAAAATGTTTTGATCCCGAAGTTATTAGAAAAATCACTTTTTGAAGACTAAGAGCTAGCTCTTCATATTTTGTCGTTTTCCTGGTAGCCTTGGCTAGGGTCATGATGAACCTGTCTGTTATACTCGATATGAAGAAAAGACGTGGTTTAGTTGTTGTATTAATTCTAATCTTGGGGCAAAAGATTTCTTTCAGTTTCAAAATATCACTCGCTGAACACTGACCAACACAATGCATAGGAATTCGCTGTTCGTGGCGATATTCTGATGATGCTTGTAAGGACCCGGTCTCCAGAAAACTCTTCTGAGAGACACCGTTTTTTTAAGAAAGTAAACATCCATCAAGTAACAGAAAACCATAGTGTTTTCGAATTTGCTTTTCAAAAGGACCTATAAAGAGAGATGCCACGGCTAGTTGAGACGGTGGACTTGGCTTTCATCATGATTCTATCTGACTTTTTGCAAGAATCCTGACTGAAAGGGAAAAAATTTTTCAATAAAGAGAATCGATATCAATGGAAATTTATGGATTTTCCATGTATTGATTACCCCTTTTTGAACCAAACCTTTCGCCAACTTCCGTATGAGGAAACGATTCCTATTACAGAATTGTAATTCTGGCTATTATTCATGCATCTAAGAAATATTTTTTATCTATTTTGGTCACATTATGACTGTTTCGGCATCTTGAAATTCAATATGTTTATGGTATCCATTCATAGAACAAGGCAAATACCCAATTATAAATAATGTTCCGGTTGGTGGGCTTAATTGGTATCTTTGGATGAGTAATGTTATAAGTCTTTGATTTCTTAACAATAAAAAGCGCTCAAGGAAATGGACAAAGAGTGGCCTAAAGGGGATTTAAAGATAATTATATTTGTAGTGTTCAAATTCAACTTTAATCATTCTTGAAATAGCTCATAACCAATATTGCCTTGGGTACACATTTTTTTTTCGGTTTTGAGTTTGGATTTTAGAAATGACGCTTGGTTGAATTGGTCATATATTTATAGTTAAGGGTTCGGAATACAAGCTTATAAAGGTAAATGAAGACTTAAGTAGTTGGTATACTATACTTATTACTGATATTTTTCAAAGAATAGTAGCTCTACATCCACGCGGATGAACACATCAACAGAAGGAGGTTAAAAGTGAGTTCATGGGCTTTAAAATGATTAAAATGGAAACGAAAACTTGAAGATCCCTTGGTTTGTGCCATTTTTTGCAGCCAATTTGCTCAAAGCAACCGATTCGTCAAACATACATAATTCGAGACACATTAGAATGCCTCCAAGGATTGTTTTGTTTCTTTTTTCATGTGCCGTTTGGAATCGAGCAAAGTCTGAAATCTACATAACTTTGATTTTGATCGAAAAGGATGTTTCAGAGTGTATCAGGATTCAATATTTAGATGTACTGCATCAACTTAATCTTTGGAGGCTGTGAGTCAAAAACACAAAAGAGTATAAACTAATCGACAACAAAAGATAATGCCACATTTGTTTCTATTTTGCATCCTCTGAAGGACAAACAATGTGATCTTGAAAATAAGTGCTTGTTTTTTGTCAGATTGAACAATAAATCTGGCAAAGCAATAGTACTCCAAAATTGGAGTTCTCGAAGAATTTGGGAGTGGAGATAGGCGTGTTCCCTTTCACATAATTCCCAATCTTCTTTTTCTTCCCAAATTTTGGAAATACGACAGGCAGACTGATAATCAGGAGAACATGTCTTCCAACCAGATTCCAAGCCTTTTCACTGATGACATCATTGCAATCAGTTTAGGCCATTCTAATGGCCACATAAGAAGACGGATAAACTACTCGTTCTATTTGGGACCAAAATCTTTGACTGAATTCAATGCATTCACAGTCGTTGGCTACGACGGAACCTCACGGGCTTAAAGAGAGTGTACGTGTGAATTTTCCTGATATTGTCGAATGACGAGATCAATTTCCCACTTCTAAGTTATTATTCAGTTTATGGTACTAATATGACTTCAAAAAAATAGAGTAATAACAAAAATATTATGGGCATCGATGGGATATTCATTTGCCACTCCATAAGAGTTTTGGTTTTTTTTTTCCTTAAAAAAGTGAAAGAATGAAAAAATGAAAAAATCCATAGTCTCAAGTTTCAATGATTGTTGAAACAGCGGTTTTATTGAACACCAGTTTTTTAGTTTCACTGTGGCTTGAGCTATCTTACTAGGTATGGTATTTTTCCTCCCAAAGTTGTTATATTTCGAATTAAAGAAGCCGAATACTTGATAATATTTGTAAAACCCAAGTTTCCCCTTTAGGTATTTTGCAGCAAAATAAACTTCCTAAACTTCCGGTAATATTCGAAAAAAACTTTCACATGAGTTAGGGTACCTATTGAAGATACTCGGCAGAGTCTTCACAATGGGTGGTCACAAAACTAAATAACAGATAAAACTAAATTTAGAAATAATAGTGTGTGTTTTATTGGCAGGGGTCGACTTTTCTTAAAGTCTTCACCTCTAATGATCAATGGCCAGCTCATCCAGAACCAAATCTCCATCAATACTTATACTCTTAGAGACTGTATGATACATTTTATTCTATCCAGTTAGTGTGGAGACTTTTGCATCGAAGGTCCAAACATTCTATCTGATAGAAAAACATTGGCCAATCCCAAAATTTAATCCATAAACCAAAGCAAAACGCGAATCTTTTTGACCTGGAGATATTTTCTACCAAAAATTGTTCCTAAAAAGGTCTCGGGCTGGATAATGGTACTGCTTTATAGCCAGGAAATCATCTGACTGAAATGCTTGACGCACGTCAACTGTTGAGTCATATCTCGATTACACTGTTCAATATCTTAATAATAATAAAAGAGGTTTAACAATAATTTTGCAAGGAGAGAGAATGTGGACATTTTTTGTATATTAGCCACTTATAAATTTCGTTCGAAAAAAGATGAATGCAAGTTTTGAAAATAGTCAAACAAGAACGATGACTACATCATTATTGATTTTTGTATTCAATCTTACTAAGCTCTATATGAAATTATTCCAATAACTGTCTCAGACGTTGAATGAAGCCATGCACATATCAAATCCATTGATGAACGGCACGCAAAATGGAATTGTATCAAATATTGTAAGATAACTTAAATCTTCATCTAAGCCATAAATTAAACTCTTTTTGGGATTGGTATTATTCATTTCAATGCTAAGTACTGGGCAGCTGCCACGTATGTTTTCTGCGGTGCTTTCAGTTCTGGTTTTTTGTGATTTTTTTTCACCAAAGTGTCTTCACTTTGAGTACTTTCATTGTCAATCATTGTTGTTTTGACGGTAGTGGAGTCTTTAGAAAGTTTCCTTTTCAATTCTGAAAACATGTTTATTGATATTGACCCAAACAAGTTGAAATTCCAGCTCTTAAATAAAACATTTTTGTATTAGTCATAAGATTTCAATTACGAGAAATGATGGTTTGTTCCTATTTTTTTAGCTCAAAACAGGAAGAAATTGGGAGATTAAGTACCTAGAGATGTGTCTCATCCTAAAGTGGAAATTTCATCAAATTAGTTATTTCTAGACCTATGATCCATTAAATTTTGAGTCATTCATTGTGAAGTATACAAAAGAATAGGTTTTTATTATTTTATTTAAATATGAAAGACTAGGATGATTAAACAAAATACTGACTCTGTTGAAGTTTTAGATTGAGCAGGAATCAATGACGGAGGCAACTGCTAACATCTTCTCGTCCTCAAGATTTCTACCCACAACTTGAATACAAACTGGCATACCATCAAAGACTTCTGGATCATAAAGCTCGTGGATTCTCTGATCATCTTCATTTACCGGTTTGTAATCACCAACGGGGTCAATGGATTTGTCCACCTTGGAAATTGGAACAACAACACTCGAACAATCGAGAAGATTGAATGGACAAGTATAATTGAGTTCCTTTGACGTATGGGGCTTGAAAGAAGTAGAAGGCCATACAGGAGCAATAATGGCGTCGATTTCCTTACCAGAATTTGTCAAATTTCCAGAAGAATTCCAAAAATCGTAGAATAGTTGCTTCTGTTCGTAATGTTTATTGCACAAATCCCACCATGGGTTTACAGTGATTGGCGGTGACTTGTCGGTACTGATCATCACGTCCACACATTTAACGACTGGTTCGCCAGATTTCTTGCACATTTCTTCAACTTCAAAACCTTGGTCAGCGGTGAAAATTTCGGTTGCAACGTCCATGATTTCATCATGATGAGGAAAATCAATCTCAACAACCTCATGACCGCAGCTTTTCAAGGCCTTAACCTTCTCTTCAATAGCCCTGACGATTGGTGGATGTGGCATGATCTTATTGTCGAACTTCCAGACACCAAGAGTCAATTTTTCAGTCTTCAAAGTCTCATGATCTCTGAATGGGATAGGCAAGACTTTTGGATCTTGTTTCCATAAGCCTCCATCAACAACGAGCTTGGAAATAAACTCGATATCAGCCAACGAACGAGCCATCGGACCTATGACAGAAGGCATTGTTTCTTGGCCACTATAAGAGTTTGTAACTCTCAAATAAGAAAATCTTCCTGTAGAAGGCTTAAGAGCGTATAGACCATTAAAGGCCAGGGGAATTCTAATACTACCGCCAATGTCAGTTCCGAATCCGAGAGGAGACCCGCCAGCACCAATGAGTGACCCTTCTCCACCCGAAGAGCCGCCAGAAGTCAAATCAATTCCTTGAGAATTGAAGGTATAACCAAAAATATTGGATTCTGTTTGCGGGGCCATCATGGCCATAGGAACAGTGGTCTTAACGTAAAATACTGCTCCAGCATTTTGTAAGAATTCGGCCAAAAGACTCATTCGGGTCTTGGGTTTCCCCACCAAGGTAACATAACCAATGGAGGAGTCTAAACCCGGGAGATCGACTTGATCTTTCAAAGAAATGGGGATTCCATGAAGTTCCCCCACCACTTCTCCCTTCTCCCGATAATATTGGTCGAGTTCTTGGGCTCTTTCCAATGCTTTGTCGAAAAAGATTTCACTGCAACAATTCAAAATCTGTTGTGCAAAAGCAGCACGATGACAAAAGGCTTCAGTAACAGCAGTAGCAGTAAGGTTTCCGGATCTGATTTTATCCCGAAGCTCGAGAACCGAGCATTTGGTTATCTTCAACTCATTTTCTGGAAGAATAGAGTCCAAATATTTCTCAGTATTAGTAAAACCTTGAGCAAGCATATCATCTTTCAAGGATTCCTGTTGCCATTTTGCAGGAATTGCGTTCCAGACATCCGATCTTTTACGTTCAGCAAGCACTTCCCAGGTCATTGATCTTATCGGCAGATGAATATAGCTTATATGTTGGGAGATAAGCACCAACAAATCGCAATTCGGTGTTCGGTGTTCGGTGTTCGGATCTCGGGTTTCGACATGCGATGTGATAAGATAAGATAAAAAAACTTGGAGTTTAAAAGGGCTGGCAAAAGGAGAGAATCTGCAAACATGGAACCTATTCTCAGCCAAGGTTACGGTTATGGGTTTGCCCTTGGTTTGGGGGCTGCCTTTGCTATATTAATGTTAAGTATTACTAAAGTTCTCGATGTCTATTTAGGACAAAAACAAAATTCAGAAAGATTTTCAACGGCTTCGAGAAGCGTAAAGTCCGGTTTGATCGCTTCAAGTACCGTGTCGGCTTGGACTTGGCCTGCCACTCTTCTCACGTCTGGAACCTGGAGTTACTCACATGGGATCAGTGGAGGGTTTCTTTATGGGGTTGGTGGTACTCTTCAAGTGACACTTTTCTTGTTTTTGGCCATTCAAATCAAACGTAATGCTCCTTCTGCTCATACACTTTCAGAAGTTTTTAGGGCCCGGTTTGGAAAGACAGGCCACTGGATGTTCTTGTGCTATTGTATTTCCACCAACGTGTTGATTGCTTCGTTGTTACTTTTAGGAGGTTCTCAAGGTTTTGCTGCTGCAACTGGAATGAACGTGGTGGCTGCTAGTTTTTTATTACCTTTGAATGTGATCGTATATACCACGATGGGTGGTTTGAAGGCCACTTTTGTGTCCGACTGGATTCATACTGTGATTATTTATGTGATTTTGATTGTAAGTGCTTACACAATTTATTGTACTTCTTCAGTTGTTGGATCACCTTCAAAAATGTATGATCTTTTGGTCGAGGCTCAAGAACTTTTCCCTTCTGCCACAGGTCAGAGTTATTTGTCATTCCATGATAGCTCGATGTTCTACCTTACATGGTCAGTGGCTATTGGAGGTCTTAGTTCTGTTTTTGCTGATCCTGGTTACTCTCAAAGAGCTATTGCCTCCGACCCAAAAAGTGTTTTTGAAGGCTACTTGATGGGTGGTCTTTGTTGGTGGGTTATTCCATTTGGATTAGGATCTTCTGCTGGTTTAGCATGCAGGGCTTTGCTTAATAATCCTGCTTCTGTTACTTACCCTCGAGAATTAACTCCTGAGGAAGTGGATGCTGGATTACCAGTTATTTATGGATTAGCAGCTATTTTCGGTAAATCAGGGGCTGCTGCCGGTCTCGTGACATTATTTATGTCGGTTACATCTGCCACTTCTGCTGAGCTTATTGCATTTTCTTCTGTCTCGACTTACGATATCTACAGAACTTATATTAAACCAGATGCTTCAGGTAAACAATTGGTAAGAGTTGCTCATACTTCAGTGGTCAGTTTCGGAATGCTTATGGCAGCATTTTCAGTGATGTTTAACTATATTGGTGTGACCGTTGGATGGCTTCTTTCCTTCCTTGGTATCATTTTAACTCCTTCTGTTAGTGCTTGTTGTTACACTTTATTCTGGCCTAGAATGACAAAATTATCATTACTTATTGGTTGTCCCTTAGGTACAACCACTGGTATCCTTTGTTGGATTGGTGCCACATACCACTACGCTGACGGGGTTGTCAACAAAGATACCTTAATGATCACGAAAGCTACCTTTATTGGAAATATAGTTGCTGCTGGTGGAAGTGCCCTCTATATTTTGATAATTTCATTGATAAAGCCTGATCCAGAACCTTTCAACATGTTGGCTTTGAATAATGATTTCAGACTTGGTGATGATGTTGATAAAGAAGGTAAAGATGCAATTGTTGTGGATGAAAAAACTCAGAAACTTTTGAAGAAACATTCAACTTTGAGTTTATTGGCCAATTTATTCATTGTTTTAGGGGTTTATGTGATTATTTCAGTGGCACTCTACGGAATCAAGCGAGACCTCAGTAAAAGTTCATTTGTGGCTTTAATGATCATCATGTTAATTTGGCTTTTAGCAGCTGCTTTATATATTATCATTATGCCATTATGGCAAGGAAGACATTCACTTGCCACTTTATTTGCCTTTTTAATTGGCAGAAAAAAGCTCCCACTGGAAATTGAAGAAGTTGAAGATGAATCTAGCAATGAAGTAAGCGTTACCGAAATTCTGCACGAAGGTAAACACTAGTATGTATTGAGTATTGAATATATGTGAATATGCGTGAGTCGTATCTTTACCGGTTTTCGTAAATTCCGGTATTTGTATTTGGTTTTAGTTCGGGCACATATATTTTTTTGTCATTGCACGCCCGCGTTTCGCATTGCAGTACGAATTCCGTGCACGTGAACCGTCCATCCAATGAAGAAGCAAAGACCCGTGAGGATTAACAAGGCCTGTGAAAACTGTAGAAGACACAAAGTCAAGTGCTCCGGACCTCCTTTGTGCCAGAAATGTGAAAAGTACGGCGAGGAGTGCGTTTTCCGCAGCAAATACCGAGAAAGTCCTAATTCGTATGTGATATTTCACCTATTCAAATTAAACAAACTCCATGTTACTAACTAAATAGGTATATCAATAAGCATGCCCTCGAGATTCCGGACCATGTATCTGTTCTGGTACGAAACGAAGGGTCGGAGTTCTTTGGTTCGGCCAGTAATTTCACATTTGTCAATCAATTGAATCATTTTCTACGACAGCTGGCAGATAAAGACACTTCGTCGGACCATATGCTGGTCCAGGCAGGTGACCACCATGTGAATAGTGGGAAGGGGTTGGAAAGATTTGGATTGAAACCCACCGTTATTGAACATTCAACCACCAACGATTTCTCAATTGATGATTTCACTATTGAGCAAGTTTATTCAACTATTCAGGCGTACCTCGAAACCTGGACAATACCGTTTCCTTTCTTTGAGGCCCATCAAGTGTTTGGCTTGGCAGCAGATGTGTGGAAAAACCCTCGTGCTTCAGCAGAAGATAAAGCTCTTTTATACTTGATTCTACTGATTGGCTCCGCCACATCTTATTTTGATCTAGAACAACTGTCACCAACAGCATTCCCAATTCTGAAGTGCTTTTTCGACCTTGCCCTTTCTACGGTTCCGAAAATCTTGTCGGAAGTATCATTTGAAGCGGTTCGAATAGTGTTTTTAATGAGCATAGCAACTTGTGCTTTAGGAGATACTGCTCTTCTGTACTTGTACATTGGCATTGCGGTGAGGATTCTGTTGGCTATAGGGCTTCATCGAGATAGCGGGGTTCGGAGCTCGAAGTTTTCTTTGGATGTTCGTCATCATCGTCGAGTTTGGATGTGTGTTTGGCAATTTGAACAGTATTGGAGTTTCTGTGTGGGGAGGCCTTCGAGTGTAAGTACCTACATTGGGAAGCCTAGTGTGACATCTGAAGATTTGGATTATGGTGGGTTGTGTGAGAATAATCCTAATGAAGGTAGTAAATTGTTTGAATACTATAATGCGGTTGCACACCATCAATTGAATTATCCGGGTCGATTTCTGATGTCTTCTGCCCATTCTTTACTCAGGCTTCAATTTGGACTGCTCCTTCAGAAAGTTCACGCAGAGTTATACAACACAAGGTCAGATCTTCTGGAAGTTCTTACCAAAGTTGGTCAATTATCTGCAGAAATCGATCAAGTTTATTTTGAAAATCCCGATAGATTGATTGTCCAGTCGATTGTCGATGATTCTGTCAAAGATCAGCCAATAGAGAGGGTCAGAGAATGGTTTTGGATCCGTGTGTATTATCTTTATATCAAACTCATGATCTACAGGCCTATTTTAATATTCAGTGCATACACAGATGCTGCTAGTAAAAGAGGAAATCCAGACGTTGAATCGGCCAAGTCCACCCAATCAGAAACACAACCACCGCTGGCTCCCCATGATAAACCATTTTCTATCCATTCCAAGATCAAAGTGGGTTCTGACAATTGTGTAAGAACTGCCATTGAATTATCAAACTTCATCATTTCACTAAATCAAAAAGTTCGGATGATTCAGCCAATCATCTTCATATCTACGTATCTTGAGCTGACATCCACAGTGTTGCTATTCTATATATTGAGTAGTCTAGCGGATATTCCAGATCCTTTGGCACGAGAAATTTGGACTGTGCTTCAAGATACGAGCAATTTTCTTAATGGATCGTACGGAAGTTATCTTGAGTCAACACAGATGTTGGCACGTGATGGGCTAGAGTCACTCCACAAGTTGCTTAGATCTCGTGACATCCATTTCAATAACACTTACTTGGACAGGATCATAAAACCGGTGATGACGGGTCTGCCATACACACAGATTGCATTAGAAGGAGATTTAGATGGAGGCTTGGAGTCAATGTGGCTCCAGACCTTGGACTGGCTAGATTATGCATAAGAAAATCAAGAGATTTCAAGTACCGTTTTAGATTTTATTAGATTATGATGATCAGTCGATGGCTTTTTGTAAATTTTCACTCAATTGTTCGTTTCTGGAGCATTGAAAGTCTCTCACGTGTTCTCCCAGTAAGAATCTATCCGACTCAAGCTCTGAAAAGCCGTGAGATGTTGAGAGTCGTGGGCGTTCATCAAACGGGTTGCTTTCAAGATCTCAGAAAAACTAAATTATGGGGAAATAAATGGTGATTAAGCAATGACAAATGCTTACGAAAGAAATAGAAGTCGATATTGATCAACAACAAGCCCCGCAGGCGTTGACACCGTTACTCCGCAGTGCTCCAACCGTGCTCCGCACGTTGCTCCACACGGGCCCCGCTCGTTGCTCAACACCACTCCTTACCCCAACTATCCCCGGTCGTAAACAAAGAAAAACCCAATTCCGAGCATGTGGGGCATCCCTCTTTTCTCCTTATTTATACCTCCACCAATGGGCGGATTTTTGCTCTAACAATGTCCTTGTATAATCAGACGGTTACAGAAATCGAATCCCTTGACAAAAGTATCATCAAAATCGATACCGATCGGAAAATAGCTCCTGTCAATGAAAAAATCTATTCAGGATTCGTAGAACACCTCGGAAGGTGTATTTACGGAGGACTTGTTGATTATCTGGATAAGCCCAAGACCGAAGTCACCAGTAAAGGTTACCGGAAAGATGTTTGCAAAGCAATCAAAGACTTGAATGTGCCTGTTGTTAGATGGCCTGGAGGAAATTTCGTATCATCATATCACTGGATTGATGGAGTTGGACCCAAAGAAAATCGGCCAAGAAGACCTGAATTGGCATGGTTGGGTGAAGAAAGTAATCAGTTTGGAACAGATGAATTTCTCGACTGGTGTAAGGAGATGGATGTTGAACCATACTTTTGTTTAAATATGGGAACTGGAACGTTGGATGAGGCTTTAGCATGGATTGAGTACTGTAATTCCACCGCTAACACTTACTACGCCAACTTAAGACGCCAAAACGGCCACCCAGAGCCCTATAATGTCAAGTATTGGGGGCTTGGAAACGAAGTTTGGGGCCCATGGCAAGTTGGACAAATGTCCCAAGAAGATTATTCTAAAAAAGCCATTCAATGGGCTAAAGCCATCAAGTTATTAAACCCAGACGTCAAGCTTATTTCTTGTGGATGCACCGGATACGAGAATTGGGATCATTATGTGGTAGACCAGATGGTCAATTGGGTCGATATGCATTCGATCCATATTTACACTGGAAACAATAATTATTTAAAAAATGTTTCAACTCCTGCCAGCGCTGAATCTGCAATTCAAATCACCAAAAATTTGATTGACATGGCCCGGGCCCAACATCCATCCTCCAAACCAAAGCCAACCATCTGTTTTGATGAATGGAACGTTTGGGATCCCGAAAGAGCTGATGGAACAAAAGGTGCTGAAGAACAGTATAATCTTGGAGATGGTTTAGCAGTTGCATGTTGGTTAAATTTGTTTGTTCGGCAAAGCGAAGCATTGGGTATGTGTAACATTGCTCAATTGGTCAATGTCATTGCTCCAATAATGACCAATGAAGAGACCGTTTTCTTCCAACCAACGTTCTATCCATTCAAATTATTCTCCAACTATATGAGAAATGGACATGCGTTGAATTTACACGTGGAATCCTCTTTCTACAAGGGCCCCACTGGAAACAATGATGGCTTATTGAAGTGGGTTGAGGGAAATGTCGCTGTTCCATTCTTGGATGTTTCTGCTGTTCAAAGATCTGATTCTCTGAAAGTTTATGTGGCTGTTGTCAATAGAAGCGAAACTGAAGATGCAGAAACCACCATTCACTTCGATAAAAAGATCTCCAACATTCACCAATGGTTCATGTATCACGAGGATGTTTATGCTTTCAACACATTTGAAGATCCCGAAAATGTTAAGGCTACTGAATCAAATATCAAATTCAGTCAAAACTCTGACCTTTCAATAAGCTTCAAGTTTCCTAAGCATTCATTTACATTTTTAGAATTAAGTAGCTAAATTAACAAATAGAAACTCATCAATCAACATTATAGCTTATTTTACCAATAATAGAAAGAAAACTTCTTTTTCTACTTCTCCATTTGTTCTTTTTTTGTTTTTGCTAAACAACAATTCATATATTAACTATCGAATCAGAGATCATTCCATCTAAATTACATTTCATTATCAGTGATTTCTTCCTTGTGGTCTGCTTCGGGCTTTAATTCCAATTCTTCAACTTCTTGCTCGAGCAAGTGAGTAAAATCAGGTCTGTTCTTCCAACCAGGAATGAAAAGAGGGGCTTGATCCCAATAAGCGTCCAAAGCTTCCAAAGGTATTCTTCTACTTTCTGGAAGGAAACACCAGAAGAACAAAGCATTGGTGAATCCACATACCACGAATAAAAGATAATATCTCCAACCAACTTGAACCATTGCTTTGTCGGTAACCTGACCAATCATTGTGTTGAAAGCGTATGATGTCATAGTAGCAAGAGCCACTCCTTTGGATCTAATAGCCAAATTGAAACTTTCGGCAGGAATGACCCATGAAAGTGGACCAACCCCGTAACTGAAAATAAAATTATAGATCCAAGTACTAGCAATGAAACCAATTTGAGCACTTCTGTTATTATTGGTTTCTGCTGGGTAAACTGCCAATAAAATAGCACCAATTATGAACATGCATCCACATCCCACGTTGGAAAGGATTAATACCCATCTTCTTCCGGTATAATCAATAGTAATGATACATAAGGCTTGAGCAACAAGGGCAATGATGGAGTTGATCGATTGGAACAAAAGGGTTCTGGTAGTACTCAAACCAATCTTAGCAAAGATAACAGGAGAATAGTACTGGATAGCTGATACACCTGTCATTTGAACCGAAGCCTGAATGGCCATACATAAAATGATTCTTCTGGATCTATCTTTTGTTTTGAATAAATCAATCCATTTGATAGCTGCTTGAGATCTTTCAAGTTCAACTTCCTCAACAATCTGGTAGTATTGAACACGGGTTTCAGGGTCATCTTTATTACCATGAGCATGTAATTTAGCTAATATAGTGTATGCATCATCATTACGTCCTTTAGAAACCAACCATCTTGGAGATTCAGGAAGAAAATAGGTTGCAAATAATAAGAATCCAACAGGAACAACCTGAAGCCCCAAGGGGAGTCTGAACTGATTTTCACTACCAGCTAATCCAACATAACATCCATAAGCAATCCATGAAGCACATAATGCTCCAATACCTAAAAAGAATTGTTGTAAAGCAGTCACCGTACCTCTAATGGAAGGATGACACAATTCAGCTTGAAATAATGGAATAATCATGGTGAGAGTACCAACAGCAATCCCTGCAATGAATCTTCCTGCAAGAATCATTCCTAGGTTAACAACTGCTGCTTGTAAAACACCTCCAATGATGAAAATCACACATGCCACACTAATGGTGTATTTTCTTCCAATTCTGTCGGAAATTATCCCAGCCAAAAGGGCCCCAAAGAAAGCACCCCCGGTGAACAAAGAAACAATAGCACCCCTTTCATTACTTGTTGGGTGTAAAAGATCTACAAACGTTTCTGATGCTAAAACTTGAGCAATGATTGCTAAATCATACCCATAAGCAAAACTTCCGATACTAGCAAAGCAACAGACAAAAAACTGGTATACTTTAGGTGCAAGAACCATGGTCCAGAGTGGGTTTTTTGCACCCAAACCCAATTGCTTTTATACCTATTTAGGTGTGGGGCTTCCCCAGATTTTTTTTGCGAGCCTTTTTTGCAAGAATACCCCAACTACCCCAACTGTTGAAAGTGGGGGTTAACCCCACTAAGATGAAGCATAAAAATTAAAATTCCGTTGGAATGGGGCACCCCACTCGCCAGTGCCCTCCCATTTACGAGTTCCGAGGTCGTCTTTGCTTGCTATTCGTGGTCTCCAACGCTTTGAATCACCCATACTTGGCGCCAATTCGAGTTTCTCCAATCAATTGGCCTTTAAATCCGGCTTCATCATGGCCAATAGCTCGTCAACGGGCTTATTGAGTATGAATAATATAGCGGAGAAGTTTTTTCCGGTCATAAGGGATCCTTAAAATCAGATACAAAAAAGCGTTGATAATGAAGCTGGCAATTGGAATTGTAGGATGGGTGAATCATTTAGGAATTTAATACCGGTTTGGGTCGAATTGTGATGGGAATTCAACTTGTTGTCACATTTTCTCTGTTTCTTTTAGATGCTAATAGGATCTTTACCTTCGCTTAACACAATCTGGCAAACGAGGGGCTCTGGTTAACATTAGGAGTGGAGATTCCGGAATTTCCCCGGTTTGGTCAAGTATAAAGAAAATTGATTGTAGGGGGTATTAATTATGATGTAAAGAGGTTAGGGCGTTTTCTGCTTCGTGGATTTTGGGATTGTCAACTTGTACTAAGCCACAACCATCGTTTCTCCAAGAGTTCCTTCGATTACTAAAGTCATATGACTGGCTCACCATTAGCAATGACTGGCTCACCATTGGCAAATGTGATATGGTAGGTTCACATAAAGTTTGCATGCTTGTCAATTCGCCTATCAAATAGATTTGTAAGCAGATAGATTTGTAATCCAACTATTCCCAAAGGGCCATTTTTGGTAGTTCCGACCCACGATCTGCTGGCCCACTCGGCGAGCTGATACGATCAGATATCTAAAATTCGGCCCTTCCAACTGTCGGATTTATTTCATCCGGTTATGAGCCCGATTCTAATCCAGGGGCTCGGTTGTTAAGCTGGTTTAATCTGGCTTGCATTTATCAATAAATTTAACTATCCCTAGTCTCTAACATCACCAAGCAGCCCAAAAAACATTTAATGATGAATGTAAAGGCACCTCCATTTTGCGTTTGTTCGACTCAAACCTCAACGACAGGCTTCAGACTATTTGCTCAAAGCAAAATTGGCAGGGGTCTGACAAATCAACCGATTTCTGGAGTTACGCAATTCAATTTAGACGCTTAAACTGAGTAAATGTTAATCTCTACGTCTGAATCTATCTATATCTCAATCAATCTATATCTCAATCTATATCTCAATCTATATCTCAATCTATATCTCAATCTGTATCTCAATCTATCTCTTCGTATATCTCAATCTATCTCTTCGTCCATGTGCCGTTTATGCATAGATATTCATGTGAAGGTGTCTGTCACATCAAGGAACATAAGTGGCAACAGGTATGATTTATAAATGAGGGATCATTCGATTTCCCTATTTGTGTTATTTTGCTACATATAACTTTTAAATAATTATATATTGGGGGCGATTATCCTCAAATCTTCTTTTTCAAAAACTTTGTTAGATAGCGGTAAAACATAAATTAAAAGTACTTACAAATATAACCGAATTTAAATTAACAAAATATAGACCGAAATAAAGAAACGTGAATATTGGATATCACCGAAAACAAAAAAAAGTCGTTAAAACGTTAGAAATTAAGCAAAGAATAAAGCAAAAATTGCTGCCATACCCAAGACAAATGAAGAGCCCTTAACGTTTGCTGCTAATCCCTCAGCCACAGTAACTGGACCAGGTCTTGGACTGGAAGCAACAGTACTTGTGGCTTCGACAGTAGATGTCATTGTGTGGTCTTTTTCTCCCATCACACATGTGTCACATCCCATGGAGTGCGAGTAAGTGAATGGTTGACCTTTAGCATCAGTCGTTACCTTAACTTCGTAAGGAATCGTGCTGGTGACACCTCCAACTTGAGTCACTTTGCTTGTTTCATATCCTCTGCAGATATCACAATCGCCCTTGGTATAAGTGTGGGTGACGGCATCACCCTTGGAATCAGTTGTGACCACAACTTCACATGGAATAGTGACTGTCACACCTTCCTTTTCAGTGACAATGTCTGTTTCGTATTTGGAACAAACAACACATTCGGTCTCAGTTTCCGTGCTTGTCTTGGTGAAGGTGATTGGAATACAAGTGTTCTTGATACAAACTGTTGAAACAGTAGCTTCATCAATAATGGAGCTAATGGTTGTCAATTGTCCGTCAGAATCAGTTGTGATAATCACTTCAATTTCTCCAGTAACAACAGATCCATCACCCTTGGTGGTCGTGAATCCGGTGGTGTAGTCAGTACATTCTGGACAGTCACCGAAAATGTCAGTAGTGGTGGTTAATTCTCCGTCAGCATCAGTTGTAACAATAACTTCAGCAGTAACAGTGGTAACAGTTCCATCAGGTAATGTTGTGACGTATGTGGTGGTGTAGTCAGTACATTCTGGACAGTCACCAAAGATGTCAGTTGTAGTAGTCAATTCACCATCAGCATCAGTTGTAACAATAACTTCAGCAGTGACAGTTGTGACAGTTCCATCAGGTAACGTTGTGACGTAAGTGGTGGTGTAGTCAGTACATTCTGGACAGTCACCGAAAATGTCAGTAGTGGTGGTTAATTCTCCGTCAGCATCAGTTGTAACAATAACTTCAGCAGTAACAGTGGTAACAGTTCCATCAGGTAATGTTGTGACGTAAGTGGTAGTGTAGTCAGTACATTCTGGACAGTCACCGAAAATGTCAGTTGTAGTAGTCAATTCACCATCAGCATCAGTTGTAACAATAACTTCAGCAGTAACAGTTGTGACAGTTCCATCAGGTAATGTCGTGACATAAGTGGTGGTATAATCGGTACATTCTGGACAGTCTTCGAAAATGTCAGTAGTAGTGGTTAATTCACCATTTTCGTCAGTGGTAACAAGAACTTCACCAGTGACAGTGGTAACAGTTCCATCAGGTAACGTTGTGACGTATGTGGTGGTGTACTCAGTACATTCTGGACAGTCTTCGAAAATATCAGTTGTAGTGGTCAATTCTCCATTTTCGTCAGTAGTGACAAGAACTTCACCAGTGACGGTGGTAACAGTACCATCAGGTAACGTTGTGACATAAGTTGTGGTGTACTCAGTACATTCTGGACAGTCTTCGAAAATATCAGTTGTAGTGGTCAATTCTCCATTTTCGTCAGTAGTGACAAGAACTTCACCAGTGACGGTGGTAACAGTACCATCAGGTAACGTTGTGACATAAGTTGTGGTGTACTCAGTACATTCTGGACAGTCTTCGAAAATATCAGTTGTAGTGGTCAATTCTCCATTTTCGTCAGTAGTGACAAGAACTTCACCAGTGACGGTGGTAACAGTACCGTCTTCCAAAGTGGTAACGTATGTGGTGGTGTATTCGGTACATTCTGGACAGTCATCAAAGATGTCAGTAGTAGTAGTCAATTCACCGTCTTCGTCAGTAGTGACAAGAACTTCACCAGTGACAGTGGTAACGGTACCGTCTTCCAAAGTGGTAACGTATGTGGTGGTGTATTCAGTACATTCTGGACAGTCATCAAAGATGTCAGTAGTGGTGGTTAATTCACCATCTTCATCAGTGGTCACAAGAACTTCACCAGTGACAGTGGTAACGGTACCATCTTCCAAAGTGGTAACGTATGTGGTGGTGTATTCGGTACATTCTGGACAGTCGTCGAAAATATCAGTTGTAGTGGTTAATTCACCATCTTCATCAGTGGTCACAAGAACTTCACCAGTGACGGTGGTAACAGTACCGTCTTCCAAAGTGGTAACGTATGTGGTGGTGTATTCGGTACATTCTGGACAGTCATCAAAGATGTCAGTAGTAGTAGTCAATTCACCGTCTTCGTCAGTAGTGACAAGAACTTCACCAGTGACAGTGGTAACGGTACCGTCTTCCAAAGTGGTAACGTATGTGGTGGTGTATTCAGTACATTCTGGACAGTCATCAAAGATGTCAGTAGTGGTGGTTAATTCACCATCTTCATCAGTGGTCACAAGAACTTCACCAGTGACAGTGGTAACGGTACCATCTTCCAAAGTGGTAACGTATGTGGTGGTGTATTCAGTACATTCTGGACAGTCATCAAAGATGTCAGTAGTAGTAGTCAATTCACCGTCTTCGTCAGTAGTGACAAGAACTTCACCAGTGACAGTGGTAACAGTACCATCTTCCAATGTTGTGACATAAGTTGTGGTGTATTCAGTACATTCTGGACAGTCGTCGAAAATATCAGTTGTAGTGGTTAATTCACCATCTTCGTCAGTAGTGACAAGAACTTCACCAGTGACAGTAGTAACGGTACCGTCTTCCAAAGTGGTAACGTATGTGGTGGTGTATTCAGTACATTCTGGACAGTCGTCGAAAATATCAGTTGTAGTGGTGTACTCTCCATCTTCGTCAGTGGTAATGAGAACTTCACCAGTGACAGTGGTGACGGTACCATCTTCCAAAGTGGTAGCATAAGTTGTTGTATAAAGAGTACATTCAGCACAATCTCCAACACCAGGGGGATCTGGGAATGGGGCACATGCCAAACAGTTTGATGGTCTTGTTGGGTTTGGCACAGGTCCATTGTATGTAATGGCATTGAAGAGGGGTAAAGTAAGACCGAGATCACCGTAAACAGAAGAGACTATTTCAAAGTCATCTTCGTCATAACCAGTACCAATCACATATTCGGTTGCCAAAGTATTAAGGATACCTGCATATAAGGTCAAGGTATCGCCAGAATAATCCCAGTCCAAAATTGGTGTAGAAAGACCGATGACATTTCCACCACCAAATCCACCAACTGTGAATGTTTGACTTGCAGAAACAGACTCGGCACGAATTGAAGCATCTGGTGAACTTAAGTAAAGCATTTGATCAATGTCAACACCATTAGTTAAGCCTAAGGCTGAGCCAGCAAGCCAAAGATTTGCATCATCACCAATATCAATACATCCTGAACCTTGGATACCAGTCGATTGATGGTATGCCTGTCTGATCAAACAAATAGTACCATCGTTATTGATATCGCCAGTACCAAGTGAAAGGGAAGCACCAAGAATAACCTCACCACTAGTTCTAGAGTCCAATTGGAAAACCATTAAACCGCTGTTATCCCAATCGCCAGCTTGAACAGTCATAATTGGAATACCAGTAGAACCCGAACCACCAAACCACATGCTTCCTGTGTTTTGGAAAGATTGTGTGGTCAATGTATAACTAGGAGCCAATAAGGAAGCTGAAGAATCAAATGCCCAGTCACCGGAGTTCTCGATACTTCCAAGTAAATCAGTTATCGAAACTGTCAATCCAATTGCTGGATTGTCTGAGGTTATGTAAAATCCACCTTCATTTTCAATACTTCCTATGAAAGTTGAAATGGCATTGTCAATGATAGACCAATAAACGCCGGGGAATATATGATAGTCACCTACTGCGATTGAAATGGTACCTCTTTCAATAAGATCAGAGGTAATGTCAAGCGCTTCAGTCACCAAGGCAACGCTAAGCAAGGTCAAGCACTTGAGTAACTTCATATTATACGAGTGTTTGAATCTGAAAGTTGAAGCAAAAAAAGTGGGCTTTTTATACTACAGATAGTTTTTCAGAGAATCAACAAGAAAATTAAGTTTGGGAGAAAGGCAGCCCAGGATTCTTAATAAGGAAATGAGTTGACCCAATTCTATCTGGATCGATCATATCATAACAATAATTGCTGGGTGAAATGAAAAAATATTTCCATGAGCTAAAGTTTAAGAAGACCCGCCTAATTAGACCAAATTAAGCTTCGACTATTAAAAAAATATTGTAAAAGAAATTATTAAACAACATATTGAAGCAAAGAGATTTCAATTGGGAGATGTTGTTGTTAATTTTAGTGGGTGGAAGGATTAAATTCGTGCCATTCCTGAATGTAAAAGACATTTTAAATTATGGTTGACAAAAATATTACTGACCAGATGTGCTGCCTGGAAGTGTAAGTCTAATCTAAATTTAGTTTCCAGTCAGTAAATAGACCTGCACCTATTATTTTTATCAACATATTGATCAACTGAAGTTAGAGTTGATTTGGAATCTTCAACAGCATGTCCAAATTGGTGGAATACACCTAGAAAACAAAAGAATCTCAGCAAGCATTAAAATCTCATGAAAAAAAATAACAATTGTTTACTGCCGTGAACGGGTTTGTTCTCGTAATTCATAGATCCAGGGTTTGGCTTCATAACCAAAATTTCACGAAGATTGGAGTTTTATTTCGCAGTCGTGTTTAACCGCAACCTTAAATTCGCTATTTTGGTGGAGATCGAGAGTTGCCTATTCACGGTTCAAGAACCTAAAATACGGCACCAGAACACTGATAAACAATTGAAACTATCACTAAAAAGTCTTGGAGAACAATAACAATAGATAAACAGAACAATAGATACGAAACGGGACTTGGAATTCTTATTGTGAAAGACTCAAAAATACTAACTGGTATTTTTCGTGTCGTATTTACATTTTTTAGGAGGCTAACCCTTTTTTCTCAACTTCCCAAAACTGAAGTCAATATCTGTTTTTGGGAATAAACTTAAATTGGGGCCGCTAACTATTTCGTGATAATATTTTATGACCTGCGGTGTGCAGGCTAATACTCGTGCATAATCCTAAATGGATTTTAAGACATGGAAAATTGAGGCTTGCTCTCGTAAAAGGGAAAGAAAATAAGCGTGTTCTTCACTTTTCCTATTCAAATAAGATTCAACAATACCGAAAATGGCTAAAGGCTTCAAGATTTTGATGAAAATATTTTTTTCTCCAAATACTATTGGCTTCATATGCATCTGCAACAGGAGTAAAATAAATCTTTTCATGTGGTGATTGGTGTCTCGTCTGTCTCACCTTACGACAGCATATTTAAAGACAAGCACTTACGATTAATGGGATTCCTAAGGTGTAAATCTGCCCATTTGTTCGGTCAAGCTTTATTTTTCTTCCCCGTATTTCATCAAAATTCTGAACTTCAATCCGAATCTCAAATAAGCAATCTCCTTTTCAGATCCGAGTTATATGCACGAAGAAAAAAAACCCTTTATTCAAGCCTTTTTAACCACGCACGACCCGGTTTGACCTTGGACCAAATTGATCAAAAACAGTGCCTAAGAAGCTCCGAAATCCACCAGAACATCAGTCGCCATGTCTTGAATGTCACACTTTGACAAACACTCTCGAAATCCTCGTTCAAATATCTGAGTTTCCAAATTTGGTTACATCCAACTTGTGAATTCTACAAGCTCAAACTTAAAATAATGTTTATTAATTCTAGATACCAAAACTGCCTTGAGTGAAAGCATTTCGTAAGTCAGCCTTATTAGCTTGCTTGTTTTTGTTGAACTTTCCAACAGTCGGCATTCCCATCAAAGCCATGTCTGATCTCGATTGTTTTTCACCACCTCCAACCGTAGGAATTTGCTGGTTTGGTGGAGGAGGATAGTAAGGGTATCCGTGAGGTGGGGGATACCCGTAGCCTTGGGGCGGAGGAAAGTAGCCCTGTGGTGGAGGGGGATAGTACGGGTATCCATGAGGAGTTGGAGGAGCATATCCTTGTGGTGGAGTTGGAGAGTAATACTGTGGTGGAGCCTTTTGATGATGCTGGTTCGGCACTCTAGCTGGAGCTGTAGCTAAGGGCGGAGATTGTTGCCGTCTTCCAATGGGTTGATGAGGAACAGGTACTTGCATAGAAGCCGCATTATTTGGAATCGGTGGTGAAGGTGATTTATGAGATGAGGGCCCAGGCACTCTAGAGTTTGGTGATATTCCAGATGGACCATTAAGACTTGGCGGCATGCTATTTTTAGCATTTGGAACTGGCGGTAGAGCCGCAATATGATTAGCCACTAGGGTTTCTTCCTGTACACTAGTATCATAATTTCTTGCTGGGGATGGGGAGCGGCTTGCTCGCTGTTGAGGATTTAATTTCGGAGTAGGGGCTGGCACGTTTTGACCTTCGTGCGGATGTTTGGGTTGATTGTAAGTTGGACCTGGAGCACGTGGATACGACTGACTGGCGGTAGTGTAGGGTGGATGTGGATGTGGGTGGGGATGTGGTGGAGGCGATTGAACGATTTCTTCTTCAGCTGGTGATTGAACACCCGCTTGAGGATGGGACAAAACCGGTGGGTTCTCCAACTTGGGTTGCACCTCTTCTGGAACGGAAGTGATTTCAAACTTCGGTATCTGTTTATGTTTTGGAGATGAGGATGGCGACTTTTTCTTCTTTTTCTTATCTTTAACTTTTGCTTTTTTGGGTGGTTCCATCCCAGGAGGAAATGGGAAAAAACCCATTGGCATATTCTCCATCGATCCATTCGGATCCACAAAAGGTGGAGGTATCATACCTGGAGGGACAGGGAACGGAAATGGCATTGAGGTTTGGTTTTTCTTTTGTTTATCAGCTTTCTTCTTTTTCTTTTTCTTTTTGATTTCAATATTTTCTTTATTGTCTTCAAGGATTGGTTCGGCTCCATCATCGGTCTCAATTGGAGGATCGTTCTCGATTTTGACATCTGGATACTCTGGGATTTCGGACTGGGTCCCATTATTTAAGTCTTGCTCGGCCAAAGCGATTTCAACTTCTTCGCCTGGTATATAATAGTCAGCATATGGATCTTGGGCCTTTCTCTCCAATTCTTTGTCAGCTATTTCTTGTGCTGTTTCGTAGGTATTATATGGCTCGACGTACTCTCGTGATCCTTGGTATCGTTGATCAGTCAAAACATTTGCTTGGGTCAGATTGAGGTGATTTTGCTGGGAAAGGTGGGTATCAGGTATAGTGTTCTTTTGTTCATAACCCAGACCTTCGAATGTTGGAGGAGGGGGTCTATAATTGGGTTTTTTAGTACCCAACAAAGGGTCCAGCAATTCGATTTTCTTATTGGGACCATAATCCTGATCATCATCATGAATATTAAGAGAGCTCAAATACCTGGTATAATCATCCATTTCGTTATTATGATCATTCTCGTAGTCATAAGTATGAGCATCGAGAGTTTCACCCCCAACTTTCAAGGATATTTTCTCATCATCATCGAAATTGATATTAGGCAATAGTGAAGTCTGATCGGCTTTTGATGGAAGGGGCGGAGGCGGTAAAGGCATATCTTTATAGCTACCACTGCCCCCGGAGACCGTTCGTATTTCATCTTTATCAGGAACTCTTGGCCCAGTTTCGAGGTGTCTTGAAGAGGAATCGAATTTTTCCAAATATTCCTTCGTGTTCATCAAAACTTCAGTGATTATTAACCACTTTTGAAATCCTTTCAAACCAGCCTCCACCACCAAAGAACGACCAAACAAAGATTTCTTTTCTCTTGGTTGATCGGAGGCCAATGAAGATAGCCAAGTCCATATGTAATAGTCCTGGATGGAGACATTTGTTATTTCAACCTCTGAAAATAACGGAATATTCGGATCAGCCTTTGCACTTGAATCATGTGAATCCAACCAGCCTGGATACAAATTATACTTTGAGTGGATTGGGGTTTCAGTCAATCGATTCAAAACTCTTCTTGATTCTTCTGTCAAGGTTTCTGTTATATCGCTAGTCGATTTTCCTTCAAAGATGTTTTTCAAAATCGTGTAATTTTCGATCGAAATGAAAGCATCTTTCTTATCGAAAGATAGGGTATGCCTTACCTTGCTTATCAATTCGAAGGGAGAAGAGCTCTTTTTGGTAGATTTGATGGTGACACAAGGGATGGAAATTATGGATTTGATGGAATCAGTATTTGATAATGGAGGATAACTATTTGTTATCAATAACGATTGGAGGGTTTTAGGAAGTTTCAAAGTTTCCATTTCGTTTTCAGGTAACATTGCCCTCAAAAAGGATAATAACAAGTGGAATATGGCGTCAGTAGATTCTTTCCAATCATTTAAGCCATCAATAAACGTGTTCTCTGTCGATAGTGTAGCATCATAAAAGGCAGATCTCTGGTTTTTCAAGTATCTGTTATTGTTGAAAGCCCAAATACTTGACATTTTTGCTATTTTTCTACCACTTAAATAGTTATATTGGGAATTGGAAGTAATGCTGATCAATAAATCCAAAAAATCATACACTATCGACGCATGAGCTGGGGATGATAAACATTTGGGCATTATGCTGAGAAAGGCCGATTTGGGGTATCCTGCATCTTTCTCTTTCCTCTTATACTCGAGATAGACGTCCCAACCAATAATTTCATTATTAGGCAATCTACTCCATAAATACTTCAAACAACAAATCAAGGTGAACTCATCAAATTGCAGAGACACATCAAGAATTGACGCCTCAGACTTCAAAACTTCACCTTGTGGGAACAACATCGCCAAGAGTTTCTCCAACTTGTAGTCGTCTACTCTAGACCGGAAGGGTAAAAAGATATGGGGTGTTTTGGAACCTCGTTTCTTCAATTCACCTGTCAAGCAATGTAAAACAGATTTCAAATTTTTTCGAGAAAACTGGTCGGTTCGAATTTCTCCATGAGGCTTAGAGCTCTTTGGGATACTAGGGAGCTCCATGTTCTTGTACTTTTCCCCCGGCATTACCTCCCCAATACTTAAGTTCTTTTAGGCACAGTGTTATTATTTAGATCAATGCGAAAAAACAAGTACTACAAACTACAATTTTTCGGCGTAACATCCATACCAGAGGTCCCATCTATATTACATTAAAATCTATAAATTTGAGTTAACCGGATTCACGATATTGTGGTGCTGGTTCATTTGGTGAAGATCAATCATGCTACTCACCGGCCGAAGGCTAAAGTTGTTCTGGTCAGTAACAGGAACGTGATTTTGGTTGAGGGACGCCAAATCTGACATGCTATTGAAACTTCTGATCTCGTTGTTATTTTTGATGCTGTTGACGTTTTCACTGTTGTGAATGCCATGTGCCACGTGGCTGGCCATGTTCCCATTGTTGATTTGGATGTTCATGTTGTTGGGGCCTGTTGATGACCGATTTGAGTCGCTTGCAACCACAGCCCCATTGACTGATTGTAAATCTGTCATGCTATGATGTGCAGATATGTTGTTCGAATTGGGTAGCGTTTCGTATCCATTGGGAAGCGCCCCAGTGGACAGTGGCACTGAGGTGGTTTGGGCGTCGTTGATCGGCACCGTCTGTTGTAAAGAATTGGCGGCCGGTGGAGCTGAATATTGCTGATCGAGATTTGAAACTCCGGGGTTTTTCTCTGTTAATGATTTCAAGTAGTTTATCTGATCAAGCAATCGATTCACCTCATTGAAACTGCCTAGCTGCGATGCTAACATAGGACATGATTTGTGATTGAAAAGGACATTCTGGACGTGTAAAATTTGTTCTCGCATGGCATTGATTTGGTTTGTCAAGGCTCTGTACCCATTTGAGTAGAATTTCAATTCGTCCTCCATCTTGGCCACTTTCTGTTTCTTTCTTTGACGACACTTTGATGCCGCTAGTCTGTTTCTTTCGAGAAAATGCTGCCTTTTCTCTTCTTCCGTGAGATTCTTATTTTTATCATCTTTTGAGTCAGATTTGTCGCTTTCTTCACCTTCATCAACATCTTCCATTTCTTCCTTCGCTCTGTTGCGTTTGTTCCTTGTTGGACGGTTCTTTTTTGCAGCTTTCTCTTTGGTCACACCTCTAGTTTTGCGGGACTCATTATCTTCTGGATTACCAGCTTGGTTTTGGGCAGAGCCTGGCGCCGTGATTGGTGCTTTACTTTGAGGCGGAGGAGCCAGGACTTGGGGTTCGCCTCGAGCTTGGACTGGAGCCTGAGATTGAACCTGAGCCGGAACTTGAGATTGAACCGGAAGTGACTGAAGTTGGGCTTGAGAAAGAGGTGGCTGCTCATTTCCATTATGATTTTGGACTCCAATACCCAACAAACTTGACAATCCCGGCGTCATGATTCCGTTCGGGGTCAATCCGGAACCCACTAGCTGATTTCCAAAGTGAAATCCTCCTCCAGGAGTCAACCCCGATCTCCCATTCGGGTCACTAGGAGTTAAGCCCGATTTCTTATTGGATCCCACGTAAGGTGCAAAATAACCACCGTTTTGAGGTAGCAAGTGCAGATTTCCGGTGCTGGAATGAGAATGCTCGGGGTTTTCATTGGAAGAATTGGTGGCCACCAACAAACTATTCCATAATGTGCCACCCGGAGTGGCAGCAATATTCATATGACCTCCAGGAGACAATCCCAAAGGAGGTAATCTTCGACCGCCCGGAGTCAATAACGGCGGAGTGACGCCCGGAAGCTTGTGCAGAACCGGCATGTTCGATATTGGGATGTGTAAATTATGCTTATTGGCCGAATTAGAGCCACTATTCAGAGACTCTGTTGCTTCAACGCTATTTTCCTTGGTAGCAAATGACCGCTCGAATGGATTGGGTTCGAGTTCAAACGAAGATTTGGACTAGGAACGTGTTAGTATTCTTTATGATTTGAGCACGATGCATATGTTTCCTATAAATGTGGCTAGTAATTTGTCTCAGATCTATTTCATAGATATGGTGTTTAAGGTGACGTAATAAGCGATTCAAATCCATAAATAAGCACCTTCCACACAGAAATCTGCAGGATCAAAGACACTTCTAGACTCCAGCGGTTCATTACACAAGAACTCCGAACAACTAGAGCCTGGAAACAACATTTCTTATATAATCATGTCACATACCTCTGATTTCATTGTCAAGTCTATTAAAGTGATAGCAAAAAAATTGACGTCAAGGCGCGCGAAAAAGCCCATCGTGCACCCACGACAGAAAAACTATACATGCACACGACCCTATATAATTTCCAGTTATTCTTGTAAGATTTTTTGAAGCTTTTCGAGTTTATCTTCTTTAGACTCTTCAACAACACCTGGGTTTTGTTTGATGATATCTTCGACTTCTTTGTCGATGGGTTTATCCACCGGTTTGGCCTGTGGGATTTTTCCGGTGGGTTTTTTGACGTCTTGGAGATTCATTTTGACTCCATCTCTCAACCATCCAGTTTTGAATAATTTCCCAAGCTCAAATCTAGGGAATGGATGGGCCTCTGTATTGAAAACGTATTGGTCAATTGGGATTTTGTTATTGTCATCGAACAACAAATATAAATATTTCAACGTTTCGGCCCACCAAAAGGATTCGGTGTTATCTCTTCTCTTTGGAGGAATCTGGGTCATATCATCCAATGACGTGTAAGAAACATCGCCTTCAGCATTGACAATTTTACCGTACTTGACGAAATTCTGGAAGATTTCGTATCCATATTCACGATATTTCTCATCTCCAGTTAGCCTATATAAATAGAATAATGATTCAACTGTTTCAGGACGTTGAAGATTATGTCTATCTAAGGGCTTTATGTAAAAGTCTTTTGATTTGGTAGGATCATTGTTGAATACAACGATTTCGGGGGCCAATCCAGTTGGAGTATCCTCGTACATTTTGTAGCATGTATAAGTCAATTCAGCCCCAAAATCAAATTCTTTTTGTCTTGATTCGGTCCACCAATCTTGCTTTTTGGCCTCTTTGAGAGTTAATCCATTTGTTGCTCCCAAAGAAACTAACCCACCATAGAAACAAACCAAGTGATCCATTTTGGGAGATAATGGACCGGTTAATCCCTCTTCTAATTCTCCTACGTACGTCAATCCATTAGGTTTTGATTTACCCACCATGTGTTTAGTAACTCCATTCAAAGACTCTTTATACATATCGTAATAAACTTGTTCGCCAGTTTGTAAATATTGTTTCAATAAATATTCATAGTAAGAATCGCCTCTTGAACCTAATCTGATTAATTTTCCTTGATATTTCCCATTGTCTGGGTGAACATAAATGGGTACCAATCCTTCTTTAGGATGGTTTTCATCCAAAATCTTCATAATATTCTCGACTTTCTCCCAGTACATAGTTTCTCCTGTTAAAAAGGCCAAATATTTAAATTCTAGTTGCAAAGTGGCCACTTCAGCAGTCGAAGAAGCTCCATTGTCAACGTGATTCTTGATACCCTTCCCAGTTTTCAAGTTGACAGATGAGTATGGTAAGCCGGAGGGGCTATCAAAGCCCCCGATTAACGCGTTGGCTAAATCAACAGCCACATCTAAATATAAATCATCGGTTGATAAGTGAAAGGCCGATAAAAGTCCACCCAACATTCTGATAGTTGTTTCAAAAACGTTAACTTCGTAATCGAAAGTGTACTCCAACTCGGTTTTGATCCATTGCTTGGCTCTAGATACTTCATCCCGACACTCCATGATCATTAAAGTGTCTAAAGAATCCACAATCATCCACCCCAAGGGTTTAGGACCCATATTTTCACCCTGTTGTTTGATGGGATGATAAACATCTTTACCCCAACCATACTTTTCGTACGTGTGCCATGACTCCAAGAATGCTTCTTTAACTTCTTGCTGTGCTTTCTTCCAATTATTCTCATTGGATACTGGATTAACTAGATAGTAAATCGTATACACAATTAAAGAAACAAGGAATCCTTTGAAGAGCATTTTTCTTTTGGTGCCTCTAGAAGGTTTCAATGTATGGTGTGGATGGTCTGGTTTGTCCTTATACAATGGAAGATCTGGTGAACGATTGCCAAAAAGATTCGTCACCCAGTTTAGCATCCAGTTTGATTTTTTTTTGGTTGATTCGCGTACTACTTCAGGTTCAGTAGAGGGTGTATATATTTATTTTTCATGATACTTAATGATGATGGAAGAGTCTGGAGAACCGAGAACTTCTCGAGGTCGACCGCTCAGGATTGGCAGAGTTGGACCGAGAGCTTGACTGGGAATTCGAAGTGTTGGATCTTCGGCCACGATCTTCATCCAACGCTGTGAGATTTAGAAACGAAGAAGACCTTGAGTTTGAAGGGCTTTTTGCTTTGACTTTGGCCTTTTTATCTTTGAAATAGGTATCTGAGATATCAATACCAACGAGCCAGTTTTTGAAATAGTCCTCTCCGTCAATAGGCACTTGAAGCTCCTCAATGTGGTTATATGTGGGTTTAACCACTATTACTGGAACTAAAGCATATTGTAAGAAATATTTCGAGGTTGTAGTTTTGCTGAAAAAGCCTTGTTTCAGCTCCTTGTCTACTGAATGTGTTCCAATGGCCATCATTTGTGGAGCATACTCTTCTATGGCTTTCCGTAACAATTTTTGCGGTTTTCCAATGACTATTTCGTAGACAATGGAGATTTTTTTGTTGTGAAGATTTAACTCTTGAATCATTTCCAATGTCTTATTGCATTCTGCTTTATCGATTTGATGATGGAACTTATCGTCTAACACCTGCAATATGACAATAGTATCTCCATTTATGATCATCTCATCGAACAACCATTTGATTGCTTGTAAAGATTCTTTATCATTATTATACCCCGTTAAAAATGTCTTGTTGTTTCTTCTGAATCTAAATTTGGGATGCCTCACCTTCAAAGTCAACGATATCCGTTCCATGTTTGTTGTTGTATCGAAACTGATCCCCCGTTCGTATTTTTTTTCTGGATTCAAGCTCTTCAAATTAGTAAATGATGTATTTGCAGAATTTGTTGGTGACAACAATGGGGTTCTAGTACTAAAGTAATCACCACCCCGGATCGAACCGGTGGGCGACAACAAGGGAGTTGTGGCCACCGAAAAGGCCGGAGATTCTGAATCAAAGTCATCATAATAGATTCTTCCAAGCAAATCGGAATCGTTCTCTCGTGCATACAAATCAATAGAATCTTCACTCGTATGATACATTAAAGAATTCAACTTTGTATTCTTCGAGGTGGTTGGATCGAAGCGTTCTTTGTTCTTCACCCTTCCCACATTCTTCTCCTGCAAATGCTCAGGATCGGTGTTTTCAAGTGGTTCAGAATCGGGATCCGATGCGGACGGCTGTGATTCCGAGGCCTCGGATTTTCGTTCAGGAGATGCACTGCTACTACGTCGTCTGTTGAGTTGTGGGTGCGATCTCATCTGGGAATGCGGTGGCGGATGGTACAGGTGACCGCCTCTATGAGGTGTAAAAATCCCCATCTATTCAAAAGGTAAGGTAGTTAAATATTGTTGTCAAGGCTAGAAGTGCGAATTGGGTATTATTGGCTATGTACATAATAATTAATAGTTGCTTTTATCGCCATTCTTGTAGTCTATATACCTTCCGTTGTCGACACCCGAGTTATGTTCAACAATGCCCCATAATCGGTCCATCTTTATTCCGCCGATATCATCCACTATGAAGTGTTTACGTTTGACTTTGGCCTCAGGTTCTATATCGATCCATGAACTATAGGGACTTAATAATGGGAATTTATGGGATGGTGAAAGCTTAAGGGTGTTGTTATCGGTAACTCGTATCAACTGATTATAGGTTTTCCCCCCGGTGAAATTCAATTTTTCAAATATCAAATTTTCATCATTGACAAGATTTTCTAATGTTTGAGGTTTTGACTTATCATAGAGTCTAAATATTCGAGTGACATAATCTTTGGTTTTGAGTTGGATCACGATTGCAGGCACAGAACTTGCAACCAACGTGAAGTATGCATAGAAGTCATCAAAATGAGGAGAATCATAAAATAATTTGGCCCCGTAACATCCCAAAACTCCAAAACTGATCGTCAATCTCTTTAATAATGATACATATTTGGAACCAGGTGCTTCATAAATAGGCTGATACGACAACCTGTAGTTGTCTGTAAGCTCAAATGGCCTTATATGTCCAGGTTTCCTGACTTTCACTGGATCTGTGAACAAAGTGGGAGACCAAGGATTGTTATCAGATGCAATTTCATCGGTCTCAACATACGCATCATTGGATTTATATGATCCTTTAGATTTGAATCTCACTGAATTCCGGTCACAGAATGACGGCATAGGCCGAGAAAAAGTCACGTATCTGTTCCATACGACTCTTCTCACTACACTACCATGTCCTAGACCCATCAACATACTACAGGGTTTTTTGAGAAGGTTAAAGAAACTTTTTGCTTGTTGCGCACGCGAAGACGTGTATTGACGTAAAAACTAGATGTAAAGAAAAAAAATTTATCAGAGGCCATAACTGAAACAAATAGGGATAATGGACGGAGACGCTACTAATAGATTCGTTCCAGAGTACCGTCGTACGACATTCAAGAATAAAGGGAGGTTCCAGAGTGATGAATTAAGAAGAAGAAGAGAAACTCATCAAGTCGACTTAAGAAAGCAAAAAAGAGAGGAGGTTTTATCCAAGAGAAGAAATCTTGTAACCACTGATACTGCTAACGATTCAGAAGAAGAAGAAGAAATCGGCTTGAACGATGGAAATGAAGAGTCCCAATTCTACAGTCATTTGTTGCAAGACTTACCGAGAATGGTGGAAATGATTAAGTCCCCTGATTTTGATGATCAATTGAACGCTACAGTTAAATTTCGTCAAATTTTATCCAGAGAGCATAATCCTCCCATAAACGCAGTGATTCAATGTGGTGTGATCCCCACATTGGTGAATTTTATGAGTAAGGATCACCCAGATATGTTACAACTTGAAGCCGCATGGGCTTTAACAAACATTGCTTCTGGAAGTTCAGAGCAAACTAAAGTAGTTGTTGAAAGTGGAGCCATCCCATTGTTCGTGGAATTGTTGAGTAGTGAATCCATCGAAGTCAAAGAACAAGCTATCTGGGCTTTAGGTAATGTTGCTGGGGATTCGGCTACCTATAGAGATTTTGTATTACGAACTGGAGCCATGGAACCAGTATTACATTTATTTCAAAGTCCAAAAATGTCTTTGATACGTACTGCTACTTGGACATTATCCAACTTGTGTAGAGGTAGAAATCCTCAACCAGACTGGTCGATTGTATGTCATGCAATTCCGGTTTTGGCCAAGTTGATATTTTCTTTGGATACAGAAACTTTAATTGATGCTTGTTGGGCAATTTCTTATTTATCTGATGGTACTACAGAGGCAATTCAAGCAGTTATCGATGCAAGAATTCCTCTCAGACTTGTTGAGTTATTGGGTCATGAAAGTACTTTGGTTCAAACTCCTGCTTTGAGATCAATTGGTAATATTGTTACAGGTAATGATCTTCAAACACAAGTTGTTATAAATTCAGGTGCCTTAGAAGCTTTAGCTCCTTTGTTGAATTCTCCCAAGGACACAATTAGGAAAGAAGCTTGTTGGACCATATCAAATATTACTGCCGGTAATACCGAACAAATTCAAGCAGTTATTGATGCCAATTTGATTCCTCCTGTTTTAAGATTGTTGGTCAATGGTGATTATAAAACTAAAAAGGAGGCGTGTTGGGCCATCTCGAATGCTTCATCAGGAGCATTGACCAAGCCAGATCAAATAAGATATTTGGTAAGTCAAGGATGTATTAAACCTTTATGTGATTTGTTGGCTGTTGCTGATGCCAAAATTATCGAAGTTACATTGGATTCATTGGAAAATATTCTCAAAATGGGTGAAATGGATAGAGAATCCCGTGGAGCATCAGTCAATGAATATGCTTTATACATTGAGGAAGCTGGAGGTATGGAAAAGATCAGTGATTGTCAAGGCAATGAAAACGAAAAAATCTATGAAAAAGCCTATCATATCATCGAGAAATATTTCTCTGAGGAAGATGAACTTACAGATGATGATATGTCAGCAGCACCTCAAACTTACGGGGAAACTTTTGGTTTTGGAGTCCAAGACCAAAATCAAAATTTCCAGTTTTGAACATTCTATGACTTGTCATAAACTACTCTCAATTCTCTTTAAATTGTTGATGATTTCATTATTATTTTATTAGTATAACTCTATCTGTATATAGCTTTCTTTCTTCTTTTACAAGCTTTACAGAAACATCTCTGCATCTTAATATATATATATATAACAAATTATTCCTTAAAAATCTGGATTAATTTTTGTTTATTCCCTTCAGCTAAACTTGTCTTTTGATCAATGAATTTTTGATTACTCATGGGTAAGATTGAAGATGGTGAAGTCTTCTTGACCAATTTATCAGATGGTCCTTTTTTCACCATGCTAGTCAATATTTCATAGGCCACTTGTGCTCCATTGGTGGAAGTGATTTCTGCATTATCAAATGCGGGCGAAACCTCAACAATATCTGCTCCGACAATGTTCAACTTATCGATTGCCCTCAACACATAGAGCAATTCTCTTGGAAGCCATCCACCGGGTTCTTGAGTTCCAGTTCCACTTCCAAAGCCCGGATCCAACACGTCGATATCAACAGACAAATAAGTAGGAGTATCTTCAGGAATGGTATCGAGAATCTTATCGACCACGTATTTAACCCCTTCGACCCAAATGTCATCAGCGTAAATTCTTTCAAAGTTCTGTCTATCATCATCTTCGTAATCTTCAATGCCAGATAATTTGGTTCTTAAACCAGCATGAATGTTATGAGTGGTGGTCAAACCTTCTTGGTTGGCTTTCCACAACATGGATCCATGGTTCAATTCAGATTGATCAGAATGCCAATAAGAAGGATATTTATCTGGAGCCCAAGTATCAAGATGAGCATCGAAATGAATGATGTTTATTGGACCGTAGATTTCATACAAAGCTCTAAGATGAGGCAACAACACCGAGTGATCACCTCCCAAGGCAACATATCTTGGAGGAGCATTGGAATTGGCGGATTTTCTTCTATGGATCAATTCTTCAAAGGCCAAATTCATTTGTTTGAAGGCCAAATTGTTATCCATGGGGGTCACAGGAATATCACCACAATCAATGATCTTAGCCCAGTCTTTGTATGGGTTGAACATGGCCCTTTGATTGAAACCTCTAAGAGATGTTTGTCTTTGAGAAGCAGCTCTGATGGCTCTTGGACCAAATCGGGCTCCGGGTCTGTAAGAAACAGCAGTGTCGAACGGAACTCCAATGAGGGCAAAGTCATACTCCTTTTCAGTATCGAGTAAACACTTGTGATAATCAAGATGTGCAAATGTATTTATACCTTGGAAAGGCCAATCAGAGTCCCATAAGTCTTGTAAAGTTGGTGAACTTATAGAGTCATATTCCACACCATCCACCACTGGATTCGAGTGGATTTTGGCCTCGAGCGTGCTGAGTGCACCCAATATTCCTACCAACACTGAAAGCTTCATGAATTGTGTAGTTGATGGAAAAAAATAACTCTTGTAGACCCCCAGGTATTTAATATATATTGTGCGGAATTGGCTTACCCGATTAAGGAAACGCGCAATTTGTTTCCGCTAAGAACCATTTGAACTTTAGAATGGGGTTTATAAAAGATGCAATTAAGAAGCTAGACAAGTCTCTGGACAAGAAAGTTCCAGCGCCGTACACTAGACCTCGGGCACAGTTGCCTCATGAAAGTGGTGGCTCAACTGAGCATCTAGAAAATGATCTTTTCAGTGAGCCAATCTCCACATCGGAACCACCATTGATGTTTAAACGAGTCAATCACCAACAACAGCCAGTGGGGTGCAAGATAGGAGAAGAAGCTATTCAGACCAATAACTTCTACAACAATTTGACATTGGAGGACCAAACGTTTCCAGTTTGGACCCAACCTTATTCGATGTGGCTCACTAAAGATGAAGGACAAATTGCAGGAATGGCCTTCAATCACACCGAGGCGTCACAGAGGGTATTTGGACCAGATCCTAATGCCGATCCCGTGCAATTCTACTTCAATCCGCCCAAAATCAAATCGTTTGTCTTTAGTGGAGAAGATCTCAACTCAAGTAATGTAACTCTAACATTGGACCATCATAAAAAGATGTCTGTTACGGCACATATAGGTATCAACAACAGGTCGAACATCGTCATACCGCTAGTTCAAGGAATGGGATTTCTCACAGCTATTTATAATGACATGAAACCGGTCATTGGCTCTCAAGTGGGAGTGCATCATTTCAAGAAAATTGGATCAATTGGCACAGGAACCAAGTATCGAGTGGAGTTATTCAATCAGGTGGTTTGGTCTATGTACGTATTTGGAGATGTTGATTTCGAACTCAAGGACGGGAATCTTTACGGTGACAAAAAGTGTAATAATGTTAGGGTTCAAATCTGTAGAGGAGAATCGAAAAAGTACGATGAATCAGCTGGAACTTATGCAGTGTCATGCGAATTATCCGGACGGATGAGCTCACAGGACGGTAGAAAGGGTCAGTATGCGTTTGAGTACCAGGTTGAAGGCCAATCCAAGAGTGGAAAGACCATTGTTTGGTGTTTACCACATCATCAAGAAGTGCTCGTTAATGAGTGTAGGAAGGCAGATACGGGAATGGAATTGGACTCGACAACCAAAGGGGTCATGAAAGCATACCAAACCAATAAGCTTACAATGGAGGAGACTGAATTACCTGTGGATATCAGCTGGGAACCATGGTCGTCGATCGATACATTTACAACAGCCCAATACAGTCAAGAGGCATTGAAATATATTCAACGAGCAGCAGAAAAAGACGTTGAACAAGATGTTTATGGAATGGCCAACGTTGACTCAATGTATACGTCGGGGAAAATCTTGGATAAGTTTGCCTATGTTCTTTACTGCTGTCACTTTGTCTTGAAAGATCAACAACTTACGGAAAAGATGTTTAACAAAATCATTCAAGCCATTGAAATTTTTGCTAACAACAAACAAAAATTCCCATTAAATTATGAAAACAGCTGGAAGGGCCTTATATCGAGCGCGGAACCATACGCTGATTTTGGAAACGCAAATTATAATGATCATCATTTCCATTACGGGTATCACATACATGCAGTAGCGTTAGTAGCCAAGGTCGACGCATCGTTTAATAACAGTAAGTGGTTTAAGGAGTCGAATGCAAAACAGTATATTGAAACTTTAATTCGAGATGTGGCTAATCCCACCACTAAAGACGGATATTTCCCACAATCAAGATGTTTTGATTGGTTTCATGGGCATTCATTTGCGCACGGCATTTTTGCAAGTGGTGATGGTAAGGATGAAGAATCATCATCGGAGGATTATCATTTTGCCTATGGAATGAAACTCTACGCCAAGATCATAGATAATAAAACAATGGAACAAAGAGCCAATTTAATGCTTGCGATAATGAAACGTTCAATGAATAAGTACATGTTATTGAGCGATGACAATAAAACTCAGCCTCGCAATTTCATTCGAAACAAAGTAGCGGGGATAACTTTTGAGAATAAAGTGGACTTTGCCACATATTTCGGAAGAGGAACTATCGGAAACGAATGGATCCATGGAATTCATATGTTACCAATTACGCCAATTTCTTCCTACATTAGAACCAGTGAATTTGTCAGACAAGAATGGCAACAAATTTTGGCCCCGATAATTGACGGCATTCCCGATGGTTGGAAGGGCTTACTAATGCTAAATTTAGCCTTAACTGACCCCAAATCAGCGTGGAACTGGTTCATCCACGAGCCATGGGATGACTTCCTAATTGATAACGGGATGTCCCGCACATGGTCCTTGGTGTATATAGCCGGCGTCGGAGGCTGCAGGTAAGCAAGCTTAGTAATCGAATGCGCACCCGAAGTTTCTGGAAACTCCAACCGACCGCACCCTCTTCACTATAAAAGCTCGCCATGTTTGCTATTCTGTTTTAATTAATTACTTTATTTTATTAAGTTATCAAGTTTATCAATCACAATGGTCAAAGTTTTATTAGCAGTCACTTCCAGCAACGATCAATTCTACCCAGATGGTGCTAAAACCGGTTTATTTGCCACCGAAGCCATCCATCCATTTGGTGTTTTCCACGCCAAGGGTTATGAAATTCAATTTGCTAGTGAAACTGGTGAAGTGTTTTATGATGAACATTCTCTTGCCCCAGATTTCTTACCAGCTGAAGACAAGGCTATCTTAGATGACGAGAACTCCGAATACAACAAGGCCATCAAAAATATCAAAAAGGCCAGCGAAATTGACCCTTCTGAATACGATATCTTTTTCGCCGCTGGTGGTCACGGTACTTGTTTTGACTTCCCAAACCCAAAAAACTTGGTTCCTGCCGCTGAACAAATCTATGCTAAAGGTGGTGTTGTCGCTGCTGTCTGTCATGGACCAATTATTTTCAACTCCATCAAAGATACCAAGACTGGTAAGCCTTTGATTGAAGGTAAAAACGTCACTGGATTCATGGATCAAGGTGAAACCCTCATGGGTCTTGATGAAGCCATCAAATCAAGAAACCTCTTGACTGTTGAAGCTGTTTGTAAAAACTTGAATGGTATTTACAACACTCCATCTGATCCTTGGAGCGACTTTTCCGTTGCTGACCAAAGAGTTGTCAGTGGTGTCAATCCTGCTTCTGCTACCAGCACTGCTCAAAAGAGTATTGCTGCTCTTGAAGCTTAAACTTATCCTTGTATAATTATTCGAAACAAATATATATAATTTTGATTATATGAAGAAAGCTAATAGTATTGAGATGGCTGTTATTGAAATGCTGGATTTGGATGCAGATCCTTCGTATTGACTTATGCTATCTGGGTTCGAAGGTGTTCCTGCAGATGTCGATGCACTCTCGCTTGTAGTTCCAGTGCTAGTAACGGTAGATGTCAAGGTTGTTGCAACTCCAGCGATTTCTGCAGGGCTTTCTGAATCAGAGCCTGAATCAGATCCTGAACCGGAGCCTGAACCGGAGCCTGAATCAGAGCTTGAACCAGATCCTGTTGTGGATTCTGCTGAATCATCGGACCCTGTAGAACCTTCAGAGCCAGTTGAGTTAGAGGACTCAGAATTTTCGGAAGTTGGAACTCTTGCTGGAGTAGAACCATCAGAACCAGAACCAGAATCATCAGAACCAGAACCAGAACCAGAACCAGAACCAGAACCAGAACCATCAGTGTTGTCAGAACCATCAGTGTTGTCAGAACCATCAGTGTTGTCAGAACCATCAGTGTTGTCAGAACCATCAGTGTTGTCAGAACCATCAGTGTTGTCAGAACCATCAGAGCCATTAGAACCATCAGAACCATCAGAACCATCAGAACCATCACCAGTAGCATCAGATGGAGTGGAATCACCATCAGTTGCGGAAGCAGTTGCAATTGAAGTTGGTGCAGTAGGAACAGGATTAGTTACTGTGATCGAGCCAGTTGAATCAGTAACAGATCCAGTTGAGTCAGTAGCAGATCCAGTAGAATCGGTGGCAGAATCGGTGGCAGAATCGGTAGCAGATCCAGAAGCAGATCCAGTAGCAGATCCTGATTCGGTGACAGATTCAGTGACAGATTCAGTGACAGATCCAGTAGCTGAGTCTGTTGCAGAGCTTTCACCAGTAGCCTCAGAAGAAACATCAGATGTAACGGCAGAACTTTGAATAGAAGATTCTGTGGAAGCAGTAGAAGAAAGCTGAGAAGCTTCAGAAGTAATTCCGGTAGAAGACACAGCAGATGAGGAAACAGTGGAAGATTCAGCAGTTGAGGAAGCAGTGGAAGATTCAACAGTTGAGGAAGCAGTGGAAGACTCAGTTGAAGACACAGCAGAAGATTCAGCAGTTGAGGAAGCAGATGAGGTTTCAGTGGCAGATGAAGAAATCATTGAAGAACCTTCAGTTGGCCATTCAGGAACAGCAAGACATGCTGGACAGGTAGATGGTCTTTCAGTATTCACAGGAGAACCTTCGTAAACCAAGCCACCGTTGTGAACTTTTCCAATACCTGGACCAAAGTCAGGAGTGATCTTTTTGATTTTACTAACATCGTAACCAGGCCCAATGTTGAAATCATATGAAGAAACAGCATTTGCTTTGATGGTTAAAATACCATCTTCAGTATAACTCCAGGAATCCATTGGAACACCCACCCCAATAACGTTATCATCACCCCAACCAACAACTTTGAAGGTTTGTTTTCTTGTGTAAGCATCAACTTTTAAGTACCCTTCACTAGATGAGAAAACAAAAGTTTGTTCTGGATCGATGTCTTGCAAAGAGTAAGCAATCCAGGCAGTGGAACCTTCACCAATATCCACACATCCAGAACCATCAATTGCAGTTGCTTGTCTGTAAGCCATATTGGTCAAACAAATAGCACCATCATTTCTAATTCTTTGTAAATCCCAACCTAAGTTGACCCAACCAGCAGATCTTTCTAATTGGTAGAAATGGATCATACCATTGTTGGTCCAGTCGCTGGATGTGATGGCCATTGTTGGAATCCCCCAATCCCCATTACCAGCGAACCAAATTTCACCATCATTAGTAAAAGTAGTTGCTTTAGTATTATAGAATGGTGTCAAGTTGGATTCCATGGAGTTCAACACTACTTTACCGTTCTCACCAACCGTCCATTTGTTGTTGATACCGCCCAAGTTAACATTCAACCCAATAGTTGGAGAATCACAACTAACAAATAATTCCCCTTGAACATCTAAATCACCAACAAAATTGGTGAAATCATTATTAATAACAGACCAGTACACTCCTTCAGCAATGGAACTGTCACCCCAATTGGTGTTGAATGTTCCTGAAGAAATTGTGTCGGAAGTAATCTCAATAGTTAATGCCTTAGCAATTAAAGCTAAAGTGGGTAATAAACTTGATGTGAATTTCATTATAAGAAGCGAAAGAATAAAGTGAGTTGATCAAGTGTTAATGAGAAGCAAATGGAAAGGAATTGGGTCCTTATTTATACTTGAATATGGGCATATGAACTCTATTAATCCAGGCATTTGATGAACACGAAAGATTTCTCGTGATTGCAAAAAAAAACCCCAAATATAAATCGTCGTCTATTGTTAAAAGTGGTTCAATAAGCACATTTAATTCCTGGATTTACCCTATTTAGAAAATCTATAACAGAATCAAGATCCATTAGACTAAAATTTAAACTATAAACGGTTAAAACCCAAAACCTTGAAATATAATTCGTTTATTATGTCAAATATGCGTGTTGGTCCATTCTCGTTCAATCATATTCCTGATATAGAAAAATCATTATAGCTAATTTACCAATTGGGTTAAATTCTTTCCGCAACTAACATTTCGATTACATTTTTGGCCAATTTAAATCAAACTATATTTGCATGTAAACAGTCGTAATAATCACAAACACGGTCGAAACGATGGTCCTATGGCCCGAGACAGCGCTTCCGAACATCCTAATAACGGTTCCCGGGATCAATAAGACCACAAAAAAATCAGCTAACAATCGTTCCCTATTGTATAGAATTCGTAACAAGTAAAAAAAAAAAATCCAAATCTAAAAAAAAACTCGTCGAACACGGTAAACCTTTTGGATGTTGAGACCAGTAATTTACGAGTGGCCGTTTTGGGTTAAATTCATCATCAACAAAAATCGACCCAGTTTTTGACTTCAATCTCTGGATTACCATCTCGATTATCCTCTCAGCTAATGTAGCGACCTTTACAGCGAAACGGCCCCCTTCCCCACAATTACGTGGCGATACCAGGAGATCGACCTGAATCCCCCATGAATCACCTCCACGGTAAATTTCCATATAAGTAAGGGCCCCTTATCCCTTTGAGAGATTCCCATTATGACCAGTCCATTCGACGTAGATGAAGTGCTTGATCAGATGACCACAGAGGAGAAAATTCTTCTTCTTTGTGGGGCTGATAACTGGCATACATTCAAAATCCCACGATTAAATGTGCCCAAATTGAGATGTGCTGATGGACCTAATGGAGTTAGAGGAACAAAAACATTCAATGGAGTGCCTGGAGCATGCTTTCCGTGTGGGACGGCCCTCGGAGCAACTTTCAACAAACAATTGCTCGTTATGGGAGGTGAACTTATGGGAATTGAAGCTATTCATAGAGGTGCTAACATTATCTTGGGACCCACATGTAACATGCAAAGAGGTCCATTGGGAGGCCGGGGGTTTGAAAGTTTCAGCGAGGACCCTTATTTGAGTGGGATGTGTGCTCTGAGCATCATCAATGGTATTCAAAATAAGCATGTTGCAGCCACTATTAAGCATTACGTGTGTAATGATCTTGAACACGAACGGAAAGCATCTGATTCTATTGTGACCGAGAGAAACTTGAGAGAAATCTATCTTGAACCATTCCGTTTGGCTATTAAGAACTCGAATCCCAAATGTGTAATGACCAGTTACACCAAAGTTAATGGTGATCGAGTGAGCCAAAGTAAACGGTTGTTAAATGATATACTTAGAACCGAATGGGGTTGGGAAGGGGTCGTTATGTCTGACTGGCATGGTCTTTACACTTCCAAGGAGGCCTTGATGAACGGTTTGGATCTCGAAATGCCAGGTCCAACATACTTTAGACATGTCAATGCAGTTAAACACATGATTGACTCCAGAGAATTGAACATTCAGTATGTTGATGATAGAGTGAGAAATATGTTGAATTTGGTCAAGTATGGAGCTCAATCAGGGATTCCAGAAGACAAAGTGGAAGACACTGACAATAATACGCCCGAGACTAGTGCTAAACTTCGCCAAATAGCTTGTGAATCAATGGTATTACTCAAAAATAACGGAATTTTACCTTTGAAGAAAGAAGAAAAAATTGCAGTTATAGGCCCCAATGCCAAAATCTGTGCTTTCAGTGGAGGAGGATCAGCTTTCCTTAGGCCCTATTATATAACAACCCCCTACGATTCAATTAGCCAAAAATTGGATTATACTCCAGACTACACGATTGGGTGTCATGGCTTCAAACAACTACCTTCATTAGCAACTCAATTAGTCAATCCAGTTACAGGAAAAGTTGGATACAACATGAAATTCTTCCTTGATCCTGCTGGAACCCCCAATAGAACCCATTTCGACGAGCTCAATTTGGATCAGTTTTACATTTTTTTACAAGACTATAGACATCCAGCACTTGAAGGAGATTTATATTACATAGATATTGAAGGTGATTTTGTTCCAGAAGAGTCCGGAGACTACACTTTTGGATGCACAGTCCTTGGCACGGCTCTCTTGTTCATTGATGATAAGTTAGTTGTGGATAATAAAACCCATCAACTGAAGGGAACAGCATTTTTCAATTCTGGAAGCACCGAAAAAACCAACGATTGGTACTTGGAAAAGGGGACAAAATACCGGGTGAGGTTAGAGTTTGGATCAAGACCAACTTTCTCAGCCCCTGATGCCACAGTAGTGGACTTTGGTGGTGGTGGTGGAATAGCATTTGGTTGCACCAAAAAAATCGATGCCAATGAAGAGATCAAAAGGGCCGCTGAACTTGCAAAATCTGTGGACAAGGTAGTATTGTCGATTGGTCTTACACACGAGTGGGAGGCTGAAGCTGCAGACAGGCCTGATATGAGCCTTCCTTTGCTTACCAACCAACTAGTCGAAGCAGTTTTGAAAGCCAATCCTAACACAGTAGTGGTGAATCAATCTGGTAGCCCCGTGGAATTCCCATGGCTTTCACAGTGTCACTGTTTATTACAAGCATGGTATGGTGGTAATGAAGCAGGAAATGCCATTGCTGATGTGTTATTCGGAGATTATAATCCAAGTGGTAGGCTTTCATTATCATTTCCTCAAAAATTGATTGATAATCCAACGTATCTTAATTTCCGTACCGAACGGGGAAGAGTATTGTACGGAGAAGACATTTTCATGGGCTACCGATTCTATGACAAAATGCAACGGCAGGTTGCGTTCCCTTTTGGTTATGGATTATCATACACTTCTTTTGAATACAGCAATTTGGAAGTCACTATTGATGAGGCCAACGACCAATTGATTGCCAAGGTCAAAGTCACCAATACCGGAGAATTGGATGGCCATGAGGTGGTTCAATTATACACGTCTCATAAGGATTCTCAAACAACAAAACCAATCAAAGAGTTGAAAGGGTTCGAAAAAGTCATGATAAAGGCTCACCAACATGCAAATGTCGAATTCCAGCTTTGTTTAAAGGATTCATTGTCGTTTTTCGATGAATACTTCGACAAATGGCGTATGGAAACAGGCCATTATGACATATCAGTTGGAAAAAGCAGTGATGACATTGAACTCGTTAAAGAGATCGAAATCACGCAGGAACTTTTGTGGCTTGGGATCTAGATTTTGTCGTATGTATGTAAAATTGTATGTATTAGACGTAAGTGCCGTTTGATTGTAGGTTAATTCGAGCTTTGTTTCACTTCGTGACCTTCAGATTGGACATTTTCAGTTTCTAAAAGCTTTGGCTCTTCAGGCAAAACAGGAGGCTGTTCTGGACCTCTCCAGCGATCAAACATATCGTTCAGAAGCATGTTCATCACATTCACATCTACTATACCCTTTCGGAACTCTTCACTCTCCAACAACGTCAAAATGTGTAAACAATTAGGGTACACCAAATGCTTTGCATACTCAGGACGTCTCCAATAATTCAAATACTTTAGATAATTGAGGAACAGTCGGTCATTTAAATAGTCGTTCTGAGCCAAGTAATTCAAGTACTGCACGTTACACAACGACTGTACGAACTCCAACTCAATTTCCCATCGTGTAGGAAGCTCCTGTTCAGTAATCTCCATTCACAGTAAATCTCGTAATTCGCATTTTCACTTGTAAAAAAACCTCTTGAACCCATGAGTAAACAAGTGGCTTTAGAGAGAGAATTGTTACAATTGACACACATAAACGAAGCCATCGGGAAACTTATAACGAGTATTCAGGCGACAAATGACGGAATACGCCAAGCGGATCAGACTATCTCCAATACGAACACATTAATGTATAAATGGATCCAAATCCTAAGTCAAACGAGTTACACGCGAGATATCATAAATAACAGTAATTGGAACGGAGAAGATATAAATTTGGACGAAAAGTACGAGAAGCAAAAGGCATTACAAGAGGAGTTGGAGGCGTTGGAGAAAGAAAACCAGAAGTTGGAGCACCAATTGGAAGAGCAACTGCAAGTGCAGCAACATCATCAACAACAACCAAAAAGACGAAGATTCTGATTAATGTTTATTTAACAAAATACATAATGACTTTCAATAATGTCACATCATAAAAAGAATGTCTTGAGCTTATTTCAAAATACTCGTAATCAAATCACTGGCGTCCACGCTATCACCTTCTTTGATCATCACTTCACCGACTTTTCCACTAACTGGGGCACTAATAACCATTTCCATTTTCATGGCACTCAAAACTGCAATTGGATCTCCCTTTTTCACTTCGGTGCCGGTCTTACATCTGATCTCGACAACCACACCTGCCATTGGAGCACCCACATCGTTTGGTTGGCTAGCTTTTGGTCTTGTCTTGGTGTCAACAGAAACGGTTTTGTCTTCAACAGTGACACTTCTCATTTCACCATTCAATTCAAAGAAAACTTCTCTGGTACCAGTTTGTTGACTGATTTCTCCAATGGCCAATAACCTAATGATCAAAGTCTTACCTTGTTCGATTTCAACTTCGATTGCTTCCCCAATGTTACATGGTTTCAAGAAATGTCTAGTTGGTAACACGGATAAATCACCAAATTTCTCAACTTGTTTCTTGTAAGCTTCATAAACTTTTGGATACATAATGTAAGATGCAATATCACATTCACTGATGTTTGAGCCATACTTGGAGCTTAATTCTTCTCTGATTTGTTTGAAATCGATTGGTTTCAAGTATAATCCTGGTCTACCATCTAATTTCATTCTCTTGTTACCCAAAACATTGGATCTTAATGGTTCTGGGAATCCTCCAAATGGAGTTCCCATTAATCCTTCCATGAAATCCAAAACAGAATCTGGGAAATCCAATTCACTGGCCAACTTATTAACGTCTTCTTCAGTCAAATTATTGGATACCATGAATTGTGCTAAATCTCCAACAACCTTGGATGTTGGAGTCACCTTAACAATATCACCTAACAATTTGTTGGCAATCTTGTAAGCCTCTTTAGTTTGTAACCATTTGGTTCCAAGACCCAATTGAGAAGCCTGGAAAATCAAGTTTGTCAATTGACCACCGGGAATTTCGTGTTGATAAACTTCTGGATCTGGACCTTTCAAATCGGCTTCGAAACAAGAGTACAATAATCTCATTTGAGACCAGTAGTTGTCCAATTCGGTGATCAAAGAACTTTGTAATCCACTTTCGATTTCTCCTTCAAAAGATGCCAAAATGGCATTGATACTTGGTTGGGATGTCATTCCAGACATTGAGTTGGAACATGCATCAACAACATCAGCACCTGCTTTAGCACAAGCAACCATCGAGGCCACTCCAGTACCTGCAGAATCATGGGTGTGAACATGGATTGGCAATTTAGGATGTTGTTTTCTGATTGCACCAATCAACTGCTTAGCAGCATTTGGTTTCAAAGTACCAGCCATATCTTTTATACCTAAAATATGGATACCCATATCAACTATTTTTTCCACAACTCCCAAGTAGTAGTCCAAGTTATACTTCTTGCCTTTTTGTAACATATCACCACTGTAACAAACAGTACCTTCAATCACACCACCAGCCTTTTTAACTGCATCAATACCAACTTTTAATTGATCCAAGTCGTTCAATGCATCAAACACCCTGAAAATATCAACACCATTCTCTTTGGCTTGTTTAACAAATTGGTCAATGGCATTATCTGGTAATGAACTGTAAGCTACACCATTAGCACCTCTTAATAACATTTGGAAAGGAATATTTGGAACCAACTTACGCAATTTTCTCAATCTAGCCCATGGATCTTCGTATAAGAATCTCATTGACACATCGAAAGTTGCACCTCCCCAACACTCCAAAGCAAAGGCACCGCTCAATGCATACGAAGTGGTTGGAGCAATATTCAACAAATCAATGGTTCTAACCCTAGTAGCCAAAAGCGATTGATGTGCATCTCTCCAGGTAGTATCCATGATCAAAGTACCATCAAAGTCACGAACTTTTTCACTGAATTTTTCTGGTCCTTCTTCTAATAAAACATCTCTCCAACCTTTAGGTGGAGTGTAGACTTGATTGTTAAGATCAATAACGACACCAGTTTCTGGATCATGTAAGTCAGGAATCAAGGCTTCAGTATCTAATTTAGGTAATCCAACTTGACCTTTGATTGAGGATCCATTAACACTGATATCACCCAAATAGTTCAATAATTTGGTGGCTCTGTTTTGAGAAGTGATCATTTGGAACAATGATGGAGTATCGTCAATAAACGTGGTCCAACAGCTTCCACTGATAAATGTCTCGTTGGTTAATAAAGCCAATAAGAAGGGGATGTTTGTCTTGACACCTCTGATTCTAAATTCAATCAAGGCTCTTAACATTTTTCTTCTGGCAATTTCATAAGTTGAACCTGAACAAGAACATTTAACCAACATAGAATCGTAATGAGGTGAGATGATTGACCCAGCAAATCCATTACCACCATCTAATCTAACACCGTTACCACCAGCAGATCTATAAACTTCTATTTTACCAGTGTCAGGTTGGAAATTCTTGGATGGGTCTTCGGTAGTAATTCTACATTGAATTGCAAAACCTCTGGTGGAGATTTTATCTTGCAATAAACCTAATTGTTGTAAAGAAGCACCAGCAGCGATTTGAATTTGGGCTGCAACAATATCAACACCGGTGATTTCTTCGGTAATGGTATGTTCGACTTGAATTCTGGGGTTTATTTCGATGAAATAATGTCTATTTTGTTCATCAACCAAGAATTCTGCTGTTCCAGCATTTCTATAATTAACAGATTTAGCCAATTTAACAGCATCAGTTAAAATAGCGTCTCTAACTTCTCTTGGTAAGTTTTTAGCCGGAGCAATTTCCACCACTTTTTGGTGTCTTCTTTGAACCGAACAATCTCTTTCAAAGAGATGAATAACATTACCATAATTATCACCTAATAATTGCACTTCGATATGCTTTGGTTTGTCCAAAAATCTTTCGATGAAACAAGTTCCATTACCGAAAGCAGTCTTGGCTTCAGAAACAGCTCTGGTGAATGCATCTTCAATGTTATCACCTTCTCTGACAACTCTCATACCTCTACCTCCTCCACCAAAAGCAGCTTTGATGATAACAGGAAACCCGTATTTTTCAACAAATTTCTTAGCATCATCAACGGAGTCAATTGGTCCAGGAGTACCAGGTACAACAGGAACATCATTTTTAATAGCTAAATTTCTAGCACTAACTTTATCACCCACCTCATCAATAGTTTTGTAGGAAGGACCAATCCAAACAATACCAGATTCTTCAACTTTTCTTGCAAATTCGGAATTCTCACTTAAAAATCCATAACCTGGATGAATCATATTAACATTATGCTTTTTAGCAATGTTGATGATTTCATCAATTTGTAAATAAGCTTGAACAGGAGAAAATTGACCTGGTCTACCAATTGCATAAGATTCATCAGCCTTTAATCTGTGTAAACTCAATTTATCTTGATGAGAGTAAATAGCCACCGTTTGCAAACTCAATTCATGAGCAGTTCTGAAAATTCTAATAGGGATTTCACCTCTATTAGCCACCAAAATTTTGGATAAAGAAGAGCCCATTACTGAGGAATTCCTCCTCATTTGATCAATCTTTTGATCATCTGAAGAAGACTTTGGTGCTAATGTTGACATATTCCAAAAAAAAACCACGAAACCAAATGTTAATAAAAGGGGACTTTAGTTTAATTTATAGTTTTTTCAACTGGCAAAACGGGAGTCATCCTGAGAAATAATTTTTGATTCCAGAGGAAAAATTTGGACGTGCACATTAATTGCTCCTAACAAGGTGGGGAGTGGTGTATATAAAACGATTCCGGATCTGGGACGAGTGTGTATATAGTCGCGGAGTGATTATAAAAGTCCGAAATACAGACTTAATCCATGTATAGAATCTCAATCGTTTGAGTAGAGTACAATTGAATTGGGTAGGCGTTTCCTGTGCAATGGCAATGTCTATCCGATGAATAGAGGTTTATTAATATAAGTCTATAAACCATCGCTCTGATCCTCGGACATTAAAACAGGACGAAAATTTTTTTGAGTCATCTGGAAACCGAGGGTTCCTAGTATACAGGCCACCATCATGATGGTATACCAAGTTTTTTTTCTTATGCATGTGAATGAAATCAGAGTGAAAACTCTTGAAAGTTGTTCGAGCCTATTCCTTGAATTGATATGTACCATGGGTCAGACTTTCAAGAGTATACGAGCAGTAGATTCCAAGATATTGCGTTATCAGCGGTGGTGAATTTCTCATTGGTTATCAAATAAATCAACAGATTTTGAAAATCGCACACAGACAAGTCTGAATTTTAATGTCCGAAGTGTTGACATCACTTTTTAGAATCGGGTTTTGAATATCGACGTACTTCCCATGACTTCCGGAATTGAATATCCGTGGCACACTCATCGGAGTATATAAGCTCTAATGTCCCACTCAAGTGTAGATTTGAAGTTGTTGAACATCGTCTGATTCATTAGCCTGTAACGTGATATTTCTCAAATCACTCCACATGCGTAAGTGAATAAAAAAAATTTTCATCTGGGTAGCGGACCCCGAATGTATAAATTGGCTTAAATTTCCAACATTAAAAATTTTCTATTATCTAAATCTAGTTGAATGAATTCTACTGTGGCCAATTTAATCAAATCCAACAAACCATTAGCTAACGCTCTCAAATTCAAACCTGTTCAAGGTAATTCGTTTAGAAATTTCAAAGAGTATAGATTGAAAATGGTCAATCAAAGTCCATTGAAAAAAGAATTGTTCAAGAGATTCCACCAAAAGCCATGAATTTCGAGATTACTGGCTTAATTCCAAAAGTTCATGGGCGGCTTCATTTCAAGTGTATAATGTTTTTATAAGGTAGTTAGATAGAATTGATGTTTTGTTATTGAGATGATGTGATTTCGACCTCCGATACCGGATTTTTATCAAAGTGTGAGACATTGAATCATTGGAGCTTTTTTCAGTCGCCGGTTTTTTCACCGGTATTCGGGAGATTCTACTGGGGCCATACTGTATTTTATCGCAGTGATACCGGTTTTATCTTTGAACTTCCCGTCCTTTCACTCTGTTAATCTTACTCTAACATTCTTGTTCTTTATCTAAATAATATTTCTTGATGTACACACATTTGATCGTATCTATGCTAGAAAAATATGTTTATTTAACCGAAACATCCTATTGTCGTGTCTGCTCAATCTACTAGTACCTACTTGATACAATAATGTGAATTTCACAAATTTGCACATGGCTGCAAGAATATAGACATTGATCCAAGAATTGAAAACGACAACTGAACGTAATCATACCCAAGACAACACCAGATAGCAATAAGAAAAACTCAGACATACTGAATTTGTGCTATAACTCATTGAATCAGGTTTTCTTATAAAGAATGGAGCTTTCCTCTACTCACGGGCCTTTTCACTCTCTTTTCGCACCTTTAAATAAAATTTTCAGAGAAAAAAAATTTCCATGATGTTGGGCCCTTTCAGACAAACATTAACCACGTATGGGGGATACTTATGGAAGTCAGCCCCAAGATTGTCTAATCCTCAGAAAAACAGGCTCAGAAATAGAATGAAAATGGTGGATCAAAACATCGAAGTTATTTTCAAATCCTTAGAGAAAGATGGAAAAACTAACTACAGAAAAATCGATTACATGAAATATAAGTTCCCCAAAGAACACGAAATGACTAGTACCAACAAGTATACGACTTTCGACAAGAAGGCCAAGAATTACAGAAAACTTGTCTTCAAAGTGCCCAAGTGGACCAAAAAATCTTTCAGAGAAAACCCAGAACATCATTAAGAATCATCTTGTAAATATGTAGATTAAATATAATACAGAAATTATGGTACACTTTTGGTTCTTATAAATACTCCCAAATCTTGTCGGTTACGAAGCAATCATTATAATGATCTTCAACATTGAAAAAAAACGTATCACTGGTTTTTTCATTGACCACTATTATCTTATCATTTTCGTTCTCTGACTCGTCGATTTCGATTCTGACCCCAAAATGTCTGAAGAAATGAATCTTCATCACGTTGCTGTTGTTGTATTTACTCAAGTTCTCGTTTAATAGATCATTATAGTTTTCACTAAGGGTATTGATGGATTCAATAAGTTTTAATTTTGTTCGATTATTCGAACTTATCAATACATTCAAATCACTTAAATTTTTTGAGATTGATACCCGTAGATTCTTCAAATTGTCGAGCTTACTAGCGATGTAATGCGATATATCCTGTTCAGACCTCTCATCTAGTTCGGGATAGTTGGATACTTTGAGCAAATTATTGATATCGATGGAGAGTAAATTTATTTGATTTTCAAGTTCTGAGTTTTTGGACAGAAGAGCCTGGATTGTTTTCATTCGATTTTGTTGGATATTCTCAAGATTGGCCTCTATTCTGTCCAAAGTGAGCAAGTCCGGTTGGATTTCAAACGACTCAATCGATGACTGAATCAAAACTGCTGGAGTCTCCTGTAACATCACTTATGTTTTAAAGTAAACAAATAGTCGCACTTTGCTCATAAAGAGAGATGGTGCTTCAATATAATTCATGATTGGAGTAGGGGCAAAGGCACAACTCGATCCTAACGATTGAACAGTTCTTTAGACTACCATAATCGCTTCGTTCTTAGCCAGACCCAACAGGGACATAACAGAGAAGGGATACACATTTACGTGTACCTACCAACATCACCGAGTGATATTCAAAATGTACGAGAAAACATTTTCCATTCAATCATGGCCAAAGAAACCGACTATGAAACAGTGGACTTACCCACAAATCCCAATATACCATCATGGATCCTTACACCCAAAGAAGAGAAATTGATATTCCAAAGGTGGAGAAAGAAGACATTTGAGCTGTGCTCAGAGCTAATAAATAAATACGTCCAATGTAGTAATAGTTATCAAAATCCATTAGATGCCATCAAATATTGTAAAGAAGCTAACCAAGCTCAACTTGACTGCGTTGGAGAATATCAGAAGATGAAGTATCTTGACATCGAAAGAGACATTTTGATCAAGGAAAAGATCGAAAAGAAAAAGCAACGGGAAGGGAAATGATGATGTATGTAAATAGTTATTTGTATGGGATCCAACCTAATATACATTAATGATACACGATTATGGGGGCTCAAGATGACGGCCATACCGGTGGCACATCACAGAGATTCAAGCCTGGAACACTACTCCTCGAGATCAGGGGCCAGCTCAAAATTCTCTTTATCAAAAACTCGATGGCATGCCATAAATAAAGATCCATGGATAACTCCCAAATTTTGGATCGACTTAAATTGATAGCTTGTGGTATCGACTAACTCATTGAAATCTTGCAAATTAGACTGAAGTTGTAGGAGTTGTGAATTCAAGTGACTAAGTTGGCTCTGTTTGGTCGTATTATTGCTCATACTATTGTAATTTTCTGGGGTTTGGAGTTGTTGTTGTTTTAAAATTTTTCTCCAGCTAGAATCTCGATTTCTCTCTATTTTTTTGCAGACGTTTTATTGAAAGTCTTTCACAGCCAATTCCCAAGTATTATCCCGAAATCCAACATCTCATCCGACACTACTCTCTTGTAAGACGTCCCATATCCCTGTACAGAAAAATATAATCCCGGAAATTAGGATCCAAGGAAACGTTTCTAGATGCCGGAACCCATGATGCAATTGATTCCGCAATTTTGGGGTTTAAGGATAAAAAATTTCAATATTTAAGTAGGATGGATATTAAGGAGAATTTCAAAAGTACACCTCAAAAGCCAACGGGAACCCCGGAAATACGGTCCCCCAGTAATGGGGCACTGACGCCAACGTATCCCAAGAGTCACGATATACAACCACCGCAAAAATATGCAAAACTTCAAGCGAAACCGGCACCCGTACAAATCAAAATGAAAAAGCCTATACCCATTGCAGTTCTCCCTAAACCCTCGAGCAAGATCGAAACCAAGTTTAATCCCAATATCAAAACCAGCAGTACCATCAAGCTAAAGAGTGAGATCGGATTAAGCAAAAAATGGGTGTTACCACCCAGACCTAGGCCAGGTCGAAAGCCCGTTAATACCGAAGAAGGCGATGAAGAAACGAAAAAGCAATGTGTCAAGGAGATCCAGAGGGGAATGAAGGAGATAAATGTCAGGGAAAGCAAGGCGTTGAAGGAGAAGCACGAAAAGAGAGAACCAAAAGCACTTGTACCGAATGATGATAGGGTTGATAAAGTGCAGAATCAAGAAACCCCAGAACTTCTAAGTTTGAAAATGGAGTATCTCACGAAGTTGAAAGAACAGCTGTTAATAAACAATTACATTGGTGTGATAAACAATCAAATTAAACAATTGGACTTTATCAAAAATGGGTATATGACATTGGATACCTTGAATCAGCTAAATTTGAACAAGGATTCCCTCCCGGTTTCGGCCGCATCCACCCCAGCTTCAATCGATTCTGGTGCTCCATCGACGTCTGGGTCAACACCATCGGCCACGCCCATTCCAACAGACATCCCGGAGCCAAGCTTGACCCCGGACTTAAGCATCAATTTCCCCAGAAAAAATTTTCATGATCTTGAAACGATCAATAATGTGAATGACCTTGAGATGTTCTTAAAATACTTGAACAAATCGTCGAATTTAATCAACCGAGTGACGAAAACTTATAATTCTAATGAAAACATCAATGATCAAATTCTCAAGTATTTACAGCTAAGGGCCACCTACAAATCAGCAGAAAAACGACAGAAGCGACTTTCGAAGACCAAGCTCGAACCACATAACGAAACCACACATATCACGACCTCAAATGACTATTTAAACTTGAGTAATGATAAATCATGTCCTATCTGTTCAAAAACAAGTCCATGTTTTTGTTTGGACATTGATAGAAAATTTAACGAAAATAATTGGAACGAAAGTTATAGATAGATATAACGTAAATTTATTGAATAAATACTATGCATAAGTGATTTAGAAAAAGGTCAAGTAAGTACCAACCAAACCACTTAAACCTAAAACAATATAACCAGTTCTGTAGACACCTTTGATGGTCAATTCTTTACCGAAATCCCATACAAGATGTCTCAAACCGTTCAATGAGTGGAAAGCAAATGGGAAAGCCATGGCAGCTTTGACACCGATTTTAGCAACGACTGGTAAAGAACCAAAAGTTGCAACAATACTAGTAGCGTCGAATGGTAAGCCCAAAAGTGAGGTGGCAGCATATGTACACGTCAAAGCATATAATCCTCCAGCCATGGCTACTCCAGTGATTCTATGGAGACCAGATAAAACCCAAGTTAATTGAGGTTGGTAAATTTGTAAATGTGGAGATGTAGGTCTGTTTTTTCTTTGTTGAATCAAAAGATCTTGCTCTTCATCATGACTAGCTTTGACAGTGGCAACATTACGAATTAATCTTGGGGAGAATCTTGCGATTTGAGTGGATCCTATACTCGTTAGTAAATGTTGGTTCAGAAACTTGACAAAAAAAAAACCCCGGGATTTAAGGAGGACCTTCGAAACTACTGGTAACCACAAAAAACAGCACAAAAAAGGCACCAATAGACAGATCCCCATATTTTAAAACCTCCGGCTCATCTAAATCTGGCGATTGTATACATACTTCTTGCAGCTAAACCTAAACCTATACGTGATAACATTCTAAAGGGTGTTTGTTTGAAGAAAAGTTTTCGCACTCTGATATCCAATAGGAACAATTTCAATTACGCCCGCACGTGAGGAGGACCGATTGGAGAGACGAAAGAGGATTTTTTTACTGGGAAAAAAATGGGACTGATCGGTTTCACTGGAAAAACACTCCAATAGTTCGAGTTATACACGGAAAGTCCATAAAATCACGGGAAAGAGGCCGGCAAGACTAAAAGATACTTACTAAATGCAATCTCACTAACAACTTAATCTGGAGAAAAATCGCAATTGATGAGGGCACCTAAAAATGGCGGTGCCGATGGACGAAGATGGCGGTATTTTCGCGGGCGCTCTGCGCAGATTGTAGCGCGGGATTGCGTTATCCAGCCATCCGCAAATCTCACTTTTCTCCTTTAGTTAAGAGTCTTAATTCCCAATGAATTCAGTCGATCGCCCTGTGGATCCGGAAAATACGTTGGGAGTCGAACCTAAACACTCCAATGAATCGAGGATGTCACGTGGGTCTGATGATGCGAGTCGTTTCACCGTCAACAGTGAAGATTTAGTCCCTGATAAAGATACTGCTGATATGTTCGAGAATGTTGCCGAAACAAGAATTTCCCACGATAGTAGCGTTGTTTCGACCCAAAATACCGATGGATTGGTACCAGGCGATGATGCGGTTCCAAAAATGCCGTTGAAACTGCCTCAACCAGTACACAGCGTATCTATTGGTGACACAATACCCAATGAGGAAAAATCTCCAAAGGAAGGTAATGAAAGCCCTAGACAAGTGGAACAGGTTGACCAAGTGGAAGAAACAGAACCAGATAAACAAGGAACAGAAACCTCAGGAGGCAAAAGTGGCGAGGATGCTTATTCAGATGAGCAACTGATTGAACCTGTGATAACCAGCGAGTATGTTATGGAAGATGATGAGAATCTTGAGGACCAAATGAATGAAGATATCGATGACGAATCTGTAGTGGATGAATCCAAAGCCATGTTCAAGAAGAAGGATGTCAAGCCCCGAACCCAATCGTTTCAATCAGTACTATCTACTGCTTCGTTGAAATCGTTGAACCAGAACCAGCCTAATAGAAACAACAGCATAATATTCACCATGCCGAATAGTAATGTTAAGAACTTCCAATCATTCATCCAGGCACCTGTATTATCATCTGTGTCAAACTTGAAATCCCAGGACATCGAAATTGGTAAACAATTGCCATTCAAACATCACAAGGACGAAGAGTCAGAAACAAATAATAATTCTCCAGATAAACTCTATGAGTCCAATGAGGTCGATAGTTTTGACGACCAGGATACAATTCTTCAGCAACAGAGATTGACCCTCAATGCATTAAAGAAGTTAAGTTTGTCTCCGTTACCAAAGATCGATAGCCCTAAAACCGAAGTCAAATCAAAGAAATCCACATCCACACTTCTGAAGCATGAGCCTTATCAACCGGCTGCCGTTGACCTATCGACGTTTTCCAGCCTCACAAGACAGCCAAACAACAGCCAAAGAACGCTATCCAAACTGAGCGAATCAAAAGCTAGTCCAGAAGGTGCTCAATCTGTGGCGTCAGCCACATCATCAGTTCATGAGAGTCATGATTTGCCTTCCAATAGCAATCAAAACTATCATAACGATATGATTCAAAGCCATCAGAACAATTTGAACAACTTAAATTTAAAGCTCCAAACACAGAAAAACCCTTTGATCACTGAGTTGAGTCAACGACGGAGATCCAACAATTCTTCTCCCTTAGCATTAAGTAACAGAATTCCATCACCGTTGCAGACCAACCAGAGCCAATTTCCGAGCCAAGTTGCGGGACAAGCCCAATTTTCTTCCAATAAGAGCAACTTGATGAATTCCAAGGAGCAAATACGAGGCGAACAAGAACAGTCATATTTTAAGCTTCAACCACCACCACAATCAGCCCATAATCAACAAAATCTGCAACAGCAACAGCAACATCACCAACAAACCACCCAGCAGCCCTCACAGCCGCAGAGTCATGTTCCATTGAGGTATAAGCATCTTCAACACATCAAAGGCTTAAGATCACCCATGTACATTCCAGCAGTGTTACGGAAAACAATTGATGGGGAAGAAGAATCAACGTCATCAGCACCGGGAAATTCACAGACGGTGTCATCGTCAGCATCGATGAAATCATTTGAGTCAAACATGTCTACAGACTCCAATACATCGCCACGATTATCACCATCAACATCGACCAAAACATTCAAAAGCTACGAGTATTTCTTAAGACAACCACCCACAAGAAAGCACTGGTTGAAGGACGAGACCGTATACAAGTGTGGGATTACTAGTTGTGATAAAGAGTTCAATTTCTTTGAAAGAAGACACCATTGTCGAAAATGTGGAGGCATATTCTGCAAAGAACACACGTCTCATTTCCTCTATATCAATCACTTGGCCCAATTTACCACCGGTGGTAGAGGGACCCTCAGCCGCGTATGCGACAACTGCATCCAAGAGTACAACCAATTCATGAGAAGCCAGTTCGGAATGGCCAACAAACCATTGGTTGAAGAGCAACAAGAACCTCACGGTCCAGAAGAGATAAGCGAGCCGCAATTTGACTTCAAGCGTTTAAATCGACAGAAATCATTCCAGAAGTTCGAACAGGACTTCGGCAACTCCATTGATGTGGAACCTGTGGTTGGCAGCGTGCCCGCCAACTGGACCTGGAGCTCATTTTAATACCATCTAATATATAAATTAATCGTTTTGTTTGATTGAGTTTTTTTCGCGATCTTTTTAACAGAAAACTGGAAAAAAAACCTCAACGTGTAAAAAGAATGGGAAAGACTCAGGTATATGGGATGCCCATTGAAACCATCAAGTTGTTGTTACAGGTGGTGATATTCATCTCAATTGCGGGTGCTGCCATCTCCTCGCGATTGTTTAGTGTCATTCGATTTGAGTCCATCATTCACGAGTTTGATCCTTGGTTCAACTTCAGAGCCACCAAGTACTTGGTTAATCATTCGTTTTACGAGTTTTTGAACTGGTTCGACGATCGTACTTGGTACCCATTGGGCCGGGTGACTGGTGGAACCTTGTACCCGGGATTAATGGTGACTTCCGGTGCCATTTGGCATATATTGAAGGAATATTTGTCCTTGCCGGTGGATATTCGAAACATTTGCGTGTTATTAGCACCAGCTTTTTCGGGATTGACCGCCATTGCCACCTATTTCTTGACCACCGAGATGAAGGATTCCAATGCCGGGTTATTGGCCGCCATTTTCATGGGTATTGCTCCGGGATATATCTCTAGATCTGTGGCAGGTTCTTATGATAATGAAGCAATTGCCATAACTTTGTTGATGGCCACATTTTGTTTTTGGATCAAGGCCATGAAAAAGGGTTCTGTCTTCTATGGAACTTTGACGGCATTGTTCTATTTTTACATGGTGAGTGCCTGGGGTGGTTACGTTTTCATCACCAACTTGATTCCCTTACACGTTTTTGTCTTGATTTTGATGGGTCGCTATAATCACAAGTTGTATACTAGTTACTGTACTTGGTATGCCATTGGGACTTTGGCGTCAATGCAGATTCCGTTTGTGGGATTCTTGCCCATCAGATCAAATGATCATATGGCTGCTTTAGGAGTTTTTGGACTAATTCAATTGGTAGCTTTTGGTGATTATGTCAAGTCAAAAATCCCGGAAAAGAAATTCAAGACTTTCTTAACTTTCTCGATTGGTTTAATTCTTTTACTTGGTATTGGTGGCTTAATTGGTTTAACTGCTTTGGGTTGGATAGCTCCTTGGACTGGTAGATTTTATTCCTTATGGGATACCAATTATGCCAAGATTCATATTCCAATCATTGCTTCTGTTTCTGAGCATCAACCAACAGCATGGCCTGCTTTCTTCTTCGATACATCGATGTTGATCTGGTTATTTCCAGCAGGCATTTATTTATGTTTCCAAGAATTGAAAGATGAACACTTATTTGTGATTATATATAGTGTTTTATGTTCTTATTTTGCAGGTGTGATGGTCAGATTGATGTTGACCTTAACCCCTGTGATCTGTGTTGCTGGAGCCATAGCATTATCCAAGTTATTCGATGTTTATTTGGATATGTCTGATATTTTCCAGTCAGGAGATGGAAAAGAAGTCAAGTCTAAGTCAAAATCAACGGTGTTGAAGTTATTGTCCAAGTTCGTGGTGTTAAGTTCTTTCACTTATTACTTGATTTTCTTTGTCTATCATTGCACATGGGTAACTTCAAATGCTTATTCTTCACCATCAGTTGTGTTGGCATCGAAGAATCCTGATGGAAGTCCTGCAATAATCGATGACTACAGAGAAGCATACTACTGGTTAAGAATGAACACCCCAGAAGATGCCAAAGTGATGGCTTGGTGGGATTACGGATATCAGATTGGAGGAATGGCCGACAGAACTACCTTGGTCGATAACAACACTTGGAACAACACGCATATTGCAACTGTTGGTAAGGCAATGTGTTCTAGTGAAGAAGTCAGTTACGAAATATTGAAACAACACGATGTTGATTACATACTTATCATATTCGGAGGAGTGATTGGATTCTCAGGAGATGATTTGAACAAGTTCTTGTGGATGATCAGAATCTCCGAAGGAATATGGCCAGATGAAGTCAATGAAAGAAGTTTTTTCACCGAAAGAGGTGAATACAAAGTCGATAAAGATGCCACCCAAACAATGAAAGATTCATTGATGTATAAAATGTCCTATTATCGGTTCAATGAACTTTTCAATGGCAGAGAAGGAATCGATAGAGTCAGAGGACAAACAATTCCATTGGAAAACAATCCTGAATTGAACATATTGGAAGAAGCCTTCACTTCAACCAATTGGATCGTTAGAATCTACAAAGTCAAAGATTTGGACAATTTTGGAAGGGATCACACCAAAATCAGTTCGACCTCCAGGAAGACCAGGATCATCAAAAAGCCTAAAATTGATTTACGGGAATAATCAATATATATATGAACAAATATATTTATACATATATATATATATAAATACGATAAAAAAGATCAAGTATGGGTGTGGGGATCAAGTATGAAAAGTGACTGAGAAACTTCCTAAACCAGCGAAAAGTAATCATTTTTTAACATCATCCGATTTGACCATGCCGAATGTCCTTGATTTGAAAGAGCATTTGGTATTTTATAAGTCTTACCACACAAACGAAGTCAATGTGTCGATCCACTTGTTATGTATCCCGTTGATTTTGACGAGTGCAATTGCGTTTTTGGCCAATGTGACTTTTGCGGAGAACCCATACTGGAATATGGGGAATTTGCTCATTGGGACTTTTAGTGCCTTTTACGTTTTATTGGACTGGAAGGTCGGTATTCCTACCGCCATGGTATATGGAGGGTTTGCTTATGCATTTTCGAAATATTACCACTTTGTTTGCTCATCTCCAATGAGTTATTTTTCCCAAGCAGATGTGTTTAAGTTTGCCATAGCTATTCATATATTCAGCTGGTTGGCTCAATTTTATGGCCATAAGTTCCATGAGCAAAGGGCTCCAGCGTTGCTTGACAATCTACTCCAGGCCCTTGTATTGGCACCATATTTTGTTTCCTTTGAAGTTGCGTTTTGGTTGGGGTTCAGAAGTGATATCCAAAAGTATATGGAAGAAGGTGCTAAGCAGAAAAGAATGGAATTCCTTGCCAAACGAAAAATCCAATAAGGTGGTTTGTTTTCTTTAATCAAGTTTTGGTTTTGGTATAATTCTGATATTTAAGTGACACTTCTCTCTCATGAATCGAAGTTCCGGTGATTTGATTACCGATTGTAAACCATCCTGGTCTTATATTGTGGTCTCTACCGAAGATCTCGAGTTTCCTACTGTGTTTCCCGGTTATACGCTCGACAAGCTCATATACTTCGTCCGGCTTTCTTGATGTTTGTCTTGTTGGACTCACAATGGTATTGACATCCACCAACTTATTCACCCAGATTGGATTTCCCTTCAAGCCTACTAGTAAGTGTTCCTTAGAATGATTTAACCAATGACCGGTTCTCCCGGTGACGATTGTTCTTTTGAGCTGGTTGAGTTTAATCCAAATTAATTCATCAGTTATTTTATAGCCCCATTTAATCAAAGCTTTTCTTCCAATTTCGATTGACCTACCTGTGACCCAGAGTAGCATAATACCTTCATCTTGAAGCTCATGCATTGGTAAGTTCATCAACTCATCATCTGAACAAGTTCCATAAGGTAAAGACATATGAATGTCCCATGCAGGGTCAGAGATAATGGCTGCAAATTTTCCCAAAATACTAAAAGGCAATGTTCTTATATCACAACTTATCCATTGAGCTGGCAACTGTGGCTTCATGAACTGATTATAACAATAGCCAATGGTGTATTCCTGGGCCACCAATTTTTTCCTCATCAAAGCAAGCTCTCTTTTCTCATTAAAGGTTCTAGTGGTTACCAAAGGAGTCAAGGTAAAATAATGCAAATACCGACAATTTTTTATCTTATGACAAGTATCCAAGTAAGAGCAATCACCTAATTTGACGTCAGTACTTGGGGTGATGATTGGGAGATGATGGATTTTCGACTTGCTACATTCATAAATGGATTTTGAAAATAATTTCTGAGACTGTTCAATAGCACTGAAACATTCTTCAATAGATGGGAAGGTTTGTCGATTACTTCCGGGATTCAAAGTCTCTTTCCGCTTGAAACAGACCTTACAGAGGACTTTAGCATGATTCTTATCTTCGCACACTTGGAAAAACGGTTTGTTCACGGTCAGGAGCCTTGCCCTGGTTTTAGCAAGCGCATTCGTACTTGTTTCTCTATCCAATAATGCGATTAAGCAGTTTTTGGTAAAATATACATCACCACTTTCGATCCCACTCTTTTTCATATTCTCTTCCGTGGTACACGGGGTGATCTGGCTATGTACTTTGAGCTCCAACATTTCACAGAGCTGTTCCTTGGCGCTTCCATAGTGGTGGGCGGCTTTGAACTCAGTTCCCTGGAATTTGACGGGCGACGTATTGCCATGAAGAAGTTGCTGCAACAAGTAAAGTTGAAGCTTTTTAATACCCACGACTCGGCCGTTCCGCATCTCAAGCACTCCGTCCGAGAGCTCGTTGAAGCGGGCGACGTAGGGCCCGAAATTGTCTTCGAAACTCACGATCTGTGCTCCCAACACTCCACCGGGTTTCTCTCTAGTAACGTACTGTTTAAAGAGAATGCCAATTTTCACAAGGTGTCCGTTGATGGGACTGGCCAATAGAATGTCCCGTTTGTCCAATAGAAACCGAATGAGCGTCTCGTAGTCACTAACGCTCCACATCGAAATACTCAAGAGAAAGATTTTAGGGATCATTGTGATACATCAACTTTTATATATATATGTGGGTCGTGCCCCGTGCACATTATCTGGGGTTTTTTTTTCATCTAAAAATCTAAAATCCAAATGGATTATCTGCAGTGGCAGCCTGAAGATTGGCTCTTTTTCCGGTCGCTTGGCTCTGCAATGGGGCGTTTCCGAAGCCCGAGCCCGTGGGCTGTGACTGGAGAGTGCTAAAGCCCTCGAATTGAGGCTGTCCGAACGACGTGGGCGGCATGGGTGATTGGAGATTGGTGTTTTGGAACATGTTTGTCATTTGGTTCATGTTGTTGTTGAAGTTCTGGGGCTGGCCAAACGTGGGCTGTTGATTGAAGGTTGGCTGTTGACCAAATGAAGGCTGGCCAAACGTGGGCTGTTGATTGAAGGTTGGTTGGACGAATGGTTGCTGAATGAATGGCTGCTGATTGGTTGGCTGTTGATTGAATGTTGGAGGACTGAACGAAGGCTGGGGGAACTGGCCAAAGCTTGTTTGGGGCTGCGGTTGCGGTTGTTGCTGGGGGAATGGATTCGAGAACTGCGTGCCCCCGGTCATTTGGCCATTGAACGTTGGTGGTGCACTGATTGTTTGGCCAAAAGTCGATTGCGGCTGGAATCCAAACGGTTGAGGACCCGTCATTTGAGGCCCGGCCATTTGAGGACCCGTGGCTTGTGCTGGCTGAGGACCGGTTCGTTGGGTTGGAATCAAGGGCCCTGTTTGTTGCAATGACAACGGCTGGCCAAAAGATGTGGTGGGAGGTCCAACCATCGATTGGCCAAACGTGGTTTGAGGCATAGTCATGGCACCGTTCTGCAACGAAGGTTGTCCAAAAGTTACGGGGGGCATACCACCGGTCATTTGGGGCTGTGGACCTGTCCGTTGGGCAACAAATGTGGTGGCACCTGTTTGCAAAGGTATGAAACCTCCGGTGGTTGTTGGGGGAACGCCGGTGATTTGAATGGGCATAAATCCCGTGGGTTGTGCTGTGATAGGCATGAATCCCGTGGGTTGCGCAGTCATTAAGCCACCAGTTATCACGGGAATGAGACCTCCTGTTCTCTGTACTGGGATAAGTCCTCCGGTTCTCTGAACTGGAACCAAAGTGCCGGTCTTTTGGGGTGAAACTACAGTACTATTACCGGTTCTTTGCACAGAAAACTGTTGTCCAGGTTGAATCAAAGTTCCTGTTCTAACAGGGGTCAATGCTGGTGCTGACGGTTCGTTGCTTGTTGTTGGTATTGCAGGCATTGGTTTATTGACGTCTCCAGTACCCAGGTCCACTGGTTTAATATTGACGAGATCTTGCAATGATCCAGTGTATTGAGGTTGTGCAGGGGCCTGTACTGACGGTTTAGATACATCTTCTGACGACCGAGCAGCTGGTTTGATGGCCCATGCATCATCTTCGATCTTCTTTTGACTTTGAGCTTGAGTTTGCGCTTGGTGATGATGTGGCAATTCTTTGGCATCCACCTTCGAAACTTCACTCGATGAGTTGTTCTTCAACGCTCCGGTTGGTTCTGTGAATAATCCACCCGTGGCTTGTGAACTGGCTGGTTCTTCAGCTTTACTTCTGTTGTACTTGGTGTCCAAGAACTTCATAACTCTGATTATATCACCTTCTCTCAAACCCAAGGTTCTTAATAATGAAGGGGTTATATCTTCAAGAATATTTTCATCCATTTGTTCCCGTGAAAAGTTCAAGCTGTATCTTTGACAGTTACCGATTTCCACACCGCAATTCAAAAAGAAGTCGAACCAATCATATTCGGGCTCAGTGACTTCGGTTGTACTCGAGGACTTAGGTCTTGTAGGTTGAGAGGGAGGTAAATCATTGATGGCAGCCATGGCCGATTTAGGTTTTTCAATTGGCGATGGTGGTTGTGGTTGTGGTTTGTCAACTTCTGGTCGTTGAACACCATTCTTTTTCTCCAAAGCTGCTTTTCTTTTGGCATTCTGTCTGTTGACCTGATCTTTATATGATTCCAAAGAAGTCCCAGTCACTTTTTCAACGTACTCCAAGTCTTCAATACTGAGTTTGGTGGCATCAACTGCAATCTTGACTCCATTTGTTTTATGGAGATGGATTTTTCCTTCAATACAGCCCAAAAATTCTGCTTCAACCTTGAAAGAGCCAGAACTATCAATCCAAGTTCTAACTCTATGGAAGTTTGGCATTGATTTATCATTCGACTCGGTACGTTTACTATTAGCTTTTTCTCTTTCCATCCGGTCTCTCTCTCTGATCTTGTCACGTTCGTCTCGATCACGATGATGGCGAGATGAATGCTTCTTTTTATCTTTCACCCGTTGAGATTTCAGTCTTGATGGAGTTTCAGTCAATTTATCCAAATTGGAGCTTCCAATTATTTCGATGTAAGATGATGGAACAACTCCTTGACGTCCAGTGCCGATATTTTCACACATCCACCAATCTTGGGATTTGGACAGATCAATAATATAAACCTCATCACCTTCTTTACAATTCAATTCATCATTACCTTGAGCCTTGAAATCATAAGATAATTTTCCAATTCTTTTATTTGAGGGATTTTTCGATGGTTTCGAAGCTGATTCAACTTCTCGTAATCCTCTTGCACTTTCAGCCCCCTTTAAGTCCGCTAAAATCGACATCACCGCCTCCGCTACATCTTTAGATCCACAGTGCAATTCAATTGAAGCACTCGGGTTCTTGAAATCTAAAAATACATGTTTCTTCTCGTCATTAAAATTGAGCAAATCTTTTATCCTCCATTCGTTGTCTAAACTGGAGGAGCTTCGTTTGAGTAGTTTCCGAGGACTCGACTGGTTTGCCTTCAAGATGATTTTCCCCTTTCCAATAGCTAAAACAACCGGTCTTTTCTTTCTTCCATCGATTTCATCTATAAACCATTTGAAGAATTCCCCATCAAAACTATGCTCAGGAGCCTCCAAATCTTGTTCTTGTTCCCCTTCGTAATTCCCAGCAGACAGATCACCTCTGGGTCTAACAGGCATGGATGGTGGGGCTTCGTCCTCTTCTTCTTCTTCTTCTCTGTAGCTGTTGTTGTATGTCTGTTGGGTTGGTCTGGGCCTCGAAGGTAAAGCAGGCTCAGGTTCAGATTCAGGTTCAGGCTCAGGTTCAGGTTCTCTGTCAAGATCCTGAGGCTCCTCACGGGGCATTTGCGGCTGATACGACAGCTCAACAGGCTCTGGCTCCTGAGATGCCTGCTTACTCACGTGTTGTGGAGGAGGAGCAAAACTCGAAATTGGCAATGACGCAACAGGAGGAACAGCAGCATCATTCATTTGCACGTAATTGGAGGGAATAAAACCAAACAACTGATTCGAGGCCACGTCGCCCACCAACAACCAATCTGGATCATTCAAATCATAAATATTGAATTGATCACCTTCTTTGAACGTCAATTCTTCTTCAGTTTGTTTGGTATAATCATACAAAGCACTACAAGTCTTGATGATGGGAGCTTGTTCAATGTAATTGGATGGCACCAAACCGACGGGCTCGTCGACCTCCTCATCTCCAACCGGTAGAACCCGCTTTTTGACTTTCCACCAGTCATCTACGTCTGATTTCTCGAGCAAGTAAAGAATATCATTGGCCTCCACACTCAACTCTTCTTCAGTCTGGGCCTCATATGCGTATAATACCGTGTAAACTCCAATATATAAGGACATTGGATCTTTGAATTACTGCTCAATTACTTCCTTATATATAGAAAGCCTCAAATGGTTATCTTGACAATTTCTATGAATTTGTCGATTCAAGGTGCGAGAACAGGAGAAAAAAACTGGGTTCTTGCACGTCTCAAGAAAACAAAAAGTGGCTCCTATTGAATATTCCCATGCCTCTTCAGTTTTCCACTGGGAGTCTTAGATCTTTGCTGGAGATTTGGTTGGCTGTTGTTGGTTTGCTGGCCAAGTGCTTGTGCTGGAAGTTTTCTATCGGGGCTTGCCAATTCTTGAAATCCATGGTTACAAGATCGATTTCTTGCGATAGGCTGTAGATGAAATAGAATGCTTCGATGGAACAAATATTGCCAACAGAACGGAGTTGGGATTGGATAGACTTGAACTTCTCTTTGAACTTATCGAGCCGTCTGTCAGAAGTTGTTTGTATGGGGAGTATTTTTTTCGATAATGCTGAAAGGTTTGGGAACTCTGAGCAATTGGATTTCCAGAAATGAACTAAATCTCCATTGCAGGCTTTTGAAGGGATTGATTCGAATAGAAAGCACTCATTGTTGAGGTTTCCAGAGCATTGAAAAGAATCCATCACGACCCCGTCCAAGAAATTCAATGATTCATCGTCAATCATTGTTAGATCTTTATTTAATTTTGGTTTTTGGAACACCGAAGATCGAATATTTTGAATTTCAGATGCTTTTAAGAATTTCCTGGTATTGGGGGATAAATAAGTGGCTATTTGGATGGCGGACTTCTCGGCTAATCCTCTATGATAGCTATCGATTCTCAAAAAGAATTCTTCAAACAATTTGTAGATGCCTCTCGATAATAGATTATACTTTGTGGGGAATTTTTCAAACATATGGTTGAAAAGAAATAATTCATACTTCAAGTTTTGCAACAATAAATGGGCACTTGGAGCTCGATTCTGATCTCCGACCAATTTGTAGTTTATTGCCGTGATATAGCATAAGAATTCGAGTAATTGCCATTGATATGGGGAGAGTAAGCCAAGTAAATTATCACTTAATTTGGATTTCAAGTTCACCAATCCCCGGACTTTAAAGATGATGTTATCAGACTTAAACTCTGCTAAAAAGTGTTTCTGATTGGTATCAGTATCATTGATGCATGATTTGACTGCCGAGTACTTTATTTGCTCCATGGAATGAGATGTTTCTTTGATAACAACATTAAATAATTTTCGAATTTTCATTTGATAACAAGAATTCTCATGATAGATGATTTCAAGCTCAGGGTATGCTCCAAAGCCAGACAAAAACTCGTAGTATGATTCTAGGATGAACGAACTAAAGCATCTCAACACCCTGTTATCATAATTTAGATTGATATTCAAGTCCAAGGTGGTGTCAACGACGTTCTCCTTATCTTCACCAAAGATAAAATCAACAATATTTCTTGCTTTAGGATCAAGATCGAAATTGGTGGTAATAAAAATGATTTTCCCCGTCAAGCCATGGAGAATTGTATTACGGATCAATGCCAAATCGATATTTCCTTCAGAATCATCAATCTTAAACAACCCCAATGGGAGCTCATAATAGTTGAAATCCTCGCCCATATACAGAATATGGAAAAATACATACTCCTGTTTGCTTTGCCACTTATGAAGTGTCAAGCAGTAGCTTCTGTCGGCGTGGTTTTCCAAGTGCTGTTTCAACACCTCTTGGAACTCATTATACATTTCATTTATTGTAAAGAGCATTGAACTTGCAGCCGGAATTTGATCGCCTGAAACTCCACTCAATTGGCTTATAAGTCGCTTCAAATGGAAGTCTTCCTTGACATTGAAATCCATGAGGTTTTCTATCAACATCAATGCCAATTTGCGGTCAAATGAGTCTTCTTGTTCTTCTTCTGGCTTTCTCTTCATGTTTGTATTTAGTAATTTGCAACTCGCATTTCGCAACTATATAGAATGCATAAAACAGCTAACTAAAGACATGAAATACGATGGTTCTGGGACCAGAATCTACGTCTTGGGTAGTGGAAGAGCTCAGTTGACCCGAGTAAGACCCATTCCACCGTCCAAAAGAACATTTCGGATATTTTCCATGGCTTTAATGGCAGTGTAATTGAAATTTTCAACAGTGGAAGCACCAACATGAGGAGTAAGAATCACGTCTTGTCTGTTCAAAAGGCCAGGATGAACGGTTGGCTCGTTTTCATACACGTCCAATCCTGCGAACACGACTTTCCCTCGTTGCAACCCTGCTACAAGAGCCGATTCGTCAACAATACTACCTCTCCCCACGTTGATGATTCTGATGGGTTTTTGAAAGCTGTTGATGATATCTTCATCGATCATGTGGTACGTTTCGGGGGTACCCGGAGCAGCAATGACTATCAAATCAGCGAAAGAAGTCACTGCGTCCAACGATTTTTGAAATGTCGCCTTATAACCCAAAGATTCAGATTCTTGTGATGATAATGGGGTTCTTTTAATGTAGTGCACATTCATACCAATATTTGCCAATCTCGATCCAATGAGCTGGCCTATCTGACCAAACCCCACTATCACGGCATTGTGGCCTCTCGGGTTAGTGTTGGGAAAGCCTGCTATTGTTTCACCGTAAGCATACTCCAGAGAATCAACATGTTCAAGCGTTCCATTTGCATGGTCAAAAGTTCCATACTGACTACCTGATCTGGACCGAAGAGTATGAGGCACTTTTCTAAACGATGCTTGTACCAAATGGAAGTTTCTAAAGCTGGCCAAAGTATTGAACAAGACCATATCAGCCACAGGTTCTGCAGCTCCAGTGGCTGGAACATTAGTTAGAATCACGTTCTTTTCCGCCAACTTTTGGGGATCATAATTATCAAATCCCACCGAACATATGGAAATTACTTTCAAAGAGGGTGGAATATGATCCAAGAGATCGCCTTGAAGTCCACCAGCTGGAATAAATCCCATCCATGCACCATAAATGGCATCAATATTGTTCAATTTGGTGTTTAAATCGTCAATAAGTTGTTCTTTGCTGGTGATTTCATATTCAATACACTCAAACTCGGCTTGGAAGTCTTGATACTCTGGAAGACTCTTGTTGAGCAGACCTAAGAACAACACTGTTGGTTTTGTCATGCTTAATTATTGTTGATGCCGTTCAGATTGGAAAATAAGGTAAAGTGCGGCATTTGAAGGTTAAGTCCAATGCAAGGTGATACACGGCGATTCTTGAATGGAATCTGGACCGCTATTGGGGTCCAAAGAGTTTAAGAAAAAATAACCTTACTCCATAAGAAAGTATTGGACTGAGAAGTTTAATCAAGAGTTCTTTATATATTTATTAATGCAAGTTGACTAATAAAACAAATTTTAATCATCAAATATATGAGACATATCTCCTCAAAACGCTAGAAGGGAGCTTAATGATGAGAATGTTCTGGTCTACCAACGTATTTAGCTTTAAATACGACACCTGAATGCCAACATCTTGCAGGTTCGTCAACAGTAACTTTCAACCAGTATGGCTTGTGTTCTTCTCCCTTTTTACCCATACATCCAACGTATCTGTAACCAACATAAGTTGGAACCAAGTATGGATCTTGCATAGTTCCTGAACCTTCGAAAATTGGGTTTTCCATATCGAAAACGTCAACACCTTCCATTTTACCCAAGATTTCGAATCTTTCTAACCCAGTGGCTTGGTCCAAGTCAGTTGGAATAGTACCTGCCTTGGCACCAGGACCAATCAAAGAAGAGTCAGGTCCAGTAACTTCTGCCAAGTTGGCGGCAGTTTTAGAATCAGTTTTGACTGGGGCAGAAAATAATCTAGCAGAAGAAACTAGGGTTCTGGTTCTTGGGATTGATCTTAAAGATTGTCTTGCAACACGAGAAATCATCTATATATGTTAGTAGAAGAACTTAAAGACGGTGGTTTCGGCGATGGGCATTTTCCTTCCAAGTGATAAAACAAGAATCCTAGGGGTGAAAAATAACATTCTGAAGATCAAAGAGTCAAACACAATACGTCTGGTTTCAGTTCGGCCTCGTATCAGACGTCTCATTGATGTGTTGAGCCCAACAATTGCTAAATCTTCGATAGACTTCTCATATCTCTTGATGGTTTGATAATGGCATTTGTTGTGCTGATCTCGATGGTTGGATATAATAAATGAGCTCCTGTAGTCAACAGACTGAAGATCTCGCACCCATTTCCGTGATGTTTTCGTAACATACCGTTGGTGGATATTGATATAAAATGATTTAGTATCGGTTTATAACTGTTTATAAAAATCAGCTAATACCCTCAAAAATTGCGTTGAGTTGATTGGGTATCGAATTACATATGGGTGTCTGGGTGAACAAACTCCTATTGTGCGAGCTACGCACCCTAACACCACCGCAAAAGATTTCCAGGGCTTGTGCCCCCGCGAGCCTCGTGACGGCGAGCCTTCACAGTATACAAAAAGCGTGTGGGCGTGGATATATGGTATTTACACGCAGTGCCAAAGAATCTCACTCGAATTGAGGTTTAAAAAATTTTCAGAACTTCTTTAGTAAATCAGAAAAGTATGTACAAGAAAGAAGATGAAATAGAATAGTTGTGGTACCCAACTCAATGATAGATCCCCAAGACCATAGGTGTTTCTTGGAGCAACGCCACCCATCATGAGTGTCTAGTCGACAACAATTCTAGAAGCGTGACAATTACTAACAAAGACTTTAGAAATGGCCAAAAAGAGAGCTTCCAACGGTAGAAATAAGAAAGGTAGAGGACACGTCAAACCAGTCAGATGTTTGAACTGTGCTCGTTGTGTTCCAAAAGATAAGGCTATCAAGAGAGTCACCATCAGAAACATGGTTGAAGCTGCTGCTGTCAGAGATTTATCTGAAGCTTCCGTCTACCAAGAATACGCTTTACCAAAATTATACAACAAATTACACTACTGTGTCTCTTGTGCTATCCACGCTAGAATCGTTAGAGTTAGATCCAGATCTGACAGAAGAATTAGAGCTCCACCTCAAAGAAAACGTTTCACTAATGATAGAAAAGTTAGCCCACAAGACGCTGCTAAAAGAGTTTAAATTTAATGATTTGTATAGTTTATCATTGGATAAAAATATATATATATAAAATAACTTTCCCTAATTATTCCAAATCGTTGTCAACTTGCGATACCTCGTCCAAAACTCCTTAAGGTTTTTGAGTCTCCCTCGCCCTCAAAAAAACTTTTCTTAGGGAACTCTTTTTTAATCTGGGAAAAAGAGTGCTTAACCATTTGATTTTACATTCATAGAAGAATCAAGGTGAATTGACTCAATTAGAATATACTTCAAGTGTCATTTTTTACAGTTTTCAGGTTTGAAATATAGAAACATCTATTTTAAGTGTTTGAATTGAATTTGTAATTGAAATTAATATCGGTCATGACGAATGATTCCTGGAAGTTTTCCCAATGTTTTGGGGATAAAGGGGACATTGAAAACCTAACTGAAGCTGACATCATCTCCACAGTTGAATTCAATCAAGATGGTGATTTTTTGGCCACCGGTGATAAGGGTGGTCGAGTAGTTTTATTTGAGAGAAACCATTCAAAGAATTCAAATTGTGAATATAAATTCTTCACTGAATTTCAAAGTCACGATGCCGAGTTCGATTATTTGAAGTCTTTAGAGATCGAAGAAAAGATTAATAAGATCAAATGGTTAAGAAGTTATGACAATTCATTATATTTGTTATCGACAAATGATAAAACAATTAAATTATGGAAAATCATGGAAAGACAAGTTAAACTAGTCAGTGAAAATAACCTTAATGGAATGGATCACTTACCAAATTCAACGGTTGATCTATCAACTTTGAAATTGCCTAAATTAACTTTACATGATAAATTAATATCAGCACAACCGAAAAAAATTTATTCAAATGCTCATGCCTATCACATAAATTCAATATCTATAAATTCGGATCAAGAAACTTATATTAGTAGTGATGATTTGAGAATAAATTTGTGGAATCTTGGAATTAGTGATCAAAGTTTCAATATTGTTGATATTAAACCTGCTAATATGGAAGAATTAACTGAAGTCATTACAAGTGCAGAGTTTCATCCAAACCATTGTAATTTATTCATGTATTCTTCTTCGAAAGGTACCATAAAATTGAATGATATGAGATCCAATTCTTTATGTGATAGTCATGCAAAAATCTTTGAAGAATATTTACACCCTGCTTCTCATAATTTCTTTACAGAAATTACTAGTTCCATATCCGATGTCAAATTTAGTCATGATGGTAGATACATTGTTTCTCGGGATTATATGACAGTCAAGATTTGGGATCTAGCTATGGAGCTGAAACCGGTGAAAACCATTAATGTTCATGAACACTTGAGAGATAGATTGTGTGATACTTATGAAAATGATGCTATATTTGATAAGTTTGAAGTGCAATTTGGTCCTGACAATAAATCAATTATGACTGGTTCATATAACAATAATTTCATGATTTATCCAAGTGTAATTAATGAATCTCAAGACTTTTCGTCCATGAAATCTGTCAAGATTAAAAAATCTAGAGGTAAAAAAACCAAAAAGACTATATCAGGAGGTGAAGATCGAGGAATTGATGATGAAGAAGATGAAGATGCAGACGATGATGAAGATGAAGATGAAGATGAACAAGAGCAAAATTCAACTAATTCGTCACCCAATATCAATAATTTCCCTCAATCACCAATTAGTAGTCAATTTGACGATGAAGATCAAGAAGAAATCATCTTACAAGCTGATAAATCTGCATTTAAAACCAAAAAGGCTGGAAATAACGGTATGATGAGACGTAGAATGATGAATAATGATAGTGATTTTAACAATGATTTCGATAACATTGATTTCAAAAAGAGTATCCTTCACTTATCATGGCACCCAAGAGAAAATTCTGTTGCAATTGCTGCCACCAACAATCTATTTATATTTTCAACTCTTTAATGATAATGGCATTCTGTAAACATTCCTTAATATTTTAATGTTAAATATATCCACACATACAATAATCGAATCAAATTTCGTGTATACATTATATACTTTCAACATATGCAAGTAACAATTTATGGTTCAATGTGTCTGTTAACATCCGAATTCCAGAACAAAGTTTTATCACCATCACCCCAGAAGAATCTATGGGTTCTAATGTTTTGGTAATCATATTGAACTGGCCATTCTTCATCACTTAAATGTCTCAAATGTTCTCTATGTTTAGCATGTTTTAACTCAATATTGATGACTGGAATAGCAGTTGCTATCAATGCTGGCACAGCAACCATGAAAGTGATTCTTTTCCACAATTTGGTCACACTTTCGGAGTGATGAACTTTTTCTTCATAGGCCTTTTTAAATGCGTCTCCAGCAGCTTTATTGACCTTGACAGATGGGAAAGCACCCTCGTTGATCATCTTGGATACTCCGTACCCGTGACCGTGGGAGTTAAATCTAACGAATTGACGTGAAGTAGTGAATTTAAACATCGTTATTTTGAAGTTTAAGGATTGGTTTATTTTTCTATGGCTTGAGTGAAAAAAATGGTGCGAGAAAATCAACGATTTCTATTGGAACAATATTTGCGTAAAATACACGACGTTTTTATGGAATTATTGAATGTATATTGGTATGTACACGCTGGTATTGGAGGTTCAGGCATCAAACAGAGGTCTGTTTCGGGTCAAGTCTTGGAGTTGTTGATTGGTTTGGACCCGTACAGTGTCTTCAGGGTCGAACGGTTTTTGGCTGGATCCACTGTTTGGACTCGAAGATGGAACGGGCAGATTTATGATGTTCATTTCTTCCATTGCATCTGCCATTGGTTTTGTTAATTGGTCTTGACCTTTATCTTGATCTTGGTTTTCCACTTCTAAAAACTCGATTTGGGAACCTTCGTTTTTGATGAGTTCTTGAAGATGGTCCATTGATGCGGTGAAATCGTAATTGTTTGTGAAAGCCAAGTAATTAAATGAACATGGTCTCAAAGGAGAGTTTTGGCTAATCAATTGATCGTTATCAAAAAATAAGGATTTTGTAGATTTTTTGGCTTCGATCAACTGTAATTCATATTTATGGAGATCTGTCATCTTGTTACTGATAAGGAACTCCAGCAATATATCTTTATTTTGGTCGAGAAATTTCTCATAGTCTTCTTCTTTCTTTAATTCGTAATCAACCACGAATTCGTCCTCAATTCGTTTGACAGGAGATCGGTAGTTCCGAAGTCTTTGGGCCGGAACGTTGTAATTCTCTTTCACGTACCTTATGACGTCTTTTGTAGTGACCCAGAGTTGGAAGTTTTTGATAAATGAAAATGTTAAATGCTTTCTCATTTTAAGACAGTTTTCACCGTATTCATTATTAAGCAAACTGACGAAATTTCGAGGAACATACGTTAGCTGGCCTTCATATTGAGTTATTCTTAGTGGGTTTAAATTCTCCAACGTTTCGAAATGATTATTTTTGCAATTGTAAACCTGTAAATATTCGTTTCTCTCATAAGAATCCACTCCTTGGTTATTGTATTTGAGCTTCTCAGGTAACACATCATTGAATCTTCGAGGACTTCTGGTATCTGTTAGAGCCAATCCAGTTATGTCAATATATAATCCATTATCAACATCGACAAAACGAGCGTCGATGTTGTTGTTCCCATTCTTATTGTCCCTGGTTCCTATGTATGTCCCACAATCCAAAAAATATTTACCATATCGAAGTTCTCCCTCCGGATAAGAACCCAAGTCCAAAGTTAAACTCTGATTAAGCTTTCTGCATAATTGATGGAGATCTTGAATCGGCATTTGAACATCAAAATCAAAGTCCCAAGGAAATGCAATTCCATTCCACGCCCAACTTAATAGACTTCCATGTGAAATCCATGCCCTTAAAGAGTAGCTATTGATCAACTGAAACCATGCTCGAATTAGTCCATGCAAAATGGGATGCTGCTGGTCGGTGAAATTAACTATTCCGTTGAAAAATCTCCAATCATAATGAGAGCCAAGATCACTATACCGCTCTTTTCGTAGGATTTTGGCCTCGAAAAAATACTTTAAAGGGTATGGGGATGAAACAGCTACATCCAATCCTTGTTTATAGGCCTGAAGATGCGGATCAGTCGGCATTTCTTTTGCAAATTGTTGATCCAAAGATTCTTTTATGGCCGTAGCATTATTAACAAATGATTCATGAGTCAATTGCCTCTCGTAGGGAATATTTTTCTTCAGTTCTAAAAGTTCTTGGTATTCTGGTCGACTGTTGAGCTTTTCCATGAACTTACCCATATAATCTTTAGCATTTATAGTGACAGAGTCACCTGATCCACTATCTAACTTGTCGAATAAGTCAGTTCGGAAAAGCTGCTGAAAACCTTGTGGATCCTGATTCACAGGTATCTGTATAGTTGAGCCCAAATTAGCGATTCCACCCACTTCATTGAGTGGAAGAGGTAATAAAAGCACGACCGAGTACGGAGCTGGCATGAAGTCATGTAAATAAGACTTAGAATGGAGCACTTTGAAGTCCGATGTGGACCTCCCACCGTATTTAAAGACGTGGAACCCCGAAGAGTAATGCTCCTGGCTCAATACTTTGGCTAATCTGTTTTGATCCACTGGTGGATTAAGTGAAGCAAAATCGTATTCGTTCTTGGTTTCTTCATCGAAGCAGTAATTCTGCACCTCCGCAATCTCCTGTTTCTTGTCTCTGAGTTTGTTGTTTGTAGTTACTCTTAACATGCCACAAGTTGCTTTGGTTTTGTTGGTCATATATGGATGCAAAAGAGAAAGATCCACGTAATCACCCCAATGAAAATACGGTAACGACAAACCGGATATGTCAGTGGATTCCAACTGCTCTGTGATGTGATTCAACACTACACTTGTGGTCAATCTAGGATCATAAGCTATTAACGGAGGTTTGGATTCTGAATCGAAATACTGCTTAGGAACCGATAATTCATGGTTTTGGTGACCTTGAAAGTTGAGTTTGAAGTGTAACAAGGCGGTTTCTGGATCTTCGCCACTCAACTTGGCCTTTAAGTTGGTGAACAATTGTGTTTTGTCAGCCAAACTTTTGATGGGTGATCCCACCAGATCTCTCAAGTAGAAGAACACCAAAAAGTGAATGATAAGAATGACAGGTAGCAAAAGCATACATCGGCTGCGTCTCATAATCATTTGTGGAAGTCTATGAATGCAAGTCCAGGAATGTTATTCTCTTGTGGTTGACTTATTCAGATTCCATTTATTTTCCACAACTACTGAGCCCTGCAAAGCAATCACCACGAAAAGGAGGCGCGACTAGCGAGAGAAATAGAGGTAGGCGTAGTGCGAGTTTAGCACGAGAATGGGATTCTAAGGATGAATTTTTACTCTAAACATTCGGCCAATTCTGGCACTCTGAACGATGTGGTACCGTGAAATCCACCGCCAGTCTCGAGATATCCCTTCAAAACGGAGGATTGGAGCCGTTATGACTGAAAAATTTACCGGTATCCTCAAGCTTGAGATTGTTGACCACATTCAATATTTGACTCACACTCACTTCGGGTTCCATAAACATGTCATCAGGCAAAAGACCAGCCTCTCTATCGGCCCGGTTCATATCGGTTTTGACGCCTCCGGGGCAAATGGCTATGGAAATAGAAGTGTTGATGATTGGGTCTGAAGACCGTTGATTTTCGGCCGCCACTTCTCTAACAAAATAATTGACCCCAGCTTTCGAAATTCCATAGCTTCCGAGCCCATTTACTCCTGGAAACAAGTCAGGAGCCCGCTGAATCGATCCAGCCGTTGAACTCAATTGGATGTATTTCTTGGTGGGGCCGCTGGTTTTGAACAAATAGGGGTACACTGCTCGGTATAATTTGACAGACCCCACAACGTTGATTTTGAAATGCTGTTCAAAATCGTCAATCTCTAAGCTGTTTACAGGGGCCCCTGAGTTGGGCAAACAGATCCCGGCGTTCAGAATCACCACGTCAAGTCCTTCTGGAGTGTACTTGTCAATAATCTTCATGGCATCCCTGAATTCTTGTTCTGGAGCGTCCATAGAGAGCACAAGTGGCTGGACGTTTTGATACTCTTCAAACTCTTTGAACTTGTCTTCGCTTCTAACCGTCACATAGAGGAGATTGTTGGGGTCCTTGGCCAATTGGCTGACAAATTCACGTCCAATTCCCCGGTTGGCTCCGGTAATCAAATAAGTAACCATTAAGAAGAAGAAAAATTCGTAATATCTTTCTCCATAAATTTGAGGGACCTAGGGTGCCGGAAGTATAACGCCGGTATCGTACGGCTGGGATCTGAGTGTAATTCTATGACTGAACCGAAACACGGACACCGAAACCTGACTATTTGTGGACATGTGGCACACGTGAGACGTGTCGTGACTCCATCCAACCATTCATTATTAAAAGCCCTATACCCACCTTTCAATTATTTCCGCACAATTGATTATGAAGCTTAGGGTTGCAATTGTTCAAATCAACAGTCTTTTGGGAGAAATCGAGGCCAACAAGCGGCAAGTTCTTGGGCTATTGAACCAAATTCCCAAGTCCCAGGAGATTGATTTGGTGGTATTGTCAGAATTGGCCATCACAGGGTATAATTTTTCATCACCAAAGCACATAAAACCGTACTTGGATGAAAATAATCATACACCATCGGCGAGTTTTGCTAAGCTGATTCTGGAAACTTATAAGTGCTTCACAGTTATTGGGTTGCCGCAGTCCATAGACAATAAGATCTATAACTCTTGCAAGCTATTTAATCCATTAGGGGCAGAGGTTTATAATTATAACAAGACTTTCCTATATGAAACCGATGAGAAATGGGGGTGCAACGAGAATGAAAACAAGACATTCGAGCCAGTTGACGTGATATTGAACAAAGAGTACTACTTTGCCAGAAATCCAAGTAAAACATATGAAAGTACTCGGATAAATTTCGGGATTTGTATGGACTTGAATCCATATAAATTCGAAGCTCCGTTCAACAAGTTTGAATTTTCTATGGCATGCTATGAAAACTCGTCCAACCTCATCATATGTCCTATGGCATGGTTATCGCCACACTCTCCTTCCTTAAACAGCAACTTATCCACCGATCAAGGCATCGAACAAGGTAAGCAAATGCAAGACAAATATTTTTCAAGAGACTTACAAGAGATCAATTTGAAACCTCAAGACAACCGGCATTTTGAAGAATCATCTTCATTTATTCCACAGCTTCCCGATTTCTCCACTGTCAACTATCACATCCTACGGTTCTTTCCATTTCTTAATCATAAGCATAATCAATTGCCCAAACACCAACAGGTTTCAGTTTTAACATGCAATCGAGTTGGAGTTGAGGGTAATATTCTTTACGGAGGATCATCTTCAATCTTTCAATTCCAACCCGAAGTGACGGGAAATGATGAAATAAACCACCTTAATCCATCGGTTAATGTTATTGGGTATTTGGGCCAAGGAAATAATGGTATATTGTATAGAGAACTCAATATCTAGTAGCAACAATAGACGATTTAAAATGCCTTAAAAACACTAACCAGTGCACTACCGGATATTTTTTTCAAAGTTCGCTTAATTCAATTTAGCGACAGCCTAAATCATGAGTCTCAAGTTTAGAAAATGGGCCGTTCGACTGTTTTTGGTAGTAACCATACTATATACCATTGTTGGAGTGTTGCAGAAGCTAAACGATGTTAACAAAGTTTTCAAGCTCGAGGAATCTTTGATGATAATCTTGCAAGAATGGACCTCGAATTTCCTTCATCTTGACTATGATTTCGATAATGATGAAAAGTTCTTGGGGGAAGTTACCAAAACTCTCGAGAAAAATAAGGAAGATCCAGAGCTTTGGATGATCTTCGAACACGATCTTCCCTTGAGCGTGGAGATACCTCTGTATTTCTTTGATAATGACGGTGATGATAATGAAAATGATAAGAAACCGAATTTTCAACCGTATGATCCCCGGTTGGCTTTAAGCGTTTTTTTTGATCAAATAAGAACACATCCCAATGATCCGATAAAGTTCCACTGGATGGACTGGGTGGATCTCTCCAATATAGAAAGATTTGTCTTTCATGATAAACAAATGAAATGTTCGAGTTTGTTTGATATATCTAAAAATGAAGAACTTATTGCCGACAGTGAAATCAAACCCGTTGAACAATACTGCAAGGATTACTATGGAAGTTCCATTGGTTTCAAAATCTTGGAAGAACCTGGCCAACAAACAATCGAAAATCACGAGATCATTAGCAAGGCTTACTTATATACCACATTTGACGCTCCGTCAAAAATAATTGTTTTGAACGATCAAGGCAATTATGAAGTTCAAATAGCGAACAGGAAAAACGATCGAAAGAACAGTTTATTACAAAACGGTTATATTGAAGACCTCTACAAAAATTCCAAGAAAGAAGTCAATGTATTGGACTCTTTTAACAAAATGAAGGAAACCATCCCGAGTACCGTAAAAAAACCAGAGATGAAGCAATCAATAAAAGTCACAAAGGATCTTTTTAATTTTGATGCCAAAAGTAAGATAAAGAGCTTGAAACTGCAGAAAAACTTGAGTAAGAGTCAAATACTATACTTGACGTCATTGGAAGAATCAGTCAAAATGGACGATCCCCCTAAGCATTTCTATGAAGCTAAATTACTCAAAAGTTATTCGGAAGACTGGCTTGGTGAACACTATGATTGGAGATTCTTTGATGGGTTGACAATAGGCAAAACAAAACAGTCTATGAGTTTATACAAATTGATCAAAAACTATTTGGAATTTTGTGAAAACGGACAATTCATATCTTGGATTGCACATGGGACATTATTGAGTTGGTATTGGAATGGATTGATTTTCCCATGGGATACGGATTTGGATGTTCAAATGCCAATAGTTGAATTAAATCGACTAGCCGAACATTTTAACCAAAGTTTAGTTGTTGAAAATGTTAATAATCATGAGACCTTTAGTGGACTTGGAAGGTACTTCATTGACATTTCGAGTAGTATAACTCATCGGGACAAAGGAAATGGACAAAACAATATCGATGCAAGGTTCATTGATATTGACACTGGATTATATGTGGATATCACCGGATTATCGTACAGTAATACAGAACCTCCCGAAAGATTTAATCAACTTTTCCCTCAATTCGTTGACAGTACTGGTACTGACAATTTGAAGAATAACGAAAAGTTCGGATTAGTTAATTGTCGAAATAACCACTTTGTAAGGATAGAAGAGTTGGGTGAATTGAAACCAGTTCATTTTCAGACACAACTTCATTATTTGCCATCGAAATTCTTGTACATGCTCAATGATGAATACGATCTCAATGGGATAACAGATAAAAACTATGGAGATTATATTTATTTGAAAAATTTAAGAATTTGGGTGCTAACTCAAAACATACTCGATTACATCAATGATCCAGTTGCATGGATGTCGAATCTGGACTCCAAAAATCAAAAGAGATCAGTTGGACATCTTGAGAAACTTCAAATAAACCAACTTAGATATCAAGACTACATAAATTTGCTTCAAGACAAGAGCATTTTGAAAGAATATTTAACTACAAAAATTTACACTTCGAAGCATGGACAAGAAGTTAATAATTTGATTTACAAGAAGCATTATGATTTAGAACCCATTCAACAAACACACGTGCTTGATGTTTTCATTAATAGAATTTATGAATCAGGATGGGATTTCAAAAAGGAAGTTCAACGTGTTGTTGATCTTTCACAAATTTAGCATTTTACTCGAACAAGCCATCTATTGTTCAAACAAGGGAAAAATAAAAATGTTAGTTACACTTACACGATTGTGATGCAGTAGCAATTTCAGGGGCAACAATAAAGGAATAACGAGATTTAGGAGATTCTAAAATTAGATAATCATATTTCCAAAGGATTACTATTTTAAATAGAAGTATGACCTTTAAGTATTGGTATAAATAAAGAATATGGTCAGAAACGACAATGGCTGAAAACTCTATTACTGTATATGATAAATTAATTGAGGAATTGCTTTTTGGTGAAAAGAAAAAAAGGGAAGACCTGCATATGGATGGTGACTGATCCAAAATGGTAAATTAATTAACCAAATGAATCTACAAAAACCTTCCTTAGATTGATGAGGCGGAAAGTTGAAGAAAAATTGACGTGAATTTTTTTGGATAAAAAAGGTTTTTTCAAATTTTTTCACACGACCGGGTGGCATACAGGATAATTCTCTGGAATTCTTTGACGATTTGATATTCTCATCCCGGAATCTCCTATAGTTGAAAAACTATATAAAGCGCCTATCCCCTGAAAAAAAATTTTCTCCTTACCATATCAAAAATGCAATTTAAATCTGTTTTAATCGCTTTAACTGCTGCCACTGCTGTCCAAGCTGCTAACGCTACTGGTAACGCCACTGGTAACATGACTTCTTCCGAAGACTTTGCTGTCAATGTTGGTGTTTCCACCGGTTTATTAGGTGCTGCTGCTGCCGCTGGTGTTGCTTTATTATTATAAGTTTGATACAGAGATAACGCAACTTTCCATTATTACTTCAGCATTTTAATAATTCCATTCTTGTTTTTTTTAATTGAACATTGATTTAATGTTTTGAATTTTATTGTTTCCTAAGTTAAAAGATATTCAATTGTATAATCCTTAATAGAAATTTATTAACTTTGTTTTACTTCCTTGCAGTTTGTATGACTGTGATTTGCCTCTAGTATTGCGTTGCTATTTTAATGGCTGTGGCTCTCGACCCTTACGGCATGTAAAACCACCGCCTTCTTTCGAGACGCATTTTATCAAGCCCCCTTTAACAGGACACTCCTATTTAACAGACGACTCTGTTTTTACTAAGGCATTATATATGAAACTATTATTCACCGCTTAACCGGTTATATGACCACTATTCAAATGGTTTGGTGAGCGGTTTCTATTCCATCAACTCGATGATATCTTTTTGACCATTCAAGTCTCGGAGCTCCGGTTATGAACGGACTTTCCCGTATATGTTCCATGATGCCCTCTGGGCATTGATGTGCACTTTTTGGCTGAATAATCATCTTTGCTTAGTATTACCATCTCAACCTTCCAGTCTCTCCGATTTAGCTACCAACTCTTATCTTCAATGTCCTGCCTTTCCAAATAACGTTTTGGATCGCCCTCTCAGGGTATTTTCCCAACATTCTCATCTCCTCGACTCCACTTATGGCCCCCACTTGAAATTTGTTCGTAATTTCTCAATTCAGGTCGATTATTATTCATTCGGTACTTTGAAGTGATAAACACCTTTTGTTATGACCCAATCGGAATTAGAATACCTAACCAGCCAGCTTCCTTATGGAGATGGGAATCATAAGATCTTTGGTATGGAGAATTTCGGCAATACTTGTTACTGTAATTCGATTCTCCAATGTCTATTCTTCACTGAGAAATTCCGACTTCATTTGATTAGCCATAAAAAGACCCAACATGATAGAAAGTTCCATTTGTATGGGATTAAAACCCATAATTTCTCTAATAAGTACGAGATGTTGGTTCAAAAACGGATCAAAGAGCAAAAACAATCGGAAGATAAATCAAAAACGTCTAGAAAAGGGTCGCTTTTTGGTTTAAAATTCACTGGTAACAACAATACAACTTCCAATACTTCCAATGGTGAAAATAGTATACCAGATAAGCATACCTTCATCTATGAACTTCGAAATTGTCAGTTTCTTTCGGATGAACAGAAAAATTACATCGATAATTGTCCTAATGAAGATTTCAAACGCATAAATATTATGGTTACTAGACCGTTACAAAATTTTGATGACATCAGCAACAAAAACGATTATAGTCAAAGCTCATCTATGTTGTTGAATGGTGACACTCAACAGAGTCAAACTCAACAAGTTAACAAAGAAGATAATCAAATTTCAAGTCAATCCAGTTTCATATTGATTGGGATTCCTTATCCCGAGACGTTTTTGACCAACCCAATCAATCCTTTCAATCCGAGCCCTACAAGTGATCAACGGAAAAGAAGTGCGCTTATAAACGGTCCTATTATCAATTTGGACCACTCATTGCAATTACCTAGTGAACAAAAGGAGGATTCCGCTTTATTATATGCTTTGAGAGATTTATTTGAAAGTATGGTGGAAAATAAGTCCAACATTGGAGTGGTTTCTCCTCAATACTTCATTTCGAAATTAAAGGATAAGAACTATCTTTTCAGACAGAATAACATGCATCATGATGCTCATGAATTCTGTAATTACTTGATCAACGAGATTATTGAATGTGTGAATAAAGATACTGGTATCGAGCACAATTGGTGTAACGACTTATTCCAAGGAGTGATCACCAATGAAACAAGATGTTTGAGTTGTGAAACAACAACATCTAAGGAAGAGACTTTCTTGGATTTATCAATTGATATTCCCCCACATTCTCATTCCAATTCGTTAACGAATTTGCTCAATAACTTTTCAAAACTGGAAATCTTGAAACATCAAAACAAGTTCTACTGTAACTCGTGTTCTTCACTACAAGAAGCTATCAAGACGATCAAAATTAAGTATTTGCCTGAGATTTTGGTGGTCAATTTCAAAAGATTCAAATATGATGAAGGATTAGACAAATTGATTAAACTATTTGATTCAATCTCATATCCTTTGAAATTGAGACTTTTTAACACCGCAGGGGATGAGGATGCAGAGCAAAACAATTTCCAGCTATATGAGTTGTACTCATTGGTGGTTCACATCGGAGGAGGTCCGATGCACGGACACTACATTTCCCTATGTAAGATAAAGGCCAAACTTTGGTTATTATTTGATGATGAAACAGTAGAAGTTGTGGATGAAGCATATGTGATGAAATTCTTTGGAAATGGACCAGGATTAGCTAGTGCTTATATTCTTTTCTATCAGAAATGTGATTATTTCGAAGATGGAGAAGAAGAAAAAATGGATTTTGGATTCGATATCAACGATATCTACAACGGTAATACCTACAAAATGGACCTTAGCAATGGACCCGAAGGTCACAATGGATCAATTGACGAGCACGAAAATGATACAACCACAATAGACTCTTCAAATAAGAAGAATTCATCTGTATCTTCGAAGCTTGAAGAGCCAGCTGACCATTCAGCTGACCATTTACCAACAGAGACTTCTACTGCCAATCAAGCCCCCGTTAAAAAAACATCAAGTATCTTCAAAAAGAACTTCAAAATGGAATCATCCAATACACCATCGATTGCTTCAGCTTCAAACAGCTCTAATGTCGCTCCATCTGTGATCAACACAATTCCCACCTCGACTTCATCGAGCCACAGTCCTAACCCAAGTAGTGCTCAGAAGCAACGCAACTTGTCCACTTCAAGCATGGGAATTAATCCTTTCCAAAATCCAGTTTCTGAAGAGCCAAATGAAAATTCAAAAGAGAAGAAATCTTGGGTGGGTGGATTGAAGAGATTAGATTCCAGAAAAGACAGTAAAGGGGACCGGAAAATCAGTAATGGAAGTGTTACCCTGAACAGTTCCGATAAAGACAAGAAAGTTGAAAAAGAAAGAAAGAAGTCGTTATTCGGATTCAAACGTAAGTGAAAAAAATTGGATTGTTTGCACGACTTTAATTTCTTGATGATTAATGAAGTGTGAGGTGAGCAATTGAAAAATTTCGATACTATGGCATCAACAGTTTCTCAGAGTCTTAAGACTACCACCAGTTCCAAATTGATCACTTTAGCCGCAGGATGTTTCTGGGGAGTCGAGAAAGTTTTCAGAAAGCAATTTGGTGATAAAGGTTTGGTGGATATTAGAGTAGGATACGCCAATGGAAATCCCGAAGTTTCAGGAGTCACATATAAAAGAGTTTGTAATGGTGATACCCAGTTTGCTGAAGCGGTTCAAATCTCATACGAACCTGCTCAATTATCCCTTCAGGATATTTTGGACATTTTTTTCAGAATGCACGATCCAACCACTTTAAATAAGCAAGGTGGTGATATCGGAACACAATACAGATCTGTTATCATGACACATGAAGCAGATGATTTGAAGATCGCCAACGAAATTAAGGACAAGATGCAAAAAGAATTCTACCCTAACGATACTATAGTCACATTTATTGAGCCAATTAAAATATGGCACGAGGCTGAAGATTATCACCAAGAATACTTGAAGAAAAACCCCACTGGATACGAATGTCCTTCACACTTCATCAGAACAAAGCCAAAAGTTTAGCTTTTCAATTGTATAAGCCCCCACTTGTCAATGTATAATTTATGAATGAAATTTGTTGAATCACGTACCATTTCTCATGTCTCATTAATAACGCGTGGGTGAATAATTTTTATTTCCATTAACAATGTCTCTATGGGTAGATAAATATAGACCTAGGAAGTTGGCTGACTTGCTGTACCATGATGACATAACCAACAACCTTAGGGCTCTAGCCAGTACTGGGGATTTTCCTCATCTTCTTGTTTACGGTCCCAGTGGAAGTGGTAAGAAAACAAGAGTATACGCTACATTGCATGAACTTTATGGTGGTCAAGTTGATAAACTCAAGATAGACGTCAAGAGATTCACGACCGCATCCAACAGGAAGCTCGAGTTCAACGTGTTGAGTTCGCCCTATCACTTGGAAATTACTCCCAGTGATATGGGTAACAATGATAGAGTGGTGATTCAAGATTTGTTAAAGGATGTTGCATCCACTGAACAAGTTGATTTCACTTCCAACTCCAAAACGAACCATATGAAGCATCGATTTAAAGTGGTGATCATCAATGAGGCTGAATCGTTGACCAGAGATGCCCAGGCCGCTTTAAGAAGAACGATGGAGAAGTATTCTTCCAATATTAGATTAATCATGATTTCCAATACAACTTCGAATATAATCCCACCAATTAAGTCTAGGACGTTGTTGGTGAGGATACCTGCCCCTTCAATTGATGAAATATCGGGTATTTTGGCCAATGTTGCCGAGAAAGAGTCTGTGAAGTTCAATCCCGAAGACTCAAAAATGAGTTTTTTAAGTGAAATTGCTAAAAATGCAAATCAGAACCTCAGGAAGGCTTTACTCAGCTTTGAAACCATACTGATGCAAACTGAAACAATCCAATGTAATTCCAAAAGCACCATTGTTAATTTGGATTGGGAAGTGATAATCAGAAATATGGCCAATTCCATCAACACTGATCAATCAGTGAGTAACTTGGCCAAAATAAGAGTTGTCTTCTACGAACTTTTGGCACACTGTATACTGGCAAGGATCATCTTGAAAACCGTATTGTTTGAGCTACTCGAATTATGTAAAGACCCAGTTAAAATCTCATCTTTAGTGGAAATTGCCAGTTCATTTGATGAGAGGTTGAGTTTGGGATCCAAACCAATCTTCCATTTGGAAGGTTTCACCGCACAAGCAATGGTTTGTTTAAGCAATTGAACATATATTCGTATACTTCCTTCCTAATAAAAAAACCCCACATAACCCCTAATGTTGAACTTTATTGTCCCCTGACAGCTTGGAATCTATCTTTGATTGTTCTAAACGTTGACTATCTGGAACTGATTCATCGTAAGTCGGAGGAGGTGCATCTGACCCACCTTCTAGTGGTTCTTGTTCTGAAGCAATAGCTGGGGATGGTTCGTGATCTTGAGGGGCTTGTTTTGCTTGGGATTCTGCACCTGCGTTCCTTACAGGCTCATCGGCATAGCTTTGTACAGCAGCATTTGTACTTCCTCTCATAGTATTATGAGTCTCTGGAGCACTTTCATGATCAAGTCTGACATAATCGTCATCATGAGCATAACCAAAGAATATATAGTAAATGGAGAATATCGAACCTGGAACGTGTCCCATCAACGACAAAATCACACAAACCAAAAATTCCTTGGTAAGAATTGTTTTCTGTAACAAGAACACGGGTAATGGCGGCAACACAAGTGCCATAATGACCAATAATACTTTCTCTGCTGACATGAAGATAAGATTAAAATGACAGAGTTTTCGCACGAAAAGGAGAACCTAAGATAATGGAGTACATAAAACGGGCCATTTATGGGCCTGATCCTAAGGAACAGGTAAGTCATGAGTACTTATTGAATAGTAGAGCCAATTACTAACGTTTCAGATGAGGAAAATCAACCTGGTGTTAAGAAAGAATAAACGAGAATTAGATCGATCAATGAACCAATTGCAACCCTTGAAGAAAAAAACAGAAGGCTTAATCAAGAAAGCAGTTAAGTCCAAAGACCTCAAAACCGCCAAACTATACGCCAGAGAGTTACAAAACATTAATAAGCAGTACAATAAGTTGCATTTATCGAAAGCCCGGGTGGAATCCATCACTATGTCGATAAATGAACAATGGTCAATGAATAAATTAACTCAGTCAATGCAAAGCTCTACTGGTGTGATGAGGGACGTCAATCAACTAGTCCATCTTGGAGTTTTGACAGGTACTATGCAAGAACTACAGAAGGAATTGATGAAGTCAGGAATAATAAATGAAATGATGGACGATATGATGGATGTGGAAATGGAAGATGACGAACTCGAGGATGAATCACAAGAGGAAATTAATAAGATTATTGAAGATATAACCAATAAGGAGTTGAACAAGATCGAAACGCAAGTTCCTACGGATAAGCTTGATAACGAAGAACCAGAAATCAATGAACCAGCGTTTGAAGAAGATCATGAAGCATTAGATGAAATGAGAGAACGATTAAAAGCTCTACAAGAATGATGATAGACTTAAGAGATTCTAATACATATAAGCCACAAGTACTTGGGAAAGGAGTAGTAATGATAAACTTATTTTCATGTAGGATAGTCCTTGATTTTTGTAGTTGTATTCTTCTTTGTCTTCATCATCATATTGCTTAAATGGGATGTACTGGATGCTATGATTTGTACCATTATTCAAAAAACTCGATGATTGTAGCAATGCTTGAGCATGCATGGTATTATCAATCTCTTTCGAGAGTGGCTCATATTTAAATAGACTTCCCCCATCACCAGAATGCGATACAACAAGGTTTGAATCAACTATCATGGTTTGATCTTGACCAGCACTAAATGGTAAAAACCAAAACTTTTTTTTCCTGCATTCGTCGTCATCATCCTCTTCTACTTCGTCTCCTTCGTCTTCTTCGTCGTCATCCTCTTCTTGCTCAGGATAATGCTTGCTTACGTCAAAATTAACTCCTGCACCAATATGGATATTGTTTTGTTCAACGAGATCTTTATCATATTCCAAATCGAAACCATTATAAGCAGAGGATCGAGACGGCTCGAATCCCATTTCTGGTTTCAGTTGCATACGAGCACTGTCTGGTTGAATCGATTCCACCAATAGATCATTGGAATCCACGTAATTATACGATTGTTTCATTTCCTGTTGATTGGCTGCAAATGAATTTGTAAAATTCACAAATTGTCTTTATTGAAACGGAAAGCAGGCGAATCACAAAAGCTCTTCTGAGTGCATTCCACAAGCCCGATTTCAACTCTCCTGTGACGCATTACCCAGATCTAACACTCTCTTAACAATATTTAGGCTTGCCAAATCATTACTCTGAGAGCATATCGATCATGTAAGAATTTTTACTTTATAATCGGTCTAAAAATCACCAAAAAAATCCACACCTCTACGAGGCTAGCATAGTGATTATTGAAGTCTCCAAATAGTCGATTTTCCAATTAAAAGTCATAGTAAACTTCACTTATCTCCATCAAAAACATATTCTCCATACACGACCCCGACTCACAAATTTTTTTATTCTCATCTCAAAAGTCAAAACTCTTGATCAATGTCTTCCAGTAAACCACGGGTAAGTCAGGTGAGAAACCCAACATTACCTTCGCAAACGACCCCCGAGCAGCGATATTGGAGAGGCTTTGTGAGCCCTCAGCTCGTCAAAGAAAATCATCCCGTGAATCACATCCATTTCAATCCAGCTGCACCACACGATTTTGCAGTTGCATCATCAACAAGAATTCAGATCTATTCTTCGAAAACAAGACAAGTGATAAAGACATTCTCCCGTTTCAAAGACACGGTTTTATCAGGAGAGTTCAGATATGACGGAAAGTTGTTGGTTGCCAGTGATAAGTCAGGGTTAGTGTCTATTTATGATAGTTATCAACCTCGGAATTTATTGGTGAATTTGAATCCTTCCAGTTATCCAACACATGTAGCAAAATTCCATCCCACTATTGGGAAACAATTGGTCACTGGTAGTGATGATAGGATCGTCAGACTCTACGATATTTCCCAAACTACAAAAGGTCCAATATTGGAGTTCAATAATTCTTATCATCAAGATTATATCAGAAGTGCAGATTTTGTTCCTAACAATCCGAATTTATTGGTTACAGGGTGCTATGATGGAATTGTTAGAGTGTTTGATACGAGAGCCGATGAGTGTATCACTCAATTTAATCATAATCAACCGATCGAAGATATCTTAGCTTTCAGTTCAAATACAATAATAAGTGCTGGTGGCCCACAAGTCAAAATTTGGGACTTGTCTTCGAACAAACAGATCCATGAACTCAATAATTTCACAAAGACAGCCATGACTTTACATAATACTGGCGATAAAGGACTTTTGGTTGGGTCATTGGATGGTCATGTAAAAATATTCGATTCCAACAGTAGCAGTTGGAACGTTAAATTTGGTTGGAAGTTTGGAAGTGGTGGTGTGTTAAGTTGTGGAGTATCACCAAATGATCATAAGCATTTTGTCACCGGTTTAACATCAGGTCTTCTATCAATAAGAACCAGGAAAACCGAACCCAGAGTTAAACAAGGAGTTAAACAAGTCAAAACGAACGCATACAACAGAATGATGAGAGGAATGGATTACAAAGGAGAAGAAGAACAAAAAATCGTTGCATCATCCCAACAGCAGACCAAAAAATTGAGGACTTTTGAAAGATTGTTGAATGCGTTCAAATGGTCAGATGCTTTAGACAATGGATTCACTCCTGGTATCCCCAAGGAACATACGATTACAATTCTCAATGAATTGAGAAAAAGAGGTAAGGTCAAAGCGTCATTGGAGAATCGGGACGAAATCTCTTTAATTCCCATTTTGCAATGGTTCAATAAGAACATCGAAGATGTTAGATCTTTCAATCTTATTGCAGACTTTTTGTCGATCATATTTGATTTATATGGTGCTTTGATATTGTCTAACTCTGACTTAAATCAAGTGTTCAACAATTTAATGAAGAAGATCGATTTCGAAATAAAAAAGTCAAAAGAGGCCAATGAAATTAAGGGTATGTTAGAATTATTAGCCGTATAAGTCATTCATGTATATTATATCATCATCAATCATTAATCAATTCACCAATTGCTTCTTTTCTTCTTTTTCCTCTTCTTTTTGCTTTCGGTTTTTTTAGCTTCTTGGTCTTGATATTTGGCTCTACAAAAGTCAGAGCAGAACCATTTCTCTTTGCCAGCAGTATATTTCAATCCCTCAACCACATTTTGTAGACCCACACATTTGTAGTGAAACCATTCTCCATTGGGACAAGACGTTTCATTGTCACAAGCAATCATGTTACCAAAAGAACCCTGCTTGCAGAAACAATACTTCGTACTATCTTCTTCAACGGTTGGCTTTTGAACGATTTCGGCTTCAACAATATCAGCTGCCTTTCTATGGCTTTTGATCGGGAGGGCAGAGCTACTGGAAAACTGGCCCCTTTGATTCCTCGAAGTACCCAGCGGTCTTCCTCTCAGTGGTGGCACTGCGGGACGAGTTTTATGAGACTTCTTGTCGAATCTGGATGTTGACGGACGTTTCATTAATTTGGGTAATTTGAGGATCAATTTCTTTGACTCTGAGCGCCTAGTAGTCTCTTGTTCTTTCAATGCTTCTCGTTGGGATAATAATGGGTTATCCTTATAGTGTTGTTTCAATTTATCTCTCAATTCCTTAAAACCTAGCCGATGGCTCTCATCGTTGGTAATTTTATTTTTCAATTGCAAAAGCTCATCAGTCTCCTGGAGGAGCGAGTGCCTGTGGCACCAGAGCTGATTATTCAAGGCTTTGGACTCTTGTATAGCTTCGGACTTCAAGTACTGAATTTCCTCATTCTTTCGAAGGTATTTATCAGCTAGATGAGACGGAAGATGATTCTGATGCTCTTGTAACATTTGATTAATGTCGACCTTACATTTGTCTATTCTGATATTTATGGACTGTAGTAGCCACAAAGACCGTATCACGTCTGCTGGGAGGTGATCCAACGTCGATATGAACGAGCTATTGATAGTATTGGAATACACAATAGACATGTTTATGAACCAACAAAACGCGAAAGTTTGAGAATCTCCAAAGATATTATTATACAGTGATATTACAACTATAAAATATATTTAAATCCCTGCTTAGTTCAAGTCTTTCTTTAAGGTACCTAAGAAAGCGTGTTTTTCAGCTGGGGTTTGGAATCTACCTTTACCGAAAGAAGAAGCGGTGTCAATCCATTTCAAGTTGACTGGTTCAGCAGCTTTTCTTGAGGTGTTGGTGTACAAGGATTTTCTCAAAGTGATGATTCTCTTTCTGGTACCTGGAATGGAACCTTTCAATAACAAGAAGTCGTTGTTGACGTTACCGTATCTAACGAAACCACCCATTGGGTTGATGGTTTTAACAGTTCTGTCGTATTCGGTAGCACCACTGTTTTCATCACCAGCTTTACCAACTCTGTAAACCTTGTGGTTAATAGAAGTTCTGTGGTGGTAACCGTTTTGACCAGCTCTGGCAACGGTCCAGTTAACGTTAGCTGGATGCCAAGCACCAATACAAGCAACCTTTCTCAAACCTCTGTGGGTTTTTCTTGGTAATTTCTTGGTTCCCCATCTGTGGGTGACACCTTCGAAACCGTGACCTTTAGTGACAGCAATAGCGTCAATCATTTCACCATCTTCAAAGACAGAGTCAACAGAAACGGTTTTTTCAAAGTGTTCTTTAGCCCAAGCAACTTTGTCAGCAACAGAACCACCATTGATTTGGATTTCAGCTAAGTGAGCTTTCTTTTGAGACAATGGAGTCTTTTTGATTTGAGTGTGGGCTAAAACTCTAACAACTGAAGCATATTTAGTAATTCTAGCTAATTCAGTTTCAATAGCAGCTGGGTCCTTGGCGTATTTACCAGAGTATTTGGTGAAAGCCTTCTTTTTGGACTTGTACCAGTTCTTGTAGAATCTTCTTCTGATTTCTTCTGACAAGTGTTCAGCCCAAACGGTGGTCAAAGATCTTAAACCTCTTGGAGTTTCAACGTAACCAACAACACCAACAACAACCAATGGTGGGGTGTCAACAACAGTGGCAGCTTCAACAACTTCTCTCTTGTGCATCTTAGAACCTGGTCTGTCTAAGTCTCTAACAACAGTAGTCATACCAGCTTTGTAACCTAAGAAAGCAGTTAAAGCAACTGGTTTAGAAGCAACATCTTTTGGGAAAGATTTGACTCTACCTTGGTGTCTAGCAGCTCTCTTTCTTGGTAAGAATCCTAAGGATCCGTGTCTTGGGGCTTCGTATTTTCTATGAGACATGATTAATTAAAATAACAGAATATGTTAAAGAAGATTTTTTTCACTGAAAAATTTTCTCTTGTTGATGGGACTGGTGAAAAAGCGTGCCCTTGTCAAAATGAAAAATTTGAGCAGAGAAAAAAAAAATCGTCAAGGGGCACGCACAGGTACGGGACATCATATACGCGTAGGCGGACCAAAAGTTACAAGCGTGGGAAAGTGCAGCTATTCTATTAACCAATGCACATAGTTCGGGATTTGTTTTCAGAGTTCCACACTTCTACTCAAGGAAATCGGTAATTTAGACAGAGGAATCGTAGGTTTGTGAAGTGAACTGTATTCACTATATAGAAAAATACGGCTTTTTAAATTGGAATATCCGAAAGAACAATATGAGAATTCACAAAAATAAAACCACTCGCATTGGACTACACCAACTGTTAACAACAAGAGTTCCATTCATAGGTTGGACTATTGGTGGGTCGAAAAGGCGGAATATGCATTCCAAATTCGTAAATTACGTCTCAAGGGGCATTTTCTCCAAACAAATAGGACAGCAGTTAACAGAGTATTGAAACGAGTTTGTATATTTAAGTGGTATAAAATTTGCAGCCGACGATGTAAGGGTTCTCAATAGATTGGTTATAACATTCGAGTATCACCTTTTTCAAAGTTTCTACACTCTCGATATCGTTTCGAAATGGAAAGTGATCCGACTACCCATCAACTTTATGCCGTATTACCTTGGATTCATGTTCCTCGAAATAATTCGTTTCCATAATAAATAGGAGCTTTTTTCTCTGAGTTTGTCATATTTTCATCAGCATGTTTTTGTTTTGCAACAGTTTTATCGTACACCATCTTAAACGACTCCTTCTGGTGTCACTGAAGCTAGAGGTGGTTTGCATATTGAAGGGATTCAAGTACATTGTGTAATTGCAAGATAACACCACAGCAATATTATATGATTGGGATATCTCTGACTTGAACCATTACATTGACTCTCGGTACGTAGCATTTTACTTTGACAAAAACACAACATCATGGGGGGAAGAGCCCAGTGCAACGAAGATTTTGAGTTTTTGGGAATCCTTGAAGAAATTCATCGAATATAAGTTTCAATCGTCCTCTGGCTTTATGCCATCCTGGGTGAAGCCCTCAAGAAAGCCACGGATAAGTGCACCTTATACTTCTGTTGAGAAGTTGGAAGCAGGATCTTCTGATTCGTATGAAACCTTCATGAATGATTTATACGGTATATTCATAGAAAATCCAAGAATGTCCTACCGTTATTGTATAAAGCACGAAGATAATGGAAACTGGAAGATGTGGTATAAGCTATGGAGAAGTGAGGAACCTTCTTCGGAATTTGATTTTGACTGTAGCGGGTCATTTATATGTGGAAGACTGTCTGGAAACAACCTTGACTAGCTTTGTGATATGTTTAGCTGATATAAAACCCATGCAAATAAGCAGTGTGCTTTTCAGCACTGTTTGACTTTGACCAAAAGTCTATCATTCTAATTAATGAAATTTACACTCAGTCCTACATCTTTGATAAAATCAACGGAGCCCTGTTTCAGGAGTTGTGCATAACCAATTGCGTAAGTGAACACCGCATAAAGCCTGTTCTGATAACTCCGCTACTCCTTATCTTGCATATAGCTGAGGATCTTGTCGAACCTCTTTTTCATCGATCTGAGGACGTGATAAATCGAGCTATGCCGATCCAATGTGATGGGATGCGATGTTGCACAACAATTGATTGATCAACCAGACAATTCTAAGATGTTGCAATTACTATTTGGGTTGGAATTACGTGAGGCTCCTTCTTGACATATGGTTGCTAACTACCAGGTTATGATTACCTTAATTCCTAACAAAGGCTCAAATATTTTTTGACTCCTGCCTTTATATTTGAAGTCGAATTAGGCTTTAAGTTTAGAATTCCTGAATTCGGAATTTAGCTTTGGTTATATGCGAGATATTCCTGTTAATAGAGGTATGAGATCCTTTAAAGGGGTATATGTACTTTGGTTTTGAGCACTTGCGTAGTTCATTAGCATATTACTTTGAATAAGGTTGTTCAAATTGGGTGGAGGAAATGGGTCTATATTACTCCGTTAAGAAGATACAGTTGGAATCCTATTTTTGGAAAGCCGACTTAAAACTGGGGTTGTGATGGAAACAGTGATTTGGTTCAAAATAGTGCGTCGGGTCCCACATGAGCCCTTTGAAAGCCTAACACCAAGACAATAGAGCCGTTTGTTTAATTGAATTCCAACACTAACAATAACCAATTAATCTCTCAGGGAGGCGACTGGTTAAGTCATTGGTCGTTTCAGGAGCCCAAATAATTTAGATCATGCAGAAGCCACTATTCTGGGAACAAAAAGAGAGCGCAAGTAATTTCCCGTTTGAATTGAATAAGTAAACTATAGCCGTTGGTTCTTTTTCAAACCCTCCTTATTGTTAGCATATTGTTCAACACCAAACCAGCAATATCAAAAGCGTTAAGAACTTTATTGGTAACATTCAATGATCCATTACTAATAAATTGATTCAAAATTATTTGCAGCTATTGACTCGTTTTCTTTAAAATATGTTCACCAAATTTATATTACAAAATACACTAATGAATTAAGCTAATAAAACTTCTATTTTCTCTTGACATGTATCATCTTTTTTAAAGCAGACCGAGCATCATAATCATCATTGAATTGTGATGAGTTCATTTGGAATGAATTTGGTGCATGTGATGATTGGCTCTGATAATTATATTGACATGGGGATTGACTTTGGTGAGAACCAGACAGTAAATTTTGCAGTGATGGAGTGAATTGATTAACTTGACTTCCATTAACGTTGTATTCATTATGGTAGTTGAAATTATTATTCATGAACATCTCTTGGTTGTATAAAAATTGATTATTATTCAATTTTTTTGGTGAATTAATGAGAGAATTCATCAAAGAATTGAATTGGGGGGTTGAATTACCAAGTTGAAACCCCAAATTCGAGCTAATGGGGGTCAACCCAGTGCCACTCAAAAGGTAGTTATCCTTTGGTTTTGGAGTTTGTGGTAAATTATTCTCTGAATATGCAAACTCAGAATGATGCCTAACTGGAACTGGTCTTTGTTGAGCATATTGATTAGGCGCCTGTCCATAATCTAAATCACCCAATCCAGATTGGGAGTCGATGTAACTGTTTTCAATTCCAACAACTGAGTTAGAATGATATGATCTTCTTCTCGAACTTATTTCATCACTATGCGATTGAGTAGTTGAATGGGGACTTGGATGCATATCCACAGGAGTCGCATGGGTAGCAGCAACCAAAGCATCATTGGAATTAAGCTTGGGGTTAGATAACACTGCCTTACCCAGGTCATCGATCATCAATCTTAAATTAAAATCACCAAAATCATCGAGTGATTCAATTGAAGATGATGAGCTTGGGGCTCTCTCAGTCTTTATCATAACTGGTGGTAACAAATTTTTGTCATCCGATGGAACTTCAGTTGAAGAAGAACCATAGTGATTCAAATACTGGTTTTTTTGAATGGGGAGTGCAAGATTTGTGTTCTGACTCGGATGATTGTTGATGATCATAGAAATATTATCTAAAGTTTTAGAATTGATGTAGTCAGTGACCGGAGAATTGTTGTTACTGTGACGGCCAGCTCTACTTCCTTTAACAGGGCTATCGATAGAACTCACACTATTTTTTTTGGATCTTCTTATCCTAGCATTGGAATTCGGACTCACTCTCATGGTTGGAGTGAAGATATCAGGAATTCCCCTTTTGACAATTTGATTGGAATTATTCTCTGCATCCGGACTGTTTGACAAAGGGCTGGTGTTGATACTAATATTGATGGTTTTGGTGATTTTATTACTGAAATTGTTAGGTTTTGGGGGTCTTCCCCTTTTCCTTTTTGGTGTATTAACAATCGATGTTGGAGTCTTCAAATGACTATGATTATGATTATGACTCATCTGATTGTTTGAGGAAAGCAAGTTGATAGACTGATGAGGAGTCAACAAAGTATTGGGGACCATTTAGAATCAAATAGTATATTGAATCCAACAACAGTATGCAAATATTGTTCTATAATACCCCTTGAAAAATGGAAAATGAGATCAGATTACTAATAAGATCTGCTGATTACCCGAGTACAATGAGGATGCTGATTCTATGCGCCCGGTTTTGATTACAAATAATGCCAAAGGTGCCAGGTGAAATATCGTCAATTACTTCGTTAGATAGAAAAAAAAAATTTATCAATTTCAATTATCTACCAGCGGGGAAGTGTGTTGATCAAAAATACTTCAAGTTGTTCAACGAGTATAATTAGCCAGTAATTATATGTGTCAGTATTAATGCAGGGAGTCAGGACAAGCTAACTTCGTGATGGTCTGGTGTTTGGAATGCAAGTATGCAAAATAAAAGGTATGATTCGATAAATTAACAGATCCAGATCGATGTGATAGTCAGACCAGTGATATGAATGGTAGACAGTGAGCAAAGTATAAAGCGGTTTTTTTGTTTATGATTTCAAGAACTTGAAAGAAACTTAAGAATCAAACTTTAATAGGTGGTGTTTTACCAGGATATTTGATTATCTTTATATATCCAGTGAATTATATGGTTCATATGATAACGCGTTCAATTAAATTTCCCGGATTGAAAAAAAAAAAAAGTACATGCAGGTAGGGAGGTTACACGTACATAATTTTTTTTTGAAGAAATAACGTATTCCTGATAGGTGAGGTGAGAAGTCCCCTCTTGGTTATTTAAAGAGCAGCATCAATTGACTCCTTGCAAGGGAATGAAGATGTTGATAAAGACCACGACGATGATGATCCACACAAGTTCCGAAGGAATATGGATCAATGACCGTTAAGAAATGAAATAGATTCGATCAAAAAACTGAAGACAAATTTATCCCAATTGAGTAAAGCATCTAGACAAGAATACCATCATTTAGCCAATACCCCTTTAAATCTTTACCGAATTGAGAATAAAATGTACATCAAAATCTGAGAGGAAAATCGCTTAGATCATAGTCAAAACTCGAAAAATGCTCTTCTATGGGTTGGATTTTTTAGCCTAAGTTTGTGAAAGTCTTAATTAGTTAATTGTTAAAGAGTCTAAACTGTTTAAGAACATTAGAACTATTAATTAATGGGGCCATTCTAGTGGAATCTTATTCGCAAGAGACAAACAAACGTCAGAATTGTCAATGAGACTCGTATAGGTAGTGATAATAGTGAAAGTGAACAATGCTCTTTTGGATTTTAACCTAATTCTTTTAATTTAACCAAGTTTAGACAACTACGGTCAAGATCAACTGTAGACTAAAAGAGTCCCTATTATTGATTGTCTTCCTGATCATTGTTTGAATATTATTCTCAACTCTATTGTAATGCACAACCCTTTGTTATTCTTGACTACTGGAGCTCATGCATGAAATAATTTTTTCAATTATCTTCTAGTTTAAAAGCAGAATTTAATGTTCCATTTTAGGTTAATATCTAATGGGTACCTATATACACTTATTAGGCTATTTATACCGAAATATTCGATTCCGTCCTGTGATTTCATTTCGTCAATTACAGTGTATTGATAAAGTTACCAAATTCTGGCAACTGTTAAAGTGTTTAATCTTTTTTTTTTTATATAATTTTTTTTTCTTCTTATTATTACTATTGTTGAAACTTGATTGTTTTAAATAGTATCCATGTTGAATCTTGAATAATCATCAATACCATTACAACAAGGAAAACGGTTCATACTGTTACAAGGTATAATACAACGGTGGATGGTTCGTTCTATTCTGAGAATGCAATTACTTAATTGTTGGAACTGATAAGGCTGCAAAAGTTTCACTTTTTTTCAATATAAAAATATGCACTGTTCATGAGCTTCAAAACCCTTTTGCCCCTTTGTTACCACATCCTAATCGAATAGACATATTCGAGACTCGGGATACCACACTACCCAGTTTGCGCTGGTGCCTCGTAAATTCAAATTGAGTATTTGTAAGCACCTTTCTTATGGTTAATGTGCCTTCGGCATCTACCAAATGGGTCTTGAACACCAATAAAATCCGGCTAGAGATACTTGAATTTGGTTTGACCAAAACGCAAGAACACCAAATTGGGCCTTAACCCCGAATAGCAATCCTAAGTAATTGGCCTAAAGCAACCCCAAGTTGTCGTTTATTGCAATACATGAATGACTTTCAAACAGCAAGTAGCATTACTATTGAGGGAATTAGCAGTGACCCGTATTTTGTCGTATAGGGTCATCTCGTTTATATCGCATTCCTAAACTTCACCGTTTAACTATGTTGAATCCTAAAACAACAGACATCCAATTCAGTGGTACACCAGGTGCATTGGCTATATCATTTGGACTCCCGGTTTTGATCACCTTCTTTGGCTTGTTGTTCAATTCCCAATCTTCATTCAGTCATGGATTCGACTTTGATCTCAATTTTTCACTTGACAGAATCTGGATTGCTGCTACTAACAAAGATGTTTGGAAAGCTTATTGCACCTACTTCTTTGGATTTGTATTGCTTGATATCATTGTTCCCGGTAAACATATGAAGGGGATCCCCTTGAGAGATAACACTCAGTTGAATTACAAGATCAATGGTCTCAATTTTGTTTTGGTGTTGATCGCAATAGAATTGGCAAGGTTGCATTATTTGGATGATTTACCAGAGCTTCGGTTCATCTACAATAACCAATTGGAATTGACCTTGGTGTGTATTTTGTTCCTGTTTATATTGTCGTTGGTGGTTTACGGAATGAGTTTTATCCCATTAAGAAAGCCAAATGGGGTAGGAACACGAGAAAGAATATTAGCAGAACCGGGAAATTCGGGGATGGTGATTTATGATTGGTTCATTGGAAGAGAGTTGAATCCACGGATAGGACCTTGGGATATCAAATTGTTTTGCGAGTTGAAACCAGGCTTGTTATTATGGCTTCTCATCAACTTGTCATGTTTGTATGAACAATATTCGAAATATGGCAAAGTTTCAGATTCTTTGGTTTTGATCAACTTTTTACAAGGTTTCTATGTGTTTGATGGAGTCTTGAATGAAGAAGGAGTGCTTTCTATGATGGATATTGTATCTGATGGTTTCGGAAATATGCTATCATTTGGGGATTTAGCATTAGTGCCATGGTCTTATTCCCTTCAGGCTAGGTTCTTGGCAATGAATTACATTGAACTTGGTCCTACTAAAGTGGCCTTCATTTTGTTACTTGCATCTTCAGGTTATTACATTTTCCATTCAGCTAATAAGCAAAAATCCGATTTTAAACAAGGCAAATTAAAAAATATGAAGTCCATCAAAACCGAAACTGGGTCCAGTTTGTTGGTCGATGGCTGGTGGAGATTAAGTCAGCATATCAATTATATGGGAGATTGGTTCATTGGGTTAGCATGGTGCTTAACCACGGATTTCTACACCCCTATCACGTATTTTTATGCCATCTATTTTGCATCTCTTTTGATCCACCGTCAAACAAGAGATGACGAAAAATGTGCTGCTAAGTACAAGCAGAGCTGGAAAGAGTACAAAAGACAAGTACCCTATAAGATCATTCCCTACGTATACTGATTCTATGTAACAAAATAAACATGTATTAGTTGTACTCGAAGAATTATAAAAGGATGTGTATAATTATGATAATGACTTATTCGTTTTTCTTTTCGAAATCGACTTGTTTTTCAAATGACCGGTAAGTGATTTCAATGGAGTTAATCCAGCCCAATGCATTTATCAAGATGAAAAGTAAGAAAAACGTCACAATTAAGCACATAAAAATGCCTGAAGTGAAAAATTGGTATTCAGTGAACAAATTACCATTTTTCTTAGTACCAACCAGTTCCTGATCAGACAGGGAGGCAGCCTTCAAATCCTCGGACCATTCATCATAGACTTCACTTCTTTTGGTAAACCTTGGAACTTGCTGAATTAATACTAATTCTTTGGCAATACGCAAATTCTTGAGAGAATCAGCATCAATGATTTCGGTTTCCAACTGACAAACGTTCACAAAATCATCCAAATTGTCAATCAGATCGTACTGTACATGTTTAATGAAATTACCTTCAGGAATAGTATCGAATTCGGTAACTCTATAAATTGTTAACATCTTATTCTTGTAGTTCGAACACTCCTTATTAATATGCTCAATCAACAGATTACTATCGATGATATATTTATCAGGCAACCCACCACTGAAATAGACAGACCCCGTATCAAGAAAGGCCTGAATGGGGAGTAACAATGCCACAAAAATCACCAAATTAACAAACATTCTTGGTGAGAGTATTTTCAGTTTTCGACCAAATCCCTTACTTGTCGAGATCGCGAAGTTAATATATATTGTAATATAAAAGATGGCAGACATTCCACAGTAAGTAAGATCAATTGCCATGTGTGGTGGAAATTCTAGTACTAACAGGCTCAGATCTGTGATCAACAAATTGGTGTTTTTCACCGCTGCCATGATCATTTTCCCCCTTTCCTCCTTTTTCATTCTCCAGTACCTTTTTGATAATACCTTGGTTAGTGGAGGTTTAGCAGCTTTAATTGCCAATATTGTATTGATTGGCTTCATAGTAGTGGCATTCAACGAAAAGATACCTCTCGAAGATAAGAAAGACCAATGAGTTCGATCCAATGTATATAATTCAATATATCTATCTGTCCATCTACTCTTCCCATTGATCTCTATCTTGAAGATGCGCATTAAACATTTGTATCAATGGTTCATCAACTATCATTAGTGGCCACTTTACCTCATAGTAATTACATCCAGACCATTTCCACCCTTCAAGCATTGACTGGTATTGCCTCTCCGCAACCAGTCTCCACATACACATTGATATGTAAGCCGATATATAAGTTCAAACCCAAGTTTGAACCAGGGAAAGTCAATCAAACTGAGCAGCATTTCATGAAATGTATTACAACATGGGATGATTTAAACACAATGGAATTGAGCCATGCTTATATAGACGAACCAATACTAACAGAGAAGCTCTTTGATAACGAAAACACTCCAAATAACGAAGAAAAAAGAGGATTCAAGAAAGTTTGGACATTGCAAATCAGCGACATTCCCGTAGCAGGCAAAAATCAAGTCTGTTCTGCACAAAATATCTTTGAAAGTACTTTGACTCATAATCACGTATCGGTAACGAGGATTTCTGAGACACAAGATGGTGTATCAGATCAGAAGAATTCATTCATACAATTTTTAAATGATTTAGGATATGATTTTATCAACCAATATTGGATCAAAGGGGTTAGGTTTTTCCATGGTGATATAGTGATTGAGATCTTCAAGTTGTTTATCAGAGATGATACCGATAAAGATCATGGAACCAACCGAATTCCATTGACATTATTGGATCCATCAAATAGCTTCCAAGTGAAATGCTTCATTAACGTACCAAAGGCCACTGATATCGAACAGATCAACCAGGGATCTAAGGATTTAACAAGACTCCAAGATTTCTTAAAGAACTTAATCAATTTGGAGATTCCGGATCGAATTTACATGGACTCGAGAGTCCCCAATTAATAATATACATTTTTTTTTACTATGACTGTTTTTGCTAATGCTTTTTGGTTCTAAGGACAAAGAATCCATCCCGACTAAAGCCCGTTTCCCCTTTATTTACATCGATTTGCTGGTCTATTTGTTGTACTTGTTTTTCGAGCATTTCATGAGTCAATGGAGGTTCTGGCACGTTATCGGACCGAATCAAGCGGAAAAGACGGTCATTGCTCGACAGAAGGACCGGTGATTTATCTTCGTACAACGATTTTATGAAAGATAGTTGGATATTCAAGGAATCAACCAAGGATTGGGTGTTTGATTCATTCTCATTCAAACCAGACATTTTTAAGATCTTGCTCAAGTTTTTCCGAGTGACTATTTGCTCTGGATTTGGGTTGATTATATGGTGGATACTCCAGGTACTTCTATTCACATGGCTCTTCAACGACTCCCGCATTATCACCTTTCCTATCTTAGCCTTTACCATTATTCAGCACTTTTTGTTTAGTGCGAGCTTTTCACTCAAATATATTAAATATACACTTAAAGATTTTGTAAGTCTTTTTTGGTTTTAGCTAAGGACTTTTTCTTGCTTTTCAACAACTTCTCCCTGGCTTCCTTCTTCTCAATACCATATTGCATCTTGTTGTACAATTTACGTTGTTTATTGGTCATCATTATCTTTTTCAATTCTTTTTCCTCATCTTCTTCTGAACGAACTCTCTTGTTTGATTTGGTTTTCTTGGAGGCTGTATCCTTGTAAATACCTGCTGCTTCTTGTTCCAATTCTTTCTGTGCCTGTAAGTCTTCATCGACTTCCTCCTCCTCTTCTTCTTCTGCCACATCTGGTGCGTTCTCGTCAACTTCCTCGTCATCATCGACATTTTCAGAATCGATTTCGGCCTCGGCAACTTCATTTTCGGCTTCAACAGCTTCAGAAGCGGCTTCTGGGTTATAGATACCCGAGTCTCCCCATGGAGATAAATGAGGTGGTAATAATTCGCCGGGAGCATATAAATTAGCAGGAAGCAACTCACTCTTATTTATGGAATCAAAGATCCATTGTGGTTGAATGTATGTTCTTCCACTAACTTTGGAAGCCACTTTGGGTCTATCAACAATCTGGTGGGTGATATTCGATAAGTCTAACTTCTTGTAAGCTTCTTTGTCGTTAAATTTCAATTCGTCTAATGCAATTTCAGATATCACTCTACCACCACATGATAATATACAAAATTCTAATATGTCCAATGGTACTTCTCTACCAATGTAAAAGATGAATTTGGAGAATAAAGTTGAAGTTGGAGATTGGAATTTTGAAGGTTGCTGTAATAAATCACCAGAGGTCTTGTTGGTGGATTCAAAAGTGTCCAATTCAACTGCATCTTCTTGCTCTGGTTCTTCTTGTTCTTCATCTCCATTGTTGTCTTCATCGGCTTTGATAGCCTTGGAGATTTCAGATTGATCCAATATTTCAGCTTCAGTTTCTTCAGATTTAGCATCAGGAAGTAATGCATTTCTGTCATTAGTTGATTTCAAAATATAAGATGATAATCCACCAACAGACTTCAATTTATTGATGTCAATGGTTGGAGGAAATACTAAATCTTGCTCTTTGTATAATCTGAACAATACGAAATGCAATAAGGTCGAATAGAATTCCAAAAATGTTAACATGATTCTAAAATCAACATCGGATGGAATCATCGTGGGGAATTTGAAAGGCACCAACCATCTGACCTCTTGTCCCTTGACATTTGCCTCATAATAAACCCCTTTTATCGAAACAAAAACTTTTTTGATCAATCGTTCTTTAGCAACAAATGCCAACCATTGGTTAGTTAAAGCTTCTGCTTCTTTTGTTATTTTGGAACTGACTTTATCAGTAGCTGGCATATTGGCAAATAAAAACAACATGTTCAAAGGATCATCCAAGTCTCTTAATGAATCCAAAAAAGTTGGATATCTTTCCTTAATTATATGATTTAAAGTGTACTTTGGTCTATTTGACTCTAATCTTTCAGCATCTGTAATTTCGCCTCTTCCCAAGGCCTTTTGTAACTTCTTAGCAAAGGTCTTATGCTCTCTGAACTTCTGCAACACCGGCTCATGCATCAAATACTGGATATCTTTGGCATAATAGAACGTTACAGGTGCGGTTGAACCTTTATTAGCCTTTTTCTTATTTCTAGGTTCTCTAGGATAAATCCCTTTAAATATGCACAAACGACGGAAATCTGCCAAGGAGATCTGCAACTTCTTCACCGCTTGCGTTCTGGTGATGAAGTTCTTTGCATTTCCTGAAGTTCCTTTCTTTTTAATCTTCATAATTGATTTTTTACAAGAGATTGAAAAAAAAAAACTACTCGATGAGATGAGATTTTAATTTTTAGTGTGGTGACCCATTCAGGCAATATAAATATTGGTACTCTCTATTCAATAATGAAGTGATGATCCACATCTCATTGAAGCGGCTAATGAACCGTATGACTCCCACTGTGGTGGGCGTGGCGCCATTGTGATTTTGGGGCCATTCCAATTCCAGAATTTTAACTGTTGTTGGAACAAAGAAGACCTCAGTAAATTGAAGACCAAGCTGATACGAGATATCTTTGATATTGGTCAATGGGATCTTTAGAAGACTGGAATACCCGTACAGTCGGTACATGTCCTGACAACACACACGTACGGCTGCTAAGATATTGGAATACATCCTCAATTCATCGTTACTTCCTCCTCCAAGGCTCATCATATATTTATATTCTTCATCACTGAAGAATGTATTTGTTTCTAAGATCAAATAAGTTAGGGTGGTTTGAGATAAGTATTGATTGGTATTCTCTCCTGAGTCCAAGTAGACGTCTATGATATCCTTCAAGTAAGTATCTTGAGCCTCTAGTCTTTTGTGAAAGAAATCCATTTGTGATAAAACCATCTCTGTGAATGGACTCCATCAAAATTTGTCTCTATGCCCAGTGTATCTGACACCAAAGAGATGCCCAATAAGGGCACGGATATTCGGTATTTGCGGTTTTACTACCCTTTGAGCTCTGTTGATGATTTGAGGTCTGAATTAGGTGCCCGTTGGTTTGAAAATGCATTGAAAAGAGCCAAAGGGTTCCAACTCCGCAAGAATATCCACCATAACGTGGAAATCTGCCTTTTCAAACGACAATTACTCGAAGAAATGCTCAACAGAGGGATAAGTTTTGATGATTATAGAGCAGGATTGACCGAAGACGTCGATATTACCGCCTTACAAGAGAGGTTTGACATCAATATGGCCATGGAAGTTTACATCCATGAGTGTGACTTTATCAATTATCAGCTGGCTCATCTCCAGACCGTGGAACCATATTTATCAGAACCATTCCCGTTTGTTTATCAGCATTATACAGCGCAAAAAAAACTACCAATGTTCACCCAGTACATACTGAAGTTCAAAAATCAGCTACGCCAGTCAATGGCCACAGAATGTCCGCTTGACTGCCGCTTTGAATATAGTAAAGTGTTTGACAGCTAATAATTAAAAGTCATCGAGTTGCGAAAAACGTTTTAGATCATGTCTTTCGAAGATGTTATAACAAGAGGAGAAGATTTTCTACGAAACAGTCCAAGAGACTCGATGTTCTGGAACATGGCATCGCACGCCACGTGCTTCGGAATGATCGTGGGAAGTAAGTTGTTCTTGAACTTGTTATATAAACCGGAGCTTCATCATCTCGATAGATTGGATGAAGCCTTGAAAAGAGCCCGGAAAGAGAATCGAGGCTTATTGACAGTCATGAATCATATGTCTGTGGTAGACGATCCAACATTCTATGCAGCATTACCGTGGAAGTATCATTTTGACATCGATACTATTCGATGGTCGTTTGGGGCTGATAATATCTGTTTCTCCAATCGAGCTCTTGCGTTATTCTTTAATTTGGGCAAAGTTTTGGGGACAAAACGGTTTGGAGAAGGGATATTTCAAGGCTCTGTAGATGCAGCTATTCGAGTGTTGTCACCAGATGACACCTTGGACCTAGAATTGGCCCCAGATTATGGAAAAAAACCAAAGGCTCTGGTGATTCAAGAATTGAGTAAAATCAACACCGAACCACTAAAACAAGTCATGAAACCATCATCAACAGCGTTAATGACCAGCTCCCCATTTATCAGAAAAAAGACTTCTTGGTTCCATGTATTCCCCGAAGGATTTGTGCTACAATTGGAACCTCCCCACAATAATTCCATGAGATATTTCAAATGGGGAGTTTCGAGATTGATTTTAGAAAGCACGAGAGCCCCAATAGTATTACCGATTTTCAGTTACGGGTTCGAGAAAATTGCCCCCGAAGATACTGCAGATGAAGGGATCTACAGATATTTACCAAACAACATTGGAGCTGAAGTTCATATAGCGTTTGGTGAAGAATTTCCTGATGAAAAAATTGAAGCCTATCGAACCGAATGGAGAGATTTATGTAACAAATATTATGATCCAAAAAACCCCAATGATCTATCTGAAGAGCTTAAGACCGGGAAAAAGGCACAGAAGCTTAGAAGCCGGATTGCTGCTGATCTTAGACAATCTGTTCTTGACATTCGACAATCCATGTTCCATTTCCAACCTGAAGACGCTCGATTCAAAGATCCTGCGTTCTGGAAAGAATACACCAAAAGCGAGGGAATGTCGGCGCCCGATGTGAAGTTTATAGGTAAGAACTGGGCCATCAGAAGGTTTCAGAAGCACCTTCCCGAGTGGGATGACTCAGATGAATAGATTTCAATCTCTTGTATTTAAATATTATTATTTATCAACACTTGCGAAAGATTTTTAATTCTGTTGATGCGAGTTGTCAGATCGTTGGTGGATCATGGGGCTTGTTCTTTGGGTTGCACTCTCGTGACACCAAAGCTAACGGGCTGCTGGAGGACCACAGTGAGGCACGTGTCGTGGTATAATGTGTTCAAGCCTAAGCAGGACCTCCTGAAAGAAAGTGTTATCGTAGAAGATGAGATAGTTGACAATAAACCAGAACCTTTAAGGAACATACGCCACATCTCCAAGGCATCGAGGAAAACAGAACTCGATAAGATAGTACAGAAACTTGGGAGCATGGTGTTGGAAACTGAGCTTGGCCTCGATTATGAGAAGTTTGGGTTCTTAAATACCATGTATAAAGAGCTTCACAAATTTAATTATGATGATCACTTGGATCCTAAGATAGTCGAAGCTTTGGTGACGAAGACAGGAAATATGCTTTTGTCAGATAAGACCATAGACGTTCCGGAGTTCATGTCGTTATTGATCAAGAAAACTCTCCAATCAAATACCAAATTGTCAGATGATGCATTAGTTAAAATGATTCTTTTACTACTACAACGGCTGGCCAAAAACTCTCCAGTACTAGAGGAAACGTTTGCGATTATGACCTCCAGTGGACGGAACGTTGGTTCTGAATTCGTGAACCGATTGCTCGAAGGTTTGGCACAGTACTCTTTGCTCAACTTGAAGTCGTTTGAATTATTATTTTATCTAATCCGAGAACAGAAGCTTGTTGTGGGGAAACAATATTACGAAGAACTCATCAAGTATGTTGAGAAGCTTTACGAGAAGAAATCACCAAAAGTTCATGAGTTCAAACATCGAGAAAGAAACCTTTTTAAGGTTCAAGAAACCGTCACCAAGGTTACTGAATCAAATACAGCCACTTTGGATGTTGAAACAATTCTTCGTATGCTTAGATTGATGCAAGATCTTCTCTCTGCAAGCAAGAACCGGGAACTTGAGCAGCGGATTACAAGTTATTATGACTATTTAAATTCTATTGCACCGTCATTGATTACCGATACTCTTATGACACAAAATTCAACTGAATTGTTAGAAGGCACTATAGGGGATTGTCTTATGAGAGGTAATAACCAACTTGCCACATCAATCATGGATTCTATAGGTAAGAATCCACTTTTATACCTGGATGAACAAATATTTCAAGCAAAAGCATATCTTTTGTTCACAGAAAACAACACATTAGAGCAAGCTGGAAAGCTACTCGAAGAAGCAGGATCGGAAATAGACCCCATGGATGCATTCACCAAGTTGAACCAGGTGATTGTGCTGTGTGGTCAACCATCAGTCAAAACATTACAGAGCGTTGCCAAATTGTTTGTTGATGTTGAAATTCCTTTGCAAGTTTACAAATTATACATTGATAAATGTGTTGGAAATCAACAATATCACGAGGCGATCGAGCTATTCAATTTCAGTTTGCAAAAAGATATAGCTTGGATGGCAGAATCAAAGAATATCATGATACATACCACCCTAAATGATCTTATAATAAGTGGGTGCAAGCATTTCGAAAGCGTGGAAGAAGTGTTCATTTTCTTCAATACGGTCAAGCAACATTTGAATGATCAACCAATCAACGTATATGCAATCACTGAATTGGCAAAACGTATGCTCGAAGTTGAATACGTTGGAGATTGTATTGAAATGTTGAATCGGGAACTAAAGTCTTCTTCAAAAATGAAAATTCCCTTGTATGAAAGCTATGCATTTGCATACCTTGATTTGTTCAACGTTCTTCATGATTTTGTTATCTCTTATAACGAAGAGCAAAGTTTCGAGACTAATTGGTCGTTATACAAGACCATCCATGCAATCTTCAGAGTACCTTATGATAGTTTCTTACCAGCAATGAAATTTTTCTGTGAAAAAGATAGGTTGAATGCTTCGTTGATGATTTTCAAAAAGGTCAAAGAGCTTTCAGAAACCACCAATCATTATCCGTCTGCCCTGAAGGATATGTACATTTACTTGATGGACCAATTCGGAGAAAAGCTCTACAAAGAAGGCGTAGAAGAGGTACACGAGTATTTGAAATTGGACGTCGAGCTCCCGAAACAAGATCTAGCCCTTCAAAATTCTGTTTTGAATGCTTATTGTAACTTACAAGAAATAGGAAAAGTCCGAGACTTGTTCTTAACTATGAATCCAATGAAAAAACTGTTGACTCAAGAGGATCCTATAAATGAAGAGACTGCCAAAATCATGATCAAAGCCTATACATATAGTGATTTGGGGCTAGTTAAATCATTTTGGAATAATCTTTCGAGATTCGGAGTGTTTCCCAATTACAATTTGTTCAGACAGTACTTGATTGCTCACGTTTATCACGGACTCCCAGACGAAGCTATCGATCTAACTACCACAGAAATGGACGATTATGGACTCGAAGTGACGGAAGATACCATTGCTTCATTATATAATTTCTGTCTCACATCAACAGACCAACAAACGATTGAAGTTTGGGCAAAAGACAATCACCCGAAGCTCTGGAGCGAAGCTGAGACCAAAAACTTGTTGAAAAAGTCCAATGACTATGAACCAGAAACAAGCTTGCTTGTCGAATCATCAGCCACTGCCATTTCCAAGGTCTAAAATTATGTATTATAATGATGTAAATAGAATATACTCACTTTTTCAATTGTCGTCTTGTATTACTGACTTTGGTAGCAAACCTGAATGAGTTCAATGATTCTCCAAAGTTGGACATCAAGGGTGAGATATTGACGAACATCAAGGTTTTAGAATCACCTCCAAGACTATGTTTGAGTAAGTATGTAAGCTTAGAATTTCTGTAAGGGATGTGGTTGGTAGATGTGTTAGACGTCCTTCCGAGAGAATGAATGACATCTCCCAAACATGACAAAGACTTGTTTATACATTGAGTCTCTCTCAATCTATCACCTTTGACCTGAGAATTGTTTAATCTTTCAGAACCCGCTAAATCAACGAGATTCAATGTCCCCTTTGTTGTTTTACCAGTTTTGCTATTATGACACACGATTTTCATGATAAATATGGAATGAGACCGTGAGGATCTTTCGTTCGAGTTAGTGGATGCAGTTGATCTGTTGGATGATGATCTTTCAAACACTTCGGTAGCCTGTTGGGCACTTGTGAGCTCTATGGAAGTTAAATTTGTGATAGTAGTACTGCCATTAGAATCATCGTGTTTGATGTCGTATTTGACATTTGACAGAGATGTGGTTAAAAGATCAACGATACTCTCATTATAAATCTCAAGAAATTGTCCTTGAACCTCGTAGCTCCAGCCGTTTTGCTTTAATTCCTCTATATCGTTGAATATTTTTTTGATTGTCAATGTTATCATTCCGGTTTTTGGATGGGACATCGTCCAAGTCTTACCAGAGCCTGTCTGACCGTACGCAAAAACGCACACATTAAATCCATCCAACGCTGATTGCACCATTTGAGATAATTCAGTGAAAATATGTTCGTTAGTGTGATCCGGACTGAACACTTTGTCAAATTCAAACTCATATGGTTTTTGGGACAGTAAATGAGAAGTATCATTGGAATCCAGTTTAGAAATGACAATTCGCTGGTTCATCAGGTCATTGAAATCACCATCGGCCTCAGGATAGATTACAGGAGTGAGCTCATCAGAAACATCAGAGGGACTGACAGGGCGTATTCGACAAAATACTCGAATATTACCCTTGAGCTCTTGTAATTTTTCATGTAGGATTCTTCTTTTTAGATCATTCTTCATAATTGTTTCTTTCATTACCATGATTTCGTCCAGTTTAGAGTTAATTGAAGCGGTGTTAGCCGAGATGTCTTTCTCCATGGATGAGGAGTTCATCTCTACTTCGACTATTTGACGGTTTAGTGCATCCAATTCATTTGATTTATCGTCAAACTCTTTTTTAATGGAGTCATATTCTTCTTGCAATTTACAAATTTTTTGATTGATGTTTTTGATCTGCACGTTATTAAGATCTTCGTTTATGGAAGCCTGTTGCTGTTGATCAAGTCGAAGCTGGTCAATCTCTGATTTCAAGTTTTCAATCGTTTCAGATAGAGACTTTTGCAAGTCTTCTTTCTTGACGTCGAACGATGAACGGATCTCATCTAATGCCTCTTGAAGCTCCACATCATATCGGTTAATTTGAAGCTCCATTGACTCACAATCTTCATTCAATTGATTTCGCCTGGTTATCAATTGAGTCAGAATATCATTAATCAACAGCTCCACTTCCTCAAGAACCCGTTTTTTTTCTTCCTCTATCTCAACCTCTTGCTCCAACTTGAGTTTTCTGATGGTAATGTCGAATTTGGAATCAAGATCAAGTAAAGACTGCTGTTCATAATGCTTGATTTCGTTCAATTGTTCCATTAAAAGACTCAAATCACCCTTGAGATTGGCTTCCGTCTCCTGGAGATCATACCCCTCAAGCTCGCAGTGATGTTTCTTGGTTTTTAATGTCAAAATCTCCCGGTTCACCTTATTTATATCGTCCTGTTTGGATTCAACTTGTCGTTTGAGTTTGTTTAGATGATCAGTTCTGGAGTATCTCACGGGAATTTTGCTTCTGTGAGAGACTCCCAATTTTCTTCTCTTGTACGGAGACGGCGGATCGTATGCGTTCAAGCGCAGCTGTGACGTTGTGGCCATTGCTTTTAGATTGTGTGGTGAAGGCATGTTTTGAGATTTCTCAGATAAACAAAAACACAATTTAGATTTCGCATATTTGAGAATTTTGAGATGAGCAAGATGAGCAAGAATTCCGTAGAAAGAGCAGCATCCAAACGGAGGGCGAGCGAAAGAGAACCGAGGATCGCTAGGAACAAGATTTCGGAAGATGCTGGTGCAGCTGATGGAAGTAGTGAAGAGTCGGAAGAGCTCAATGAAGCACAAGAAGTTGCAAGCGACTCGGACCGTGAAGAGGAATCAGAAAGTTCAAGAGACCCAGAAAGTGACAGCGCAGAGGACGAAGGAAGTGACGATCACAGCGATAGCGAAAGTGAAGCGGAAGACGATGATATTCCCAAAAAGAAAAAGAGAAAACAAGAAGATACCTCAGCATCATTTGCAACGGCCTTCAACAGCATTATTGGATCCAAATTGAAAGCATACGATAGAGCAGCGCCAATCATGGCGAGAAACAAAACGGTACAGAAGAAGTTGGAGTCAGACAAACTCGAGGCCCAGGCCAAAAGAGCATTATTGGCAGAAAAGAAACAATTATACGAGAAACAGAGAGTGAAAAATTTACTACCATCAGGAGAAGATAACGTGAGGGAAACTCTCGAACGAGAGAAGAAGCTCAAGAAAACAGCACAAAAGGGGGTGGTCAAGTTGTTCAACGCCATCTTGGCCACACAGATCAAAACAGCCAAAGATATTTCAAAGGAAAAAGTGGGTGAAGTTAAAAAAGACGAGTTATTCAATGAAATGTCAAAGGAAAAATTTCTTGATTTGGTGCAATCAGCCGGGGATCAGTAAAAGAAATATGTATACTAATAATAAATCATTTCTGTTCCGAATTTCGCCCCTTTTTATGATCGACCTTTGCAGTATATACAGTAGGATGTGTTTAGGGTAGTGGAGACTGAAAAATTCGCAAGCCACTATTTAAACAGGAACCCTTTGGAAATGTTTTTTTTTTGTTTAGGAAATGGTGGACATTAAGTTACAGGATCAAGCTTATGTAGCCACTCTTAGAAGGCAAGACTCTGATGCCTTTATGACAGACGAGTCGAATGTCAATTCAAATGTTCATACGGGTCCAAATTCGAATCGGGAAAGTGCCAATTCCACTCCATTAGATAGATCTGGGGTATTTGATAATATCATTGCTAGACCTGAAAGACCAATTTTGAACTTAAGATTATCGAATGCTGATTTCAGTCAGCTTCAAAACGTCAACATCGCCACTTCCACAAACATTCCTGAACAAATGGTTCATGAAAAGAATGTCATGACATCCAGAAATCCTCCCAAAAATTTACTTCGGATTACTGCCATTTTACTCTGGCAAATCACTTGTGGATTTTCAGATGCAGCTCCTGGGGCGTTATTACCTTACATGGAAGAATCTTATGGTCTAAGTTATACTGAGGTATCATTGATTTGGATGTCGAATGCAGCAGGTTTCATATTTATTGCTTGTTTATCACATAAAATCCAAGCATGGTTCGGAAAGAGCAAATCTTTTCCATTTGGAACAACATGTATGATCATCATGTACGCCATTGTTTCTAGTGGGACATTGTTCCCTCTCATCGTGGTTGCATTTTTCCTAGGAGGCATGGGTATTGCCACTTGCCTGGCCCAAGGAAACGTTTTCCTTGCAAGATTGGATAAACTGTCGAAATATTTATCATTTTGTCATGGGTCTTACGGAGTCGGTGCCACGGTTTCCCCATTGATTGCAACAGCAATTGTGTCTGCAGGAGTCCCATGGCATTATTTCTACTTGTTATTGTTGGGTTTAATGCTTGGGAATACTGCAATGTTCTTTTATGCGTTCAAAGGAGCAGATCAAGATCTCGCATTCTGGGACCAAGAGGAAACTCATGAATTATTACCAAAACAACCACCAGCAGACGAAAATGGCATTGGATTAGCAGATTTGGATGAGAGTGGTAATCCCAAACCCGTTTCTAAACCAGAGAATACGGTTAAAAAAGGGGACCATGCAGAATTGATAGCAGCTGCAAAAGCACCCATTACTTGGTTGATTGCATTTTTTGTTCTTTTTTATCAAGGATCAGAAGTATCTTTGGCGGGTTGGATCGTTATTTTTTTGTTGGATTATAGAAAGGGACCCAAGAGTTCTGGTTATGTTGCATCTGGTTTTTGGGGTGGATTAACCTTGGGTCGATTACTCTTGACCAGACCTTTACACACTAAGTTCGGGGTCAGAAGAAGTGTGATTGTTGTATCATTCATTTCGATTGTGTTGGTGGCATTGGTATGGACAATTCCTCACGTTATCACTGACGGAATAATTGTGTCGATAGCCGGGGTGTTTATTGGACCAAATTTCCCATTAATGATCACCCTTAGCACATCGCTCTTACCAAGAAAGATCCAGGTTGTTTCTTTGACGATTATCACAGCCTTTGGCTCTTCAGGGGGTGCTTTGTTCCCGTTCATTATTGGTATCATGTCCCAAAAATTCGGACCTTTTGTGGTTTTACCTGGGTTTATCGTGCTTTATTCGTTAATGCTCGCTATCTGGATATCGTTGCCCAACAAAGAGAGACAATCAGGTCACAAAGAATTGTCATTTTGGCAAAGACTTTGGTGAGAGTATGTTTAGATATATAACTAATAAAAGAATAGAAATGCGAATTTGAGTCAAGATTAATGGCAGTTGAACATTTAATAAAATCGGGTGATGATGATTTACAACAACATGATTATCTCTCGGCAATTGAATCGTACACTAAAGCTATCACTGAAAATCCCAAAGCTTTCTCGGCATACGTCAAACGATCAATTGCATATTTGAGGGTGAAGAATTTCAATCGAGCTAAATGTGATTTATCCGAAGCATTTGCTTTGGCACAAGAAAGAGGTAAAAGAAGTGAAATAGCTGATTGTTACTTCAGATTTGGGATCATCCATTACTCGCAAAAACTGTATCAAGTGGCGATGACTAATTTCAACAAGGCAAAAGAATATGGATGTAAAGAAATCGCCCTCGAAACATGGCAGTTGAAATGTAAACGAGACATGGAGAAAAATGGTATTAAAGAAGACCCTTCTCCCGAGAAATCAGAGGAAAGTACTAGCATCGAAAGTATTAACAAGCATGCGCCTTTAAAACAAAAGATTCGGGAAGATTGGTATCAATCCAATGAAGAAGTAATTATCACTATTTATGCCAAAAATGTCAATGCAGATGCCATTAAAGTTGAGTTCCATGACAATTCTGTTAACGTCTCATTCCCCAGTGGACCTGGTTCCGAATACAACTATAATCTTGAGCCTCTTTACGCAGATATTGACCCAAGCCAATGTGAATATGCTGTTAAAAGTACTAAAGTCGAATTAACACTAGTGAAAAAAGATGCAGGTAAATGGCCGAGTCTTGAAGCTCAAAGCCACCCGGTAGAAACGGGCCAAATAGAATACCCTACCTCGTCCAAAAAACCAATAAACTGGTCGAAATTCAATGTTGAAGAAGGTGAAGAAGAAGAATCATCAGATCCAAATGATTTCTTTGCAAAATTATATAAAGATGTGGATGATGACACTCGAAGAGCCATGATGAAATCGTATATCGAGAGCAACGGAACCGAGTTGACCACCGACTGGCTGGATGCAAAGAACAAGAGCTTCAAAACAAGTCCTCCTGAAGGCATGGAGGCCAAAAAATGGTAATCTCTTTTGATATCAGATTTTTGTAGATAGTTTTTGATTTCTCACGAAATGTTTAAAACGATTATTAGGAGAATGCACATTCATTCAATTCCCATGAGATGGGGTACTGGTGATAATTATTCGTACTTAGTGGTGGATAGCAACAGTAAAGATGCTTGGTTGATTGACCCTGCTCAGCCAGATGAGGTTCGTGACTATCTATCCAAACATAACGTTGAATTCAATTTGAAAGCAATTGTCAATACCCATCACCATTATGATCATTCTGATGGCAATAAAGAGTTCCACAGAACATATCCCGACTTGCCGGTGATTGCAGGAAAGGATTCTCCACTTGTGAGCTATACCCCGGCACATCAAGAGGTCTTACAATTGGGTGGCATTTCAATTACTGCTCTCCATACTCCTTGTCATACCCAAGATTCCATTTGTTATTATGCTGTGGATACCAACACCAGTAAAAAGGCGGTGTTTACTGGCGATACATTGTTTACCAGCGGATGTGGACGGTTCTTTGAGGGAACGGGTGCCGAAATGAATAAAGCCTTGAATGAGACATTAGCCAAGTTACCTCATGATACTGCGGTTTATCCAGGCCATGAATACACCAAATCCAACTTGAAATTCTCGCTAAAGGTGTTGGATAACCCAGCTATTGCCCAATTGTTGGATTACACCAAGAACCATGAGAAAACAACGGGTGTTTTCACCATTGGTGACGAACTCAAATTTAATCCGTTCATGATGGTCAATGATCCGCAAGTTCAGAAGGCTACCGGTTCAAAAGATGCAGATGATATTGTAACGATACTCAGAGAAATGAAGAATCGTGGTTAAACTAATTCAATACATGTATTTATGCCCCAATAAACCCATCTTAAGACCCGTTATTCATGTTCTCAAGAACTCGGGCGTATTGCACTTGTTGTACAATATTTCGGGTTGCCATAACTCTATAAACTCCAAATCAAATTCCGATTTCCCCAATGCAAATTTCTCGTACTCTTCAAATATCCCACTCATACACCAACCTTGGAAGATTTTCCGCATAAGCCCCACCAATACTCCTATTCTGTGCTTCCCCTTGTTTGAATGGATCAACATGGGGAAGTTATTTTTATCCAACATGAGTTCCAATGCAGTTTTAAGAGATTCCTTTGCTTGTTCTTGTTCTGCCAACGCTATAAATGGTTCTTGAGACGATTCCATTAGTAAATGGTGGAACTTGATATCCGTGGAATCAATCCATGCCTTATACTCATTCCAGATCGCATCTTTGTCCTTGACTTTGTCCTTGACTTTGTCCTTTTTTTTGGTATCTTTCTTGACTTTATGTTTCTTGTCCTTTTTATCTTCCACTCCTAAATCCCCCAAATAAATGATGGTTTTGAGGCCAAGTTGCTCCAAAAAGGGATAATTGATACTGATGGGGAATCCCGACCTGTAGATGTGATCCTCCACCAATGAGAAGTTCAAAGGTGGTACAAGTCTGTGTTGTATTCCCACTTCTTCCATTATTCAAAGTGCGAATAAAAGATACAACAAAATGGTATGAAAATGGAAATGATTCACATGATGCGTATGAATCCGAAAGTTTCTGGTTACAAATAATCTTACACTCACAAAATACATACGATCTACATATGTTCAAGCTAAAGAAGGGGCTGAAACTTGGGAAGAATTGGAACTGGTGGAGGAGTTGGTTCGTCCAAGTTGGAAAGAAACTTGAAGCTCCTCATGGGGATAGGATGACTGGTGACAGGAGGTGGTAAGATGATCTTTTGAGGATCATCTCTGTATTTATTGGGCACCACCATCGACGTGATTTCGTAGATCGGAACAGCATGAGGTTTTTGGGTGAAAAGCTCGAGTTCAATTGTCTCTTCACTCATGAATATTCGTTCCAAATCTGAATCTGATTTGATGATGAAACCATCTTTCATATTTTTCAACCCCAACACTGGTGATTCGTTATACAGAGAAAGATTGAATGCTGATTTGGCGTTCTCCAATAGCTCGGAAAGCTTGGGTGTAGCAGATATGTTGCTGGGGAACGTGAAATGTAACACTTGAGAAAGAAATCTCAAGGATACTTGTTTCTTGGAATTATCATCGAATTTGGATGCAACAGGGGACATGACCACCGAATGCGACAGACAGACCGACATTTGTTCTTGTTTGCGTATATCTGAAGCCACGGCAGCCAATGAGTTGAGTTGAACAAAAGAATCGGACTTATTGGGTTCCGTAGAAGTTAAAGAAGTTCCAACATAGTCTGAAGTTTTGAATGGAATGGATGTCTGAGCAATCAAAGGATATTCCTTGATTATGCTCAAGTAGAATAATTCACACATGGGTATCATTATTGTTTCGAAGCCGAAATCTTTAATGCATGCTCCCAATAAAGTGTATAAAGTTATGACTGCAGTTTCATCATTTAATTGGATACTTTTGGTTGAGCTGGGATCCATTTCCCTATAGAAGCTTGCCAAGTACGATTCCTGAGTCAATTTGTTTCTCAAATATTCCAAAGAACTCTCATTGGTGTTACTGAAAGATTTTTCAAATACAAATCCAACACTGGAAATGATAAGTCCACGGCCCAAAAATTCAAGATTACTGGTTCTTTTGGTTCTGGCTTCCGAACAGCTTTTGGATCGTTCAATATAGTTCAAAATCACTGCTCTGGTGGCGGCCAATTCAGTATAAGAAGCCGTAGTTGTGATATGACTAAATGTGGGTAATGCCGAAGTTGATGTTTTAGTATCTACGGGTGACACTGTTCTCCCCACACGAGGTTGAATCATTGTACTGATAGCGTCTCGTGACTTATCGAAATTACTGAAATTCTTTGCTTTGCTGTATTCATTATGCTCATCTTGTGAATCACTGGTGAACTTTGCAATTTCAGACACAAATTGGCCCTTGTTGAAATATTCGTGGTCACTTTCTCCCTCGTTATCGATATCATAGCCATAGCTACCGCTGCTTACGACAGAATGATGCAATTCCCCTCCAGTATTGGCAAGTTTTCTATCACCACTCCTTTTGGACTTGGATGACCGTTTTCTGTTTCTTCTCACACTTTGAATAGCTGCTCTTACCAACCGATCAAATTCATCGAAATACTCCAGAGAGTACTCGAACTCGATTCTTAGAGCCTCAGCGACTTTTGTGATTTCGGCTTCTTGTTCAGAAGCCTTTTTCAGACTTAAATCTAAAGTATCAATTAATTCCAATCTACGGGCTGAAAACCTTTTCCATTTCCGCTCATCATGGAAGTTTAGCTTATCTCTAATGGCATGTGTTACACCTAGCTTCTTATAGGCTGCCAGTTCCCTATCAATTTCTTTCATTTTTTAATCATTAAAATGTTTGTTGATGATTCACTTTTCGTTTGAGGATGACTATGAATCAAAATTTTTGAGGACTACAGATTGTCGTGCACAGCACAACGAAAGGCACCAACTCCGGGACGTTTAGGGTGTTCAAATTTTTTAGAGGAGGGGTAAGACGCCGAAGTTTTGGGTTACTTTGTGGGGTAAGCTTTGTTTGCTGAATCTCTGTTGCTACTGCTTCATTTGGCTGTGCTTTGAATTGGGCTTTAAGGTTTTTGTTGTCGTGCCTCGTCCAAACAGAGTCGTGATGAATCATTTGAGTCGTTCGTCGAGCGTGCCCACACCAAAATAATCCTTGGACGTGGGTAGTGTACTAATGCTCAAAGCAGTTCGTGTACCCAGCCAATTCGAGTACGAGATCCACGGTGCGTGTGTTAACCCAAAAGTCCGGTCCCCAGTTATAGAAAAGTTAGCAGCACACCACCAAATAGTTCTTGACTTTAAAATGAACACACAAACCCATTCCAATTGTCAGATCCTTAGTAAGAGCATTTAAACGTTCTAAACCTTCCAAGAACGTCCACGAAATAAAAATTTGGCCATAACCAATCAAAAAATTTTCACTTATGACTCATCCTAATCGGGTAATGACAAATAAAATTAAGCGCGCTATGTTATCGGCGTTGAAGTATAAAAGGAGCTGAAAAGTATTGAAATTTTTTTCATCGAAACATTTCAAATCGTTTGGAATTAAAAAAAATGTCAAAAGGAAAAGTTTGTTTAGCATACTCTGGAGGTTTAGATACTTCCGTGATCTTAGCTTGGTTATTAGAACAAGGTTACGAAGTTATTGCCTTTTTAGCTAATATTGGACAAGAAGAAGATTTTGAAGAAGCAGAAAAGAAAGCTTTGGCAATTGGAGCTACTAAATTTGTTTGTGTTGACGTCAGAGAACAATTCGTCAAGAACGTTTGTTTCCCTGCTATTCAAGCCAATGCTGTCTATGAAAATGTCTATTTATTAGGTACTTCATTAGCTAGACCAGTCATTGCCCAAGCTCAAATTCAAGTTGCTGAAGAAAATGGATGTTTTGCTGTATCTCATGGTTGTACTGGTAAAGGTAATGACCAAGTTAGATTCGAATTATCATTCTACGCCTTAAAACCAGATGTTGAAGTTATTGCGCCATGGAGAGATCCAGAATTCTTTAACAGATTTGCTGGTAGAAAAGATTTATTGGATTACGCTGCTGAAAAGGGAATTCCAGTGGCTCAAACCAAAGCTAAACCATGGTCCACTGATGAAAACTTGGCCCATATTTCTTTTGAAGCTGGTATATTAGAAGATCCAGATGTAACACCACCAAAAGACATGTGGAAATTGACCATTGATCCAACTGATGCTCCTAACAAACCAGAAAATTTCTCGGTTGTATTCGAAAAAGGTTTACCCGTTAAATTGGTTTTGGAAAATGGTAAAACCATTACTGACCCAGTTGAATTATTCTTGGAAGCTAATGCTCTTGCCAGAAGAAATGGGGTTGGTAGAATTGATATTGTTGAAAATAGATTCATTGGTATCAAATCAAGAGGTTGTTATGAAACTCCAGGTTTAACCATTTTAAGATCTACTCATATTGATATTGAAGGTTTAACTTTAGATCGTGAAGTTAGAGCTTTGAGAGATCAATTTGTCACTCCAAGTTACGCTAAAATCTTATACAATGGAATGTATTTCACCCCAGAAGGTGAATATGTCAGAACCATGATCCAACCTTCTCAAAACACCGTCAACGGAGTGGTTAGAGCTAGTTGTTACAAAGGTAATTTGACCATTTTGGGTAGATCTTCAGACACTGAAAAATTATATGATGCCACTGAATCTTCCATGGATGAATTAACTGGATTCTCTCCAGAAGATACCACTGGATTCATTGCTATTCAAGCCATCAGAATCAAGAAATATGGTGAAGCTGCTAGAGAAAAAGGAACTACCTTACAATTATAATCACAAGAAATTATGTATATATAGATAATGATCATTCTAATTTAAATTCAAAATCTTTGAAGAGTTTCCTGTTCAAATCATACTTTTCACCAACCAATGACTTGGTTATCAATGCAACTTGATCTAAATGTTGATAAATGATGTGACAAAGAATCAATGCAACAATATTCAAATTCCCATCATGACTCAAAAGCTTTTCATAATCGAGATTATTCTTAAGTGATTCGTGTAAATCATCCTCATTTTGATAGAATCTTTCGTTCAAGGAGATGTTTTTCGTGCCCCATTGATTCTTTAATACTTGGAGATGTTTGAGCGATAAAAAGGCTTGAGTAATCTTGGGAAGTGGAGTCTTTGATCTCAAAGAACCCGAGCACATATGAACAATTGAAAAGAGATCAGCATTTAAGTCTGTGTCAAACCACCCTGCTCTTTTCATGACATGTTCAATCCACTTTTCTGGATCTTCTATTTGATCGAAAACAAGATGGAGGAGTTGATAAAGTTCAACGATTTTTCGAATGCACTCCTGCAACAATTTATACTTTTGACTAGGCCAGGTTCCTACTAAACTGATTTCGTGCTTAACTGGAGTCATCAACTTTGGAATCCCCGACAATTTCACCAAAATAAGCCTGAATTTTTCAATAATTGGATCATGTCTCGAAACGATATGAACCGTTTCATTGTCGAGTCTTTGGAACGCAAATGAAGACACTTCACAATAAAGATTTCCCACTTCTTCCAAAATACTGGCCAAGATCTTTCTAATGGCCACTTTACTGGATTTGGGCCTGGGTATGATACTTGCAAGAAACCCAATTGAAAGCCCTACAACAGTACTCACAAATCTTTTATATGCCACAGTGAAACCATATCCTATGTTTGCGGCCTTGTTATATGTGGCATCTTCCCAACTGGTTCCAAGAACCAATGCTGCAGTGACTCCATAAAGAATAGCAGGAACCAACGTTAGGTGCTGGGAAAAATGACGATAATATGTTAAATATAAGTATAATACGGCTGTCACAACCGAAAAGCCGTAATAGTTACCTGAACCTGAGCCAGTCGATATGTACCAAGCTACCATTCCAATCAAGCATCCGAAAAAGGAGTAAACCAACTTAGCAAAGAACACGTAAATAGTCTCTCCGGTGTACTCAGATGTCGATAATCCACACATAATGACAATCCAGATCAAACGATTATTAAAGTACCAGCCAGCCGTTGTTCTGACATAGTAAGGTGTTGCACAGATCACCACCAAGGATGCAGATCTCATCCAAAACCATAAATCTTCATTGAGAAGCAATTTATAGATTTTGATAAACTTAATTCCAATCAAATGAAACACACTAACAGGGGGAGAATTATCAGGATCCCTATATTGAATATTCGATTTTCTTTCAAATGCTGGAATGGCTTCTCCGGGATTTTCAAACACCAAAGACGTAAGAATGTTTTTCGAATTTTCAAAAATACTTTTGGTGAAGTAAGTAAACAATTTTGGTTCGGGAAGTTCGTGGTCAATGGTTGTCAAGATTTCCATGATCTTCAAAATCAGCCTTGCTTGTTGGGAACAGAAATACGTAAGCAAAGAGCTCTGACTAATCAAACTAAGTAGAGTGTCTTCATCTTTTGTTTTCTCTCGGAATTTCTTTTCATAGATTGTATGATCTTCCAAAATCCGAATATTGTTCTCTAGAATACTCTTGTAATCAACAATCTTCCCTGCTAGCTCTTCCTGTTGCAAGATGTGCTTCTTTTTGTTAAATAAAGAGTATGCCCTGAATTGATTTGCAGCCTCAATCCATTTTATGATAAGCCCCAATCCTTCGATATTAGCTTTCAAGTAAGGCAGGAAAAAAGGTTTCAAGATGTCACAAATATAATCTAGATCTTCCAATGATAAGTAAGACGATTCGTCATGGAGTCTTTGGCGAATCAAATTCATACGTTGGCTGTTTTCAAAATCTCCCACAGGCTTATAAGACTCATTGATTGTGCCAAAGATTTTAAAGTGATGATGATGGTCAGCAACTATAGACAACTTTCTTCGATACACATTCTTCCCATGAGACAAGCTTTGTCTCGAATCAACGAAGTAATAGAAGAATTCGAACGAAGAAAAAGATGTGATCAAGTTTTTGAAATTAGATCTCACTTCACCAATCGAACCAGGCCCCAATCTACCATAAGATATTTCGTATTTGGACAAAAGTACCAACAATTCAAACGGAACAACACCATTCCTAATACTTGAAATCTCATTTCCGAAGGTGTTGTAGTTAGAATACGTTATTTGTGAAGGTTTCATCGTTTCAAAGAATCGAAGATTGTTTTCAGCTGTGATTTGAAGTTTCTTCATTAACGAGCCAATTCCCACAAAGTACGCATACGAAGCAGTTTCAGGGAAGATCAATACTGAGCAAATGACTTTGAAGGCCAACGAAAGCCATATGACTGTCATGATATCAAGGGAAATCATCTTAGGAGCATAAAATGGAATGAAGACCTGATAACAGGAGGTAATACTCAACGATATAACGCCTAAGATAAAAGGAATTCGAAGAGAAGGATGGAGTTTCTGAGACAATCCCAACATCACAATACCGACGAATAACGCCAAAGCAAACACGACCGAACATCTGGTTTCCAAAAACCTTCCTGTAAATATTTGAGATACCAAGCACAGTTCAATGTTGTCAATTGTGCAGCTATTATCGGCCAACAACTGGTCAATTACGTCTTGCTGGGTTGGAAATCCCCTTATTCGGGACGCTATATGCGAAGCTATCACCGTGAAGAGCCATGAAACCGTCACATAAAAGCTACAAAGCACGGCCGAATAAATGTTGGTGATCATCGGACTTCCACCGGAGACGGCTATAAATCCCACAATCTGAAACAAATAAGCACCAGTCCCGAGCCATTGATTGGTACGGGGTACCACCATCAATATCACAGTTGCCCATACTTGAAACCAAGTTCTAAATGCTATTTTGAAGGATTTCAAGTCAAAATGATTGAGAAGGTAATCTGGTTTGAAATTTTGCAAGATCACTTTATAATACGGAGGTCTCGAGGAGATATCTTCAGAGCTGGAATCGCTGCTCTTTTGTTCATAGTATTGGTTGTATTCAACAGAGTTGGATGTGGAATCCATGTTTCTGTTCAATAGCAATCAACTATGTATTGAAACTTAAACTTTGAGTTTTCGAGAACTCCGAAATATATTAAACTATTCAAACGGTCATGGACCAATTGTAAAACCTATCCAAGTAATCCGAAACATCCTTTCCCACGGCGTGAATAGGAATGCTTTTTCGGGCGGTTTGGTTACTCTTACTGAGCTGATAGTGGTCCGAAAGATGCTTATATAAACTCGTTAATATCACTCCAGCATCAGTCAAAGATTGCATATTGTTTTCGTCTTCTGACTTGATTTGGCCTTGCTCTAGTTTTGGACGGGCACCAATATCTTCAAGAAACTCTTGCGGATGATTAAAGTAGTACCAGCTAGCTAACCACAATGCTTTATTGAACTGAGGATGTCTGAATTTCATGGGCACTTTCGTATGTTTTTCGATGTCATTAATGTCCAATTGTGTTTTCATATTCATCATTGTGAGGAAGTTTCCTCCTATGACTATGGAGTCTTGCGGGGTGTATACAGCATGGATCCACCCACTCGGTATTATAAAGATATCTCCTGGAGATAAGGTGATTTTAAACCCTCCAGTTGGCATTTGTTTCTTACCTTTTATTGACTTGAAATATTCAGGGTACCAAAGAAAGTTCTGGTTTGGATCATGGCACCATTCGGTATATACAGAAAGGTTATTTTCGGTTGGTGGAAACATCAAGAACGTTTTTGACCCAGAACAGACAGTATAATACACCGAGGTGCCACCAAAATCAATATGGAAATCTGTAAACGAGCCAGAAACAGACATCAAACAATACTTGGTGACTTGAGGCCGCTCTGATTCATCATGGATCCAAGTCTTATCGATCAAATCCATCTTATCAACAATGGTTGGACGTTTGAATTTAGTTCCTAGCTCATCTATTTGACTTATTTCCAACGAAATGACATTTCTTATTCTATCACGAGATTCGGCCGGCGTAGTGAAGTAGTCCCGCCATTGTTTCATGTTCCATCGTGGCGAAACACCCTGTTGTGATAAAACATCCATCACCTCCACCGGGGTATTATCGCCGACTTTTTCAAGTATATACTCAATCGTAAGGTCTTCACGAGCCACCGGTAGACGCATTCCAGAAGAACTGTTCCCCTGAGGCACCATCATGGGCTTATTCAAGTGTTTAGATAGAACATCTTCAAGTCTCAATTCACGGACAATGTCCACATGGTCAGACGCAACAACAGGGAAGTCACGAAACTTGTGCACGTGTGGATGCATAGACTTATCAACAGCAAACACCTCGCCATCATTCAATGCAACGTAGTCTATATTAGCTCTCGAACGTTTCAGTCTTCTCTTGTATTCAGAAGGACCTTTGGTTTTGCTACAGTCAAGGCAATGGTACGATAAGAGGCTTTCGATCAGCGATTTTTCTAGCCCTACACATTTCCCGTGATAACTCGCCCCACAACAGTCACATTGGACCCACAACCTATCTTGGTCCTGGCTCTTTAGACACGCTTTACAAGAATCAGATTTCATTATTGCAAAAAGTTTCGCACTATAAAAATAGTCTTATCATTTTAGAGGAATACAACATTCATGATTAGGCTGATTGTTAGGGGCCTTGGAAGGCATGTGATCCAGAGACAATACAGCAGTAGCTTGCAGCAGGAGGCGTTCTTGAAGGAGTACAAAATCAGATCATCTCTCGAGAGACACATATATTATTATGCGCAAAAGCCACTTTCCAAGTTTTCAGTCCAGGGACTTATGGAACAATCTGAGAAACTATCGCCGACGTTTTTGTTAAAGAATGCCCAGGATACGGTTGAGTATTTGCTAGCGTACAATGCCAGGAGGCTCAAGGAGTTTCGAAATCTTCCATATTTGGTGGTTTTGAACCCATCGATTGCTGAATCATACAACAGTTATCTCACCACCATGTCGTCGTTGATTACCGCATCTCTATACCCCCCAGTTACATTAGAAGAGAATTACGAGTTTGCTGATAGAGTGTTGAATGGGTTCATCGACATTCATTCCGACACATTGCCAGGGTTATCGAAGGGATTCAACGAAGTATTACATCTCATATCGCCAAATGAAATCAAAGAGTTTTTGGATGAGCACTTGAAGGAAAGAATCAGCATGAGACTTATTGCTCACCAACATATTCAATTGACCAAAGCATTGAGAAGTGGTGTTTACGAAAAAAACGGGAAATACAACGGGGTCATCAAAGAGTTAGATATCTATGGTGTGATAAAGAAAAATGCTGAAGTGGTTAACGATGCGTGCTTGATGAAGTATGATCAATCAGTTGAGGTGAAAATCGAAAACAACCTCTATTCAAACAATTACTGGAGCAGGCTGGAACCTGAACTTTCCCCACATGCTAAAACTGACAAAGTCTACTTTCCATATATCGAATATCATCTCGACTATATGTTAACGGAACTTTTCAAGAACTCATTTAGAGCCCATATAGAAAACCAAGTCCCAGATCCAGTGGTGGTGACGGTTTCCGTGTCACACCATCCATTGTACCTTGAACTTCGAATCAGAGACAAAGGAAAAGGCATCCCTCCAAACACGTTAAAACACATTTTTGACTATTCATTTACCACCTATGAGAGTGGCGAAGGTGAGGCCTATAAAACATTGAATCAGCCCCCTGGATTCGGAGGAAACACGGTGGCAGGAATGGGGTACGGGTTGCCACTCCTGAAGAATTACATTGAAATTTTCAATGATACGATTCCAAAAGATCTTGAAGACGAAGATGATGTTAAGGGAGTTAAAGGTTCGCTAACAATCCAAAGTTATCACGGCTGGGGAACCGATGTTTACTTGAAAACCGTGGGCTCGTAGTCACTCTGACCACCAATATATATCTTTGAGGTCTGTTAGGTCTGTTCGGTCTGTTAGGTCTGTTTTTGGCTCTCTTTCATCCTTTACGTCCCACAGTATTCGCACTTTGTATCCAATGCTGGATCTCGAATTCAGCGACTTTTTGAATGACGAAATCCACCTATGTCTCATCAACAGTGATCCTAGCGAGTGTAACGAGAATATCTCCATGTACATCAAGTCGGTGACGGATTTTTCCCGGCTCAAATCAAGCAATTATCACCAACTTTCTGTGTTTGCTATCAAGTTACTAACCCTGAAACTATTCCTCCGCAACTACAGATTATGTGTAGGTAAGTTGTTGGGCCTCTTGAAGGTATTCACAGACATTCAGAACTACCAGTCGGACTCGGGATCAAAGCCATTGGAGGATGAACGACGCATAAAAGAGTTTATTTGTATTGTGTTGTTTTTGATTCTAAAGTTGAAAAATTCCGAAGATAAAGATGATGAACTTGAAGAGTTTCATCAGGTCATTGATACCCTGCAGTTGTTTGAATACCTTAAGGAATGCCGGTTCATCACTATTATTGCTAATTTTATGGTCAGTTATATTCAACATGATACTTCTTTTACAATCATAAAATTCTGTGGAGATATAATATTCGAGTATTTGTTTCACGTCGAATTACTTTCAGACCAAGAATTTGAAAATATCATTACAAAAACCGATCTTATTCCATCACTTACCAAGGATTTGTTGCATCACAACGCAGTCAAAAGTGTACGATCAGAGGAATGGGAAAATGAAGATCAACTCATCGCATATGAAGAATTCAAGCTTTTGTTATTGATTAATGAACAGTACTTGATGAAATCTTACACTTGCAATGTGAGAAATAGAGTCTTTGATGGACTCATATCGGAAAACCTTGAAGATGGTTCTGACTCGGTGAATTCCAATATATCGGGATTCATGAACCTTTTGGTATTCCATTTAAATCGAGAGGAGTCTCAAATAATCAAAATCTTGATTCTTAAGTTCTTATACCTTATATTTACTTCATCTTACACATCCAAACTTTATTACTTGAATGACCTCAAGATTTTGGTGGATATATTTGTTAGAGAACTCAATGATATTGCATTTATAGATGACGCCTATGGCTCAAATCGGATTCTTGTGCTCACGTATCTCAAGGTCATGTATCCGATGATGATGTTTTCCCAATTGGCTGATTTGAATGGAGGTTACAAGAAGGATGAGATAATGATGACTCTTCTGACTTTGGGATCAAATATTTCTTCTGTGTTGAATGATGATTCTAAAAATGTCAAGGACAATCAACTCGTGCAGATTTCTGAGTTAACCACCAGATGCTTACAAGTTCCGTGGCTAAAGAAGAAGAAGATATTCAAGAACGTTGAAGCAAACTCTTCAGCTTCCTCGTTAACATCAAATAACAGTCTCAACAAAGGAAGACCAATCTATGAAGGATCTGATTCTTCTAGCGATTCCATAGCCCACTCGTTCACCCGTATCGCTTCTGTAAGAGCATCAACGAGAAATGATTATCACAAACATACCACTTTTCATAATGAAGATCAAGAGAATTTGGCGCAACAAAACAATCAAAACGTTTTTTATAGACAACCAACCAGAAGAAATTTCACCATTCTTGAACTCCCAGTGGAGTATCTAACCAAGGCTTTACCAGAGATTCCCACAACCCGAAGGAAACCCCCACCACCACCACCACCTAGAAAACGACGTTCTTGAAAGTCGAACAGAACATTTATTTAGTGAGATCGTCATTGAACACTAAAACTCCATCGAATTTCAATCCATTGATCACATTCTTCGTATAATGATCCGATTCTTTACTCGAATAAATATCCTCTTGATCAGCATCTGTTGCTACTAGTATCAAACCTCTGGAACGAATTAACGGGATCAATTTAGGAACCAATCTTAATAAATGAATTGAGGTTATCAAACCAATCAAGTTATTGTTGACAGCGAACCCAACAGCATCTTTAACGCTTTTCGAAGTATGCTCCTGGGCCATTTCCATCGACTTATCGGAATCGGGATTTTTTTCATGGATCAATGCATCGTCAAGACTTGGTTCTTCACTGCTCCATTCTGCAGCATCTTCCAACAAAAACCCATTGGTGGTTCTTTCTTCAAAGATTTTGGTGTCAGAATTATAATATATTCCGTTCATCAACAAAAACACCGGGAAATTAGGCTGTTTCCAGTTCAAAATCTTACAAATTAATGAATTCGAAGACATGAATAAAATTGACCGATTGAGTTTGCTATTGGACCTTAATGATCTTAAATGGTTAAAAATATCATTCAATGTGAAATCAATAAAGTTATTAAGCATCAGGCCAACGTTTGCAATGAATGGGAGGTTTCTTATTTCGTATTCTGACGGAAATACTATTTCAATATTCAAGTTGATTCCCACATCAAGAACTCTTAATATGACTTCAAGAGGGATATAAACGATCCGTAACAATCTCTTGATCAAATCCAAATCATTGATGGTCATTTTAGCCAAATCTTGCAACAAACCCTCGTAATCGAACATATTGCCAGTTATGGATGATAATTGCTCTGCTGTTAAGTTCGGCAAATATAATTCGATATTGTCAGTTATTGAAATGGACCAATTGGGACATACAACAGGAGTTGCATCATTGAGTAGACAAACCCTAAGCCGAAGATATTTGCCCGATAATGAAGTTGCTGTCACGAAAGAAGATGACGAAGTGCCTGAGACCAATTCATTCGTATTTGCCACAGCACTAGTTCCAAAGGAATTACTTTCCCCAACATTAGCAGAACTTAAAGGCGAAAGATATGAACGTGGAGAAGCAGAATTGGACGGTTGGATTGGGGCTTTTATGTTGGTTGAAGATTTCCAATAAGTATCGAATTTAGATGCTTCGAGTAATGTTCCGCCAAATGGGAAGATAACTTGACAATCGAATTTGATTTCTCCGATATTTTTGAGTCTTAAATCAAACAATGGAAGTCTGATCGACGAAATCTCTGGAGACAGTGTATTAATCTGGGAAAAAGCGATGACCGTGGTCTTTGCAATTAATCTTGTCCCGAACTTGGGGAAGATTTCAAAGTCGATTCGGAAATCGTTGAGTGAATCAATATCTGTCTGAAAGATACAATTACTGATTTTACTCTCATTGGCGACTGGGAGGATGATGTTTCGTGGGACAATATCTGAAATATTCGATGATAAAGTTATTCTTCCGGGTTTCAAGTCAGTAGACGTATTGAATAAATTAATAAACTCTCCATTATGAGGAAATACCAATTCAATTAAGACCTTTTGCTCGAGAAAATTATGTCCATACCTCCTTAAAGGGATTATTGGAGGTGGAAGTTGGAGATCGGGAATGGTGTCGATGTTCTTGGGAAGCTCTTCTTCATCATCTTCTTCTTCCGAGTCTTGATCTTCATCTAAGATTGCTTGTGAAGGACGACGTTCAGTATTCACGGTTCCCGATCCCTTATTTTTATGCTTATTAGTTGGAACAACAGTCGATCTCTCATATTCTGCCTTAGTTATGGCTGGATAATAACGTAATAGTTCATTAAGGAGAGTGATATGACCTTCAATCACACAATAATATAATACATTATAACCATCTTCGTCCACGAGATCAACTTTGGCACCAAATTTGACTAATTCTTGAGTGGTTTTGAGGTTTCCTTCTGCTGCTGCATAGAATATTGGTGCCCATTTGTTCAAACTATCTATTAGATTGATATCGCTACCTTTGGACACCAAAAGTTCAACTAAGAAATGGTGGCCTGATCTAGCTGCCACGTGAAGAGGCAGAAGACCTTCAACATCTTGTGTGTTGATGCCGCCATTACTTGCAGAAGAAAGTAGATATTCCACTGTTTCATAATGGCCAGTTTTACATGCATAATTCACTGGCAAGTATTGCAATTTTTCATCATTCATTTCGGGGTAAACATTACAACCATTCTCTACCATGCGTTTGATCACATCAAAGTGTTCATGTTTAATGGCCAACAATAATGGTGACATTGAATCGTTATCAAGATCATCCAAATGATCTTTTGGAAAGTATGGTAACATGATATCCAAAAGATCCACTCTATTATTCTGTGAAGCATAATGCAAACAGTTCCGGCCATTGGAATCTTTGGCAATCAATAGATCCTTCAGATCGACACCTAATTCATTCAACACTTTTTGAACTATGAACAACCTGGAGTGATAGATAAAGTCAGTTGATCTTACAACTTTGACTCCATTATTTATGATTTCATTTGATTCTTGAGTCGAGGCAGCAGGGATAGAGCAACACTCGTGCATGATGTTCTTGTTGTTGTTGAAATTGTTCGAGATCAGCCTCAAATCCACGTCATAGTTGATTCTTTCAAGGAAGAATTGTAAGAAAATATCACTGATTTTTAAGTTAGTTACTGCTAGGAGTAAAATCCTCGAGTACTTGAATGTAGTGTTCTTACTAAACTGGAAAGGCTCTTCCGAATCCTTGTGTTCGTTGATCTTGTCAATCCACCTATCAAGAGAATCAATTTCGGGTTCTTTGATGGTTGCAATGTTCACGAATGTTGTATAAAGTTCATCAATTTCTTTGTTTTGAATCATCTCCATGTTGAAATTCAAGTGATCTTCATTACTGAATAGCTCAGCAATCGACCCGTTGCGTGTCATGGGAGACTCTTTGATCAACTCAGGACCATCTTTGAGTTTAGTCTTGGAGGTGTTTATTGCCGAATAATTCTTTAGCGGAGTGAGATCACCATCAATAATGGACTCTAAGTCAAACAAAGAGCTGACAACAAGATCACTAAGCTCATTTATCTCATCTTTATGGAAAACTGGTTGAACATTCACAGCCGTCAGTATGAATAATTCTCTTGTATGAGATTTTGATCGTTTGTCCCATTTTTTGACCACTTTCAGAAATCCAGTTTCGTTAAGGGATATGAACTGCTGTAGACGCAACAAGTCTTGGTGGATCTTTTTGAAATTCTGATATAGGTTAAGAAAAGTAATGGAATTCTTAAAATCAACGTAATCATTCAGATCCATTCTTTTCTCATCGTATAACTGTTTTATACCCGAAAATAAGTCATTTTTGGAAACCAACAACAAGTCCAACGTCACAGTGAGATTTGCTTGCTTCTCAAGGTAGAAAGAGTTGACTTTCTCGAGTTCTCTTTCAACTTTAAAGAAGAACGACGCATTATTCTCTTTAAGAATGGTCTCAATATCAGCTTGAGATAACGGTTTGCTGCCAGTGGGAGGAGTGGCTAACCGTTTTATGAGCTTCTTGAGAGCCTTGTAGTTGATGAAATGGCCCGAATACTCGGGCAATTCCAACTGTCGAGACGCAAGATACTTCCCAAACTTCATTGGAATTCGATTATATTAAAGATAGTTGCGCAACAAGTATAAAACAATAATTCCCACGTGGAAAGCGTTAGGATGTTAAGATTACGAATAGATGGAGTTTGATATTATTCATTATTAAGATACTTTATTTCTTGTTTGAAGATTTGGCATCATCAAATGCTTCTTTGAACTTATCGGCATTTTCCTTATTACCAAATCTGATAGCTAAAGTTTGAGCTTCAGGTTCACCTTCAGAAACATCTGCAGTGACAGAATAAACCCACGATCTGTCACTACCAATGTTAGGAGTCAATTCGTATTCGGGAGAGATGTAATGGTTGGCACAGATCTTCAATGTTTTATCTCTTCTCATCAATAATCTGACCTTGTTGCTTTGTTTATGTTTTAAGAATTTCACATCTCCAGTTCCTCTTTCTTTCCATTCCTTAGTATCGCTGTGGAATCTGAACAATTTGGCTCTGACTTTGTACACCACTTCTTCGTCTTCTTCGTTGGTCTTCACGTCCACTTTTTCTAATTGCACCAATGGTTCGTAATGAACATCGGCTTCTTCCTCTTCTGCTTCTTCCTCTTTTTCTGCGGCTTCTTCTTTGGTTACTTTGGTTTCCTTGTCTTCTTTGGCCTCTTCTTTGGCCTCTTTCTTGGCGCCAAACATGGAAAACACGTTGGCCGTTGGTGGAGCTGGCGCAGTCTCTTTCTCTTCAACTTTGGGTTTCACTTCGTCACTCGACATGTTTTGTTGATTTCAAAATTTTTTTCCTTCCATCGTCTTTCTATGGAATCGCGCGGTAGAGAAAATTTGGCCATTGGTGCACGTCTTGCTGTATTCTTTTTTGACTATATAAACTTATGGATTTTGACAATGGTTAGTCATCCATATCAGCTGGTTTGATTAATCCACCAACTTGAAGATCTTTTTCACGTTTCAATCTTGTTTGTTCTTGTTTTTCGATTTCTTTATCCTCGGCAAATAAATAATCAGTAGGATCTCCTCCAAATTGTTTGATTTGAACCAAGAAATCTCTTAAACATCCTTTGAATTTGTTTAAATCTTTGAAAACTGTGGTTAAGACATTCAAGAAATTGATCAATTGTTCTTTCTGGAGGTTTTCAAATGCTGACGATAATAAATTTCCTAAATATTGCTTCAAGAAATCGGAATTCGAGGTCCCGGCTGCGGCTTGATCTGGGGTATATAATGCAACTTTGATGACATTATCCTCCACTAAATGAATCAACTGAGCCAATAATTGGGATTGATATGTGAATCCTGATTTATGATCAGGTTGTGTCACCACATAGAACGTATCCGATAATATTTGGAAATAAAAATTCTCATAAAATGCTTTGGTAAATGGAGTTTCTCCGAGTTTTTCAACATTGTCAATCAAGTCGATGGTTAAGGATAATCCACTTTCTTCAACTTCTCTATTGTTATGCTTGAAAGCCCATAATGCTGCATTGATTAAGCTTTGGAATGCTTCTCCGGATAATTGTAATAATCCTTGGAATGAATGAGTATTGATATCTTTCAACAACTTATAGAATTCAACTCTATGTTCAGGGTATTCAACAAAATCATTCTTAATCATATCCAAAGTACATTCAAAGATATTTTGAAGAATGAGTACAACTCCTTCGGGTATCATGTGTCCCACTTTGGCAACTAATGTAGACATACATTTTAAAACTTCGGCATCTCTAGCATCAGGAACATTATTTTGATAATCTTCCAACACTGCAGCAAATAATGGTTGGGATAAATCTCTGACAATATCCTCTAAATTATCAGCCTTATCGATATATGTTTCGATCATCTTCAAAATCTCCTTCTTGATGGTTCTTAACCCTCTGACTTTTGGTGTTTTGGTAGCAATTATTCCATCTTTTGCAACAAAGTCTGATATCATAGAGCTAACGGCCTTATATAGCGATAACATATCCACAAACATCAACCCCAATTGAGGATAGAATCCTGGCCCTAACGCTTTACAAACAGCCACATTTGTTTTGATGATGTTAGCGATAATTTTAACTGTTTCAGTATTTGTTAATAATTCTGGATCTTTTCCAGCTTGTTGGACTATTGCATTCCATGCCATATTTGGCAATGCCATCAAATCACTCAAGAGTTTATCTCTTTGTTCCTTAACATTCTGAGCACTGATTATGATCCCGCATGCTTCATAGAATGTATGAACCTGTTGAGGTTGTAAATCTTTTGTTATTTCTTGAATTTTTCTGATGATTTCATTGATGAATGGTTCAGTTTCATTAGGTTGAGTCACCACGAAATGTTTTTTACACTTGTTGGTGATTTTGATAAATGTATCACAAGCCATATCTTGAACCCCTTCATGAGTTTCTGCCATGAATTCGAATAATTTATTGGCAACCACTTTTAAGAATTTCCAATAGGCCTTTAAGAATCTTGGGTACTGACCAACTATATACATGATGTTGGAAGCGACAACAACTTTGTTATCTTTACCCCTTATCACATCAGCTAAAGACAATAAATCTCTAATCACTGAAACCAAAAATCTTTTTTCCATTTCCTCATTCATGGTTCCAGAAATGGAGCCAATCGCCCAACATAATGTGTTCATATTTTGCCATGACCATTCGCTTTCATCAATTTGTCTGGCAAGTTTTTCAATCATAATTTGTTCTGTGTCTACCACATCCAAATGAGTTAAAAACACCAAACATTCTCTCATACTTTTATATAATTGAATGGTATCACTTTCCTTCACGAATTCTCTTACGATTTCCCCTTCATCATTTTCAACAATTAACACTTCTTCTGGTCTCACCATATTTTCAATGATAACTAATCTCAATTTAGATAAGATTGAAGAGTATCTATGCTGTCTTAAGGGAAATTTGGCTAAAACAGAAGGATCTGGTGCACCACTACTTGATATTCCATTCGAGCTCCCGCCTCTAGAATAGCTTAATTGCATGAGAGGACTTAATTCATTTCTAGGTAAATTTTGGATTTCTTCATATAATTCACGAACGAATTGAGACCAATAATCCAAACAAGTCTTGAATAATTCTCTTTCTTCGATTGTTGATAATTGAATCAAATAATATAATGCATTATCTAACAATTCTTTGCAATCATCGAGTTGTTCTAATAATATCAAATTATTTGATAAGAAAGTACACAAGAACATTGCCAAGTCTTGTAGGAACGATTGATCATCAGAATTGACGGTAGTATATGACTTTCTCAAGTTTGTATCTGGGGGTATAATCTGATAAATCTGTTGCATGGTGTCTTTGAAGAATTCCAAACAATTTTTTTCATAACCAGTACAATTTAAAGCACTAATTTCGGTTAAACATTTCAAACTAATGGTTCTAGTATTTTGAGGATTCAAGAATTTGTTGGATAATAGCTTCAACAAATCGGTTTCGAAAATGTAATTACGAGGAATCCAGTGAATATACTTCAACAAACAATGTAAAGTTGAAGAAATTAATGAAGGTTTTGAAGTTTTATCCAAGATTTCATAACAAAGTTTGAAAATTGCTTCAAATTCTGCTTTCATACTCAATTTCAATGTTTTAATTTTTGCTTGAGTTAACTGGTCTTGACTGAAATCGAAAACTTCTTCATTCAATAATTTAAGAATAATCATGTTATTTTCACAAACATTGTAACTGGATTTTGAGCTTTCGACTATCTCAGGGATGAATTCTGGCCAATTATGGGGCCATTCTTGTTTCAAAATTTGCACCAAAGTCAAATCGATTTTGTTAATTAAAGACTTTTCTTTGGAGAAAACTTCTTCATCATCACATAACGCTACAATCATATTAACAATGAAGTTCCTGATACCAATTCTTTCATTATCAGGAATGAGTTTCCACCTATACAATATGAGTTTATCCAAACAACTCAAGGCAATAAATTTACTTTGACTATTTTTCAGATTTGATAATATTTTGTCACTTTGCTTCCAACTATCGGGATTTTCTTGAAATTGATTCAAAATCAATTGGGCTTTTTGTCGATCAGGACCCGAGCCTTTATAGAAGGTTTCAACCACTTGATCGAACAAGTTAATGTCTAAATCATTCGATAAATCTAAGATAGCTTCCATAACTCTATTTCAAATCCCTATAAACAAATAAAAATTTTCCTACAATTTTTGGAGAAATGCGCGTGGTTACAAAACTAATAATTGTATATTTTTATTGCAAAAGCTCAAATTCAGAGACGTTAGTTCTTGATGAATTTAACACCTTTTTCGATGTTTTTGGCCAATTGTTCTTTACAAACGGTCAAGAGTTTCTGTTCCTCTTCATTGGCTTGGTTCAAAACATCGAATTGGACTTCTTCAATTCCATTTTTGCCCAAAACACAAGGTAAAGAAAAGAATTCTAAACCACCAACCAATTGTTTAGCATCACTAGCACCTTTGATGGAATCATCTAAATTCAAGTAAGCCATTTCAACAATACCGGATTGAGAAAATGATTTCAAGATCGATTCGGCTAATCTATAACCAGCGTAAGCCATGGATAAAGTAGCAGATCCAGCACCATTTTTAGCTTGAACCACTTCATCACCACCAAATTGGACTCTGTTGATTAATTTGGATTTATCTGAATCGGATAAAGTCGAATAAACTTTAGAAGTGGTACCAACAGAATATAATGGAACAATGGTCTCACCAGAGTGACCTCCCACAACAATGGTATCGAAATCAGTTGGTTTTGCTTGACCTTGAGATAATTCACTTATAAAAGTATTAGCTCTAACAATATCCAAAGTGGTCACACCAAATAATTTCTTGGGGTTAAATTTCCCATTTTTCTTTAAAGTTTCAGCGACAATTGGAACAGTTGAATTGACTGGGTTGGAAATAATCAAAACAAAGGCATCTGGACAATTTTCAGCGATACCTTGAGCCAAATCTCTAACAATTGAAGCATTGATATTGAATAAATCATCTCTAGTCATACCGGGTTTTCTTGGGACACCAGCAGGAATAACAACCATGTCACTGTTTTTCAAAGAATTAGCCAAAGCAGTTTTGTCTTCTTTAGAAGAAGGTAAGAATGATTGAACTTTGGAATCAGAACAAATATGACTTAAATCAGCTCCAACTCCTGGAACATTAACCACATCAAATAATGATAATTCAGTAACTTGAGAGTTTAATTTGAGTAATAATGACAATGGTTGTCCAATACCACCAGCGGCACCACAAACTGTAACTTTAACCATATTTCAAAGATAATAAAAAACTATTGAAAAACGAAAAATTTTAATTTTCTGACAGATGCCTCCCTTTATATACTTTTTTCCCTTTACTCATACCCCAGAAAACATTTCAGATGGGAGAACTTAAAGTAGTGTGAGAGCAATATTTACTACCGGGAGATATACGGATAGATGGGAATTAACTAATGATCCGAGTTCTTCCTGTCCTCTCCGGGACATTCTTCATTAATGAAAATCTTGAGGTTCCGACCCTTTATCCCACGAGTATAGGGATAAATTGCAGAAGAGGGGTTCTATCCAATGACCAACGCTGGAAAAAAAATTATGGGTCAAAGACTGAAAATTATTCTAAACAAAAAAAAAACCCACTCAATTTGACACATGGCAACCGAAGGCAAAGTCAAAAGCAAGGTTATGGCCAATTCCGTAATGACAAAGAAAGGTTTCCGGGAAGACTTCAAAAGAACAATCCATTTTCTATTGGAAATTTCGGACTTTATATGCCTTTCTTTCTCCCCTTGATAACGTAATATTGCGAGAAATTGAAATCCCTGTTGATGAAATCTGTGAATTTTGCAATTTTGCAATATAAACAAAACATGCCGTCATCATACATGTATCACCTGAACATCGTTCTGATCACTCATTCTGACACCGTGTCGTAGAGAAAAACTCTTTTTGAAGAACGAAATTCCCCATTCAAACAAAAACCCAAGAATATTTCAGCTCTACCCCATATATGGAAATTTATATTTATAGGTGTGCGAATTGGCATAATCTTCAAACCATTTGCTATGGCCAATCCGTTTAGAAGATACAGTTCTTCCGAGGATGAAGACCCCTTAGACGTGCCCGAGAAGTACTACAACTCCAAGAGTTCAACTAATAATCGAGTCCGGACCTTTTCAGTATTGGAAGGAGTCAATAAACTCACATTTGCTGATCGAATCAACGAGACTTCTGATGAAAATTCTCCAGCACCTGATGCTCGAGTGCCACCGTTTGACTCCAACCCCCCCGGTACGGCTCTAGTGATGGGAGATCCCGCCAATGGTACTGGAAGTGGTGCCAGAAGACCGTCAATTGTTCCCATATATGAGGAAACGGTTCATTCCACAAGTGATATAAACAAGATCTTGGATGAACCGGTCAAGCCCGTCATTCATATGAGACGAGCTTCTTGGGACGAGACAAGTATTCATAAGCCCATGAAGTTCTATATTCCAGACATCGAATCAACTTTACAACAACTATTAGAAAATGAAGATACCGACCATGATTATCAAATAACCATTGAAGACTCGGGACCAAAAGTGTTGAAGTTGGGCACCGCAGATAGTAACGGATTCAAGCAGTTTGAGTTGAGAGGTACATACATGTTATCGAATTTATTGCAGGAACTAACAATTGCTAAACGATTAGGGAAAAACCAATTGGTTTTAGATGAGAAAAGATTGAATGAAAACCCAGTAGCTCGAATGAAACGATTGATTTCGACCCAGTTCTGGAAAAAATTGACCAGGAAATTGACCAAGGAGAATATTGTTGAAATGGCCAAAGACACAAAGATTGCAGAAGAGTTTATTGATGAAAGTGGCAAGAAAGTAGTTAACAAAGAAACTCATAGGATATATATTCCTCATAATCGTCAGGACCAATATGAATATTTTATGTCGATTAAAAAGTTACATCCAGAAACGGACCTAGATGTTCAGTATTTGCCGGAAAAAATCGATGCAAAGTATATACGGTCCATCAATAAAAAGCCGGGATTATTAGCATTACAATCCTGGCCAGATCCAAATAACCCTAAAGAACTCATCAATGAACCATATGTTGTTCCCGGAGGAAGATTCAATGAGTTATACGGATGGGATTCGTATATGGAGACTTTAGGACTATTAATCGATGTAACTCCAGAGAAACAGGATAATCTTTGGCTAGCAAAAGGGATGACCGAAAACTTCATCTACGAAATCAACCATTACGGCAAGATTTTGAATGCAAATAGGTCTTACTATCTTGCAAGATCACAGCCTCCTTTTTTAACCGATATGACATTAAGAGTGTTCAATAAAATGGTTGAAGTATCACCAGAAAAACTTTCTGAAGCCATGGAATTTTTGACTCGAGCTTTGAAAGCAGCCATTAAAGAGTACAGAACCGTCTGGACTAGTGAGCCACGATATGATGCCAAGACTGGCTTGTCATGTTACCATCCTGATGGTCTAGGAGTTCCACCAGAGACAGAATCGTCTCATTTCATAGAAGTTTTGAAGCCGTACGCCGAAAAATATCATACGTCTCACGACAAGTTTGTGGAAATGTACAACAATGACGAAGTTGATGAGCCAGAGCTCGATGAATACTTCATGCACGATCGTGCTGTGAGAGAGAGTGGTCATGATACATCGTATAGACTTGAAGGCGTATGTGCATATTTGGCAACCGTTGATTTGAATTCGTTGTTGTACAAGTATGAGGTCGATATTGCATTCATGATTGAAAACTTTTACAACAACCAATTCCAAATGGACGATGGTACAGTGGAAACAAAAGATGGATGGATTCAATTATCTGAGACAAGAAAAGCCAATATCACGAAATACTTGTGGAACGAAGAAGAATCGATGTTTTACGATTACAACATCAAGACTGAGCAGCAAACCGGCTACGAATCAGCCACCACATTCTGGCCATTATGGTCCAAAGTTGCCAGTGAACATCAAGCTTCGAAACTAGTGACCAATTCCCTCACGAAATTTGAAGAGTTTGGAGGCTTAGTGGCTGGAACTGCTAGGTCACGGGGCGATGTGGGATTGAGTAGGCCTTCAAGACAATGGGATTACCCCAATGGATGGGCACCTCAACAGATATTAGCGTGGATTGGATTATGGAATTATGGTTATGAAGGTGCCACAAGAAGAATTGTTTACCGATGGTTGTACCTAATGACAAAGGCTTTTGCAGACTTTAACGGAGTAGTTGTAGAGAAGTATAACGTGGTAGAAGGAGCAACTCCCCACAAAGTCGATGCTGAATATGGAAATCAAGGCGCTGATTTCAAAGGAGTGGCAACCGAAGGTTTTGGCTGGGTCAATGCCAGTTATTTGGTGGGGCTAACGTTTTTGAATCTCCATGCCATTCGAAACCTCGGGACCCTCACACCACCACAAGTGTTTTTACATAATATGACCCCAGAACAAATGAAGTTATATAGTTAGTTTTTCAGAGATAATTTTAAACTATTGTGCGAGGTGAAAAATTTCAATTTGTCCAGTACGAGAAGTTGAAAACAATATCCACATTTAGCAGAAATCAACGATGTTAAGAAGCGGTTTCAGACATCATTTAAGGTGGAACTCAAGTGGGTCCTCGTTTAAAACGGCTGTTGAAGCTGCTGAAAAATTGGTTCAACCAAAAAACTCTCAATTGTTCAATGACCCATTTTCAATTGTAAGTCATGAAATGTCCAACTTAGCCAAGTCTATATCGAACTTGATTGGGTCAGGCCACCCTGTTTTGAACCGGGTGAGCTCATATTACTTTGAGGCCGAGGGAAAGAATGTTCGTCCATTAATTGTATTATTATTATCCAAATCATTGCTGAAAATACCGATTGATCAAAGAAATAGAATAAAAATCGATACTGAAGATGTTGTTGATCAGAAACCATTTCCTGGAACCCCCAAGACCACCTCGATTGCCGGAAAGTCTGTGGACGATTCCCTTTCTCCATTGAAAATCTTGTATGGAATTAATCCCAAAGTTATTTTGGATCCATTAAGCAAACAAATGGATAGATTACCTGAATTTGATGCAGTCAATGGGATATTACCTAAACAAAGAAGGTTGGCGGAAATCGTAGAGATGATCCACACTGCCACCTTACTTCATGATGATGTGATTGACTCATCCGATTCCAGAAGAGGTAGACCCAGTGGGAATATTGCTTTCACCAATAAAATGGCGATCTTAGCCGGGGACTTTTTATTGGGGAGAGCATCTGTTGCGATTGCCAGATTAAGAAACCCAGAAGTCATTGAATTGTTGTCAACCACCATTGCCAATTTGGTTGAAGGTGAATTTATGCAATTGAAAAATACTGTTATTGATTCGAGTGCTGACAATTCGATTGTCAATGATGGTGAAGAGAAAATCTTGCCAGAACCATCAGGCAAAGTCCCCACTGAAATGCACGAATACTCCATCAATAAACCAGCTGACGTTGATCATTTGACCAATGTCAATGCAGCTTTTGAATACTATTTACATAAAACGTATTTGAAAACCGCATCGTTGATGTCGAAATCCTCAAGAGCTGCAGCAGTGTTGAGTGGATCCCAAGATGATATTATTGAAAACTGTTACGAGTTCGGTAGAAATTTAGGTCTTTGTTTCCAAATAGTTGATGATATGTTGGATTATACTTCCAGTGACGCCACGTTCGGTAAGCCAAGTCAAGCGGATTTGAAGCTTGGGTTGGCCACCGCTCCAATATTGTTTGCCTGGAAAGAAAGACCGGAACTTGGAGATCTAATTGCCCGGAAATTCAGTGAACCAGGAGATGTTGAATTAGCTAGACGTCAAGTTGAAGAATGTAATGGATTAGGAAAGACAAAAGAAATGGCAGAAAGTTATTGCCAAAAAGCATTGGATAACTTGAGGGTTTTACCGGAATCGGATGCCCGAAGTGCCTTAGAATTCCTAACCAATTCCATTATTACTAGAACTAAATAAACCATGTAAATAGAACATGTCATACACGACCTTTTTTTTCACCTGTTGCTAGGAAAAAAAAACTATAAATACCCTCGCCCTTTGCCAACAAATTTTTTTCCCTGTCCACCAGAAGATCAATCTCTTTTCGTACATGTTTCTTGCCTTTTACCAGAAACATCCGGGGATTGTCTTTGTTAATGGTGGAGCATTGAATTTTTGGCAACTATCGACATTGTTTGATTCCATTTTTGGTTCATAATGTTGGCAATAAATTGTAACACTTTCAGTTCTTTTATTAAATACTATTTACAATGGTAATTTATTCTTGTCTTAATCTTAAAAGAGATTTGCCGTATACTTTAACGGCATCTCTGATTTTGACGAACGACTTGTTGGGACCAGGAATTTGGCCCTTAACTATCAATATTCCTTCATCTCCATTTGCGTATAACACTTGATTATTAAAAACCGTATTACTTCTACCACCCATTCTACCCGCCATTTTCTTTCCGGGTAAAACTCTACCCGGATCTTGGTTACCTCCCATACCCCCATGGGATCTATGGGCTAACGAAACACCATGGGTTGCTTGTAAACCGGCAAATCCCCATCTTTTCATGGGTCCAGCAAACCCTTTTCCTTTAGTAGTTCCAATTATATCCACCATTTGTCCCACAGCAAAATAATCGGCTTTCAATTCAGTTCCAACCGGTATCAACCCAGATTGTTCTCTTACTCTGAATTCAGCAATATGTTGTTTAGGTGAAACTTGAGCTTGTTCGAATCTCTTTAATTCAGAAGCCTTAACATTTTTCAATTTATCAATTTGCCCCAATAAAACCGACCAATACCCATCGGATTCCACGGTTTTATGCTTTATGACTTCACAAGAGTCGATTTCTATGACTGTAGCCGCATGTTGCTCCCCACTATCGGTGAACCAAGTGATCATACCTCTTTTAATTCCCAATAATCCGGGTCTCGATAATAATGCTTTTCGTTCGTTTGTTGAGGCCAAAGAATGATTGACCAGAGGTTTGGCAGTTCTTATGGAAGGAATAGCATGGATACTCGTGATCTGAGCAGCGCCACGCGTGAATTCAAGCCCCCTAATTGGCGCAAGGATCTTACTTCTCATACTGAACATTAGATGGTTAAAATTTTTCAACTTGAGTCGCACCTAATTCCAAATTAAAATGAGCGATACTTCTATTACTATACACAAGATAATGAATACTATTAACATGACTTATTTGATCTTTTTTTCCTTTAATTGAATGGTTTCACCATCAACAAAGATCCCTTTACCTTTGTACCGTTCTGGTTTTTTGAATTCTCTTATTCTAGCTGCAAATAATTTCACTTGTTGTTTGTCGATTCCTTCAATCAATAGTCTGGCAGGATTGGGGGATGATACTTTTAATCCCTCAGGAATCTTCAATTGTGGCGTGTAGGGGAACCCTAATTTGAGGGATACCACCTGGTTCCCCTTTGGGTCGGTTTCTAAGATCGCTCTATAACCAGTACCCACAAATCTTATGATGGCTAAATGTCCTTCAGTGGCTCCAATGATATTGTTCTGGATCAATGCTCGAGATGTTCCCCACATAGCTCTCTGGATTTTGTTACTTGGATCTTCCACCGATACCGATAACTGGTTGTTCTGGTGCTCGATCTTCACAAACTTGGGTAATGCGAGTTTCAAAGTTCCTTTAGGTCCTTTAACAACCACTTGTTGGTCTAACAAGACAGTTTCTTTTCCCTTCGTGAACTTCTTGCAGTATTCACTGGGAATATCCTCGAGCCCGCACGTGATGCCTTCGTCCAACCTGATGGGCTGTCTCCCTATGTTGGAAAACACCATACGACCTGTGCTAAAGGCCCGTGCTATGTTGGTTATGGGTGTTTTCATCATTCCGTCAATACTCAACAAACTGAAAATTTTGTGAGAAACTTTTCAGGTAATTGGCGTGCCTCAAACATTGTTCCAAAAAAAAAACTTGAGATGCTTTGATTTTGAAAAAAAAACCTCCAAACTATGGTGAGAAGTCTTAAATATCATGAAAAGAAGTTGTTGAAGAAGGTGGATTTCCTCGACTGGAAACAGGACCAGGGCCACAGAGACACACAGGTGATGAGGACGTACCATATCCAAAATCGAGAAGATTACCATAAATATAACAGAATCTGTGGAGACATCAGAAAGCTCGCTAACAAATTATCATTATTATCACCTACCGATCCATTTCGAATTAAACACGAACAGCTTTTGTTGGAAAAGCTCTACAACATCGGCATACTACCCACGAAGTCGAAGATCTCGGACTTGGAGAATAAGGTGACGGTTTCAGCCATTTGTCGAAGAAGAATTGGCGTGGTGATGTGCAGATTGAAGATGGCCGAAACCTTGAAAGATGCGGTAACTTTTGTGGAACAAGGCCACGTGAGAGTGGGTCCGAACGTGGTGACGGACTCGGCGTTCTTGGTGACCCGGAACTTGGAAGATTACCTCACGTGGGTCGATACTTCGAAGATCAAGAGAAACTTGCTCAAATATAAGAATAAAATTGATGATTATGACTTAACTTAATTTAGAATAATGTACATTTGGGAGTTCGAAAAATGACACCTCAAGCCCATGTATTCATATGCTATACAATAATCCACCTGTCTTGACCCAAAAACACATCACATACTCATTTCGTTTATCATTTTTCTGACTTCACTTTTCTTGCCTCTTGGAATCAAACTATCAGTGCTTGATTGTTGGGAATACATGGCCACTTGCGGAGGAGGCACCTGAGTGTATTGCTGTTGATACGAGGCAGAATACGCGTGTCCGTTGTTGTGAACAGTTGGTAAAGAACCTGCGGGTTTGAATTTCCGTTGTTTGGTGATTTCTGTCACCGGATTTAACATAACCACTGATGATCGAGACAATTGGGTTGCTGAAGGAGCCGAGCTCAACTTGGGTTGCGAGCTGGCATTGCCAGAGGAGCTGAATGACGCTGGATATGTGTTGGAAGTGGGTGATGTCACGGGGGCACTCCAGACGTTTTCATTTTCAATGGGGTTGAATGGTTGTTTCATTGTTGGGGAACCACCAGTGTTTTTTGATCTTGGTTGATAATCGGTGTACGTTTGGATGGTAGACTGCCTGATATCACTGGGGTTGGGTAGGTTCTGTAATGGTGGTAATGTTTGAATATGGCTTTGATAGAATTGCTGGAAATTTTGATCTTGCAAATATTCGTGGTATTGTTGAACTTGATCTTGACCTTGTGGATAATAGTGTGCTTGTTGTTCAGGAATGTTGTCCTCATAAGGCACCATATGTTCTGGTTGTTCGTATTGAGCCCCTGTATCAGTATATATAGATGATGCGGTGGTCAATCTTTTGTTGAAATTGGTGTCAACTTTTAAGTTGTTATTGATTTTAATAACTTCTGGATCAACTTCAGGTAAAGGTTGGGAAGGATCAGCAATGAATTCTGTTCCTGCACCACCTCTCTCTGATTTAACACTATCTTTACGCTTTATACTATTTTCTCGATCGAAATATAATCGGTAAACTGATTTCATTCTTTGAAGTTCTTCTTCTTGTTCAGCAGTCAAGCCATTATCCAACGGCTGGTCATTGTCGTCATTTCCGTCAACTGGTTCTTCATCATCACTATCATTTTTGAGTAGATTGAAGGCAGATATTCTGGGGGATTTTCTTTCATTTTGTTCGGAATGAAGTTCCAAATTTGTTGTCGAGGTGTTTGCCGTCAATTGTTCGTTATTTTCATTGCCAATCGTGTTAGCAGCACTCAAATTTGGACTTTCACTTGAGAAATCAAAGTCTCCATCGACTGGTGCGTCTTGGTCGACTTTGGCTTGATCATCGAAAGGCGAATGGTTATCTTGTCTAGTCAAATCTGGTGAGGGCCTAGGGTACTCATCATCAAAAGCAGGTTCGGGTGTATCCACAGTGTGATTGATAAAATGGTCGTTGGTGGTGTTGAAAGTATCATTTGATTCGTTCATATCGTTGGAGGTATCGAATTTTGTATCACTTTCGTTTTCGTAGTTAATTTCAAATCTAGGGATTGATGGATTTCCAACATTGACATCCGACGCCGATTCTGGAGCCGAATCCGAACCAGCGTCTGAATCAGAGACCTCTTCAATCTCGTTGGTGTAATCCTCAGCAGTGACGTCGTGAATATCGCTCAAAGAATGATCGGGAATGGTGGCATAATTATTGTTCTGAGTCTCATATTTCAAATTGGACTTTTGGGGTGAAACTGAAGGTTTACTGGTAGGAGCAGCGACATTGAAGTTGGAAACACTCGAGCTTCTACTTCTGGTGTAAGGAGCCACCGAAGCTCTTGGGGTTGCCCCGTACGCTTGACCATATTCACCCAACTGTCTCGCGTATTCGTCTAGCGAAACCTTTGACCCAGTTTGATGTTGATAAGGCAAAATGATGCCATGAACGGGAGTTTCCACCATGCTACCAGCAGGGCCGCCATGAGCAGACCTAAGATCATCGGTGGAATGCTTATAATTACCATTTGGAGGAAATCTAGCACTATTTCGATTATCAAAAGGATCTTCCATTTCGTACCGTTTACCGTATTCGTTTGGGAAATCAGGTAATGCTGTTGCTTCACCGTTTTCATCAAAGTCCGGATCGTGCTCTAGATCCTCCTTTTTGGACTTACGGTAATTTTTGATCAAGAAAAATCCCAAAATACACATTATAAACACGATGGGTAAAACAACAGATAAAGCAATGGTTAAAGTATCATCAGTCTGGGGTTTTTGGCATCTGGGAGACCCTTCGTTTTTCTTGTTGGAACAAAAATCATCATCATCATCATCGCCGGTTTTTCGACCGTAAAGGTGTACAACTTTATACAATGTATTCTTAACCATGAATACGAGACTGATCTATAAGAACCGACAATAATCAAAGAACGGTGGGGGGTTTTAAAACGATTCCACAACAGGGGGTGATTTGTGAGTGTGAGTGACACGTAGAGCCGGTTTTTTTACCACAAATATCTCCAGGACAATATGAAACGAGTGACGGTCCTTGTTATGGTATTGGAAAATTTTTTAAGGCGAGGGAGGTTCCCTAATTAGGCGGATTTCTGATCCCAAAAAACACTCAAAATAAAAACGCGTTGATTAATAATTTAATTTCTATAAACCGTTGTATAAATATTCTAAAGAACCTACGACTCTGATCTACCAGACTTAGGCCTAGTCTACCAGACCTGGATCTGGTCGAACAAGTCGATTCTGTGGGGCGAGGAGCCCAAGTTTTGCACGACGGCCTTTCGAATATCGTCGTCAATCGAGGCGTGACAACAGGTAGCAAACGCCAATGATCCTTGGGTTTCGTTGATTTGTTCGAGCACCAATTGGTTGATGTTGGGTCTTTCTTGGATGAAGTTGATGTGGGGGAGCTGTTTCTGCAACTGTTCCACAATGATGTCGGATTGGTCCAACATTTTCTTTTCATCTTCACTCTCGCTATCGGTCCAGAACGGAGCCACGGCTTCAGATCCATTGGTGACAAAGATGGTCGTTTCAATGGACGCAGGCAAGTTCGAGAGCTCCTTGTAGAACCATTCAATGGACTTGAAGTGTCTGATGATCCATACGAACTTAATATTTTGTTTACCCTTAGATGCCAATTCTCTAGCTTGTGTGTATAATCCTGGAATACCATTCCCACTTGAAATGAACACATTGGTGTCGTATCTGCTCAAGGGCAATCTCTTACCGTAAGGACCTTCCACACTGACTCTGATACTGGCTTTTTGCCCCGGTTGATTGGCCAAATGTTGCATCAAGCCGTGAGTCATTCCTCCTTTCACTTTGACATAGAAACTAATGGTGTTGGGAGTTTCGAAACTCTCAACAATGGTGAAAGGATGCGATTGCCAGAACATGGATGGCCGCAAAAAGTACACGTAAGCGTGTGCTCCTGCAAAGGGTTTCCAGTAAGAAGGTTTAGAAACCGTGACTTTGACGGTTTCGTTAGCTTTCAATTCGACGGTGGCATTTCTGAACCCAAAAACAAGCAATCTGGCGTATCTAACCACCCGGTCAAACACCCAGACGGCAGCGGCACAGTAGTAGAACGGCTGGTACTCTTTATCAGACACATGGAGCCATCCTCCTGCAATGGCAAACACGGCCAATAAAATATGGATTCCCAAGAACAATTCGTACCGATTCTTTCTTAAGAAACTCATGGCCTGCAAACACATGATGAACATGGCAACAGTGGCAACGTAACCCCATCTCACGTAAGGTCTGGAGTTTCTGTCGTCATATTTGCCAATCCCAACCCCATTATAGGTCATACCCACTGCGTGAAGCATAGTTAATAAGGTGGTGATTCTAGCCACCCATTTATGGACCATAAGGAAACGGGAATAACTCCAGCCAGTGACCCATTGTAAGAAGTTGTTTCTTCCGGAGAAGAGGATCAATGTTGGTGTGAGGAACATGGCTTCCATTCCGGTTCTATCGGCGATCTTTCTACCGATTTCTGCCGATTCCACTTTCCAAATGGTGTTGCCAACATTATGGTGATAATCACACACGTTGAAGGCGATGACCAAAACCATCCAGCCGCAGACCATGAGGGACTCGATTCTGGTGGGGATGATCACCGGGAACACCTTGAAGATGTAATAATAATCGGTATGATGTTTGGAGAAAGTTGCTGGTAAAGTGATATGAGAACGGACTTTATTGCAAAAATTACCCGTGAAAGATTTGGCCACGTTTGGAGTGATAAATAACATCAAGTGCCACAACCCGCTCAAAAGCACCAACAAGAACCAATAGGCAATCAACACCAATCCGAAAACAGAACCATAGTTGTAATTTTGGTACCGACTGACGGTGGAATTCACAGCAGCATCCACTTTAGTTTTTGGGATTAATGCCGGTTTATTATAGGGCAACGTTTCGTTGAACTCAGGGTCGGCAGTGGCATTGGTCAAGTACTTTGAAGCGTTTTGGTATGCGGCATTAAAGTCCTCAATGGTCAATCCGTTTTTAGGATAACAGTCTTTTATGAATTCGGAAATGGCCTTTTTATTTTCAGTTAATTCTAAACATGTGGCCATTGTTCCTAAAGCCGGTTGATTATTGACATCACAGTACCCATAGACATCATCTTCACCAAAGAACAAGGCGGTTTTCCCGATGATTTGCTCACATGATAACACTGTAAGTTGAGGTCTACGGAATATCCTAAAACCCGTTTTATACGTGCTTAAATCACAAGCAGCCAACGTGAAGAGAAACAAGAAAATTGGATTCATTACTGGATTTTGTTAAACTAGCAAATTGCCTAATATTTATACTTTTGCGCTGGGCCTCTTAAACTGGATTTCATTCGTCGAACATTACAATGAAAGCCTATGGTTTTTTTTTTTAAACATTCTACCCATCACCGAAAATAGACATGGGTTATGAGCCTTAATGTGCCAAAAAAATTTTTTTTTTTCCCAGTTATGTCAAATGTGCCTTAATAAACAGCTTTTTTACCGGACATTTTGTTGGTTGTTGGAGGGATTCAATGAGGAAATGGGTCATACAACGGCGATATGCGTCAAATACACAACATCCAAATATGATCAGAGGCGACAAATCCGGAAAAAAGCTCTGTTCGTGCACAATTATCATTACTGTTTAAACAGAGGTGCATCATAGATTTATCTGATAAATCAGGTTGCGCCTTAATCCTATTGGCTGAAACCGCCGTTAGGTGCCGAGAAATGAAACTTGACACACCTAGATCCCGGATTGGGAGGGCAAATCTTTACTGAAAAGGGGGGAGGGGTGAACGTACGTTAGCCAAAGGAAAGGCTTAATTGGGCACATTACGACGCCTTCAACGGGTAGTTGAAGGTGTGTTAAGTTGTTTGCAAGACATTTTCAATGCCCACACAATAAGAGAGGTGCGTCACCAGGATCCGAATTAAGAATGGGTTTTTTATATACATACACCTTAATTGGCTACGAAACAATTGGTTACGTAGTCCGAAAGATCGACGTTGAATTGTAACCGATAAAAACAACCACGCTGTGATAGGCTCAATTCAAAGTAGGCTTATTAATAATCAGCATAAAAAATCGGAAAATTCGTGGGCCAAAATAAGCCTTTTTCTTGACGTGAGCCTGGAAAAAAAATAACCCAATGTCCGGCCCGGGCTGGTTATGATTCGTTTATAGATAATTGGTTCATGTAGAATTCGAGTTCCTGCTCATAGTCCACCAATTCCAGCTCATATTTGGCCGCTTGCACTTGCTGTTGGTTCTGTTGCTCTTCTTCAATGAGCTCACTGACGTCGATTTCCACCACGTGTTCCACGAGACTCGTCTCAAAGTCCTGTGTCTGCTGTCGTTCACTGGCCCGGTCGCGCTTCTGCTGAAGCTGGTCCATTTTGTGTTGTTGGCGAACCTCGATCAATCGATTGAACTTGTTGCGCTTGTTGGATCGTCGGACTGGCACATGATGCCGAATCACCTGCTGGCCGGCCGCCTGCATCGGCTGGTACAACTCCTGCGCCCGCTGCCGCTGCTTGGACTTGAGCTCGGCCACTCCTTTGGCCGGATCTTGCATGATTCAATTCTCTGATTTTTTGATTTGACTGATTTTTCAGCGCTTTGATTTTTTGATTTGACTGATTTTTCAGCGATTTGATTTTTGATTTTTGACTGATTTGAATGATTTGACTGATTTGATTTTTGATTCTTCACTGATTTGACTGATTTGATTTTTGATTCTTCACTGATTTTTCACTGATCACTGATTTTTCACTGATTCGATTTTTCACTGATTTGATTTCAACTGATTTGATTTCAACTGATTCTCACTGATTTCAACTGATTCTCAATTCTCACTGATTTTTGACTAATTTTTTGATTTTTCACTGATCTTTGACTGATTTTTCATGGATTTGACTGATTTTCCACTGATTTTTACTGATTTTCCACTGATTTTTACTGATTTTTCACTGATTTGATTCTCACTGATCTCACTGATTTGTCTGATTGATTCTCACTCTCAATTCTCACTGATTTTTTGATTTTTGACTGATTGTTTTATTGTTTTATTTTTTTCAGCGATTTGATTTGTTTTTTGATTTTTTCAGCAATGTTCGATGAAGAGGACCACGCTCAAATGGCGGTTGTTGCGGCCCGAGCAGCCGAGTTGGCGGCACGTGTGTTCCCAGCACGGCTCGAGGGCATCGAGGCATCGCGCTGCACCGTCAAACCAGCGCACACGATGCAGTGGCCGGAAATCGAGCGGTTTTTGGCCCTCACGGCCCGCAATTTAGCACCGCTTTACCAGCACATCGATGGACCCAATTGGCAGGCCAAAAAGACCGTTGAGATGCAGGAGCCGGGCCTCGTGTACGTGTGGTACGAGGCGGGCCTGCAACAGGGCCCGCAACTCGTGGGATTCGTGTCGGTGAAGCTCGTCACAGACTTCGAGGTCAAAACGCTCTATTTATACGAGATTCAAATCGCACCTCAATTCCAGAACATGGGCCTCGGAAAGCGATGGATGCGCCACGTCGAGGACCTAGCGCGTCTCTTGCACGCCGAAGGCGGTCTCTGGGCGTGCGGCAGCGTCAGTTTGACGGTGTTTTCCGCCAATCACCGGGCTTTCGGCCTCTATTCACTGCTCAATTACGCTCTAACGGACCATAGTCCTCGAGATAAGCCCTTGAGAGGCGGCAAGGTCGTCCGCCCAAACTACTACCTCATGTGCAAGCGCGTGACTGGCTAGCCTGGCTAGCGTACTGGTCTAAGCGTACTGGTCTAAGCGTACTGGTCTAAGGGTACTGGTCTATTTACTGTCTAAGATGTGTATTATGATGCTATTTTTCGAGAACATTCACGTAACCTCTTCGAGCGCCACGTTTGGCTTTTCGACTCGCAACGCTCGTGGTGCTTCCGCCCAACGAGAGAAGATCGTCGAGGCCTGCAGACGCCAAGCTGGGAGTGCTGGGGCGTGGGTCGGTGCCAGGCCGCGTGGTACCAGGCGGTGCGAGATTCGTACTAGATGGTGCGAAATTGGTACCAGGCGGTGCGGGACTCGTGCCAGGTGGTGCGAGCGGTGCTAAATTGGTAGGTGCGATGGTACCAGGCCGCGGTATTTTTCCCGTACTGGTTCCATTCGGTCCAGTGACCGGGACTCGTTCAGGCACAGGCCCCGTGGGCCTAGCAGACTTCTTGGGCGGCGGCGGCGGCGGGGCCGGCCCCATTTGGTCCTCAATCGGAATATCTTTGTTGATCCAACGTTTAAGTTTTTCATCATAAACAAATTTGTTCAGCTCTCCCAATTTGGCCCGAATGGGCTTGGGCTTATCGTCACTGGCCCGGTTCAACCACAGAAGCCACCGGCCGCTGGCCTGGGCATTCGCCGGCCCCGAACTGCCGGGGGTTTTGCGTGGTTTGCGCTTGTCAACGACCTCCTCATCGCTATCTTCTTCTTCTTCAACCACCGGAATGTAATCTTTAACGGTGTCATCTTGGACCTCGTACTGTTGGTACATGGCTGACTGGTGAGACTGCGATAACCGGGACGAGAAAAAACCGGCGCCCATGCCGTTAACGACCGAATTGGCTCGGGTGGTCAAATCAGGCGACCCGGGAATGGGAAATTCGTTGAACGTGCTGTCGATTCCGTAGCCCGACGGCCGCCGAAACGACGTGTCGGGCTGGTACGGCGAGAACACGCTCTTGCCCTTGTTCAACATCAACGGGCTTTTGGGTTTGGGGGTTTGGAGGTGTGAATTTTCCATTTCGTCGAAACTTTCGTCGATGTTCGACGGCCTGAAAAGCTGCTCACTTTCGTCCGATCGAGGCGAGCTTTGCATTGGGAATGGCAGCCGTGGTTCGGGCGAGTGTTCTTGGTTGTTTGGTTCCCGTTTGTCCAAATTGGCTTCGAAATTCGCATGCAAACTCTCTGGTTCTGGAAAACCCTCTGGTTCTGGTTTTGCTGGAGCACAAGAGCTTTCGCTTGGGTTATAGCTTTCGCTTGGGTTCGACGAGCTCATTTGATAGGCCGGGCCTGCGTTGGGATTGGCGTATTTGGCTGATCGTCCTCCCGTTTTTCGTGAAGTTCCTGGAGCGTAGGGATTGGGTTTCTTTCTTCTGGGCCCTGCCGAGACTGGTGGCTTGGACGGCGTGGTTTCGGGGCTCCGATGGCCGTCTTCAGGCTCTTGGTGCTGCGGCTGCGGCTGCGGCTGAGGCTCACGTTCCTCCAGAGCCATTACCTCATCGATATGGGGCTGAATGTCCAGACTAAGCACGCTGTGGCCCGACAGGGTGTGGGCATGGGCCGCTTTTGGGCGAGCGGGTGCCACGGCCTGCGACGTTTCCGAAACAACGCTCGACACCGACGGTCTTTTTTGGGCGAAATTCTGACCCACCAATGGCGAAACCGCATGGGAAACCGCAACTGACCCCAACGACAGATTCGAGAGCGTGGCCGCGGGATTCTGGTACGGAGCTTGTCTCGAACTCGCTGCAGCTGTGGCTGTGGACGTGGCTGCGGCCGTGGGAGCATATTTACTGGCCGATCTGTTCAATGGGGGAGCCAATGTTGGCACCAAAGCTGGGGCCAATTCCGTCGAGCCCTTGAAACTGGGCGACCCAAACGCACTGTGCTCGTCTTCTTGCTTTGGAGTTCTCACGGGAGCCATGAGTCGAGTGCCCACGGACTTATTTCGGCCTTCAAACGGACGGCCCTCAAACGGACGGCCCTCAAACGGCATTGGAGTTCCGTGAGCAGCAGGCTCGCTCTGCAAGGGCAGGCCCTGGTAGTACGGCTCGTGGTGATGATTGGTGGCGGTGAAGTCGAGCACGGAGTTATTTCGAGACATCGTGGGACTGAATTTGCTGAACACACCTTCAACAGCTTTGGGTTCTTCTCCGCCAATAAACTTGTCGAGATGGCCCCACATCTTGTCCAAATTGACCTTGCTGATCTTGCCTCCAAACCAGCTTGATTCGGTTTCGGAGTCGGAGATTCGAACCATGAGTTTCTGGAACTCTTGGAACGCCTGGGGCGTGAAATAGGGATTTCTGCCGATGTTTTTGAGCGATTGGCCAATGTAATCGCCGTAGCGTTGGGCCTCGTTGATATGGCCATAATCAGCCAACATCTGCGCGTGTTTGAGCTTCAACGGAAGTAAATGCATCGATGTGGACGGACCATTGGCCAAATGCACAATGTATTCATAGATCTCCGAGTATATGGTGCTTGAAGTGAACGAGCCCACGTAAAGAAACGCTTCAGAAGGACCAATGGCCAAGGGTGTTCCACACAACATGTAACAGATCTCAGACCCGAGACTATTGCCCATAAGTTTCAAGTATTTGCCAAATTCCGGTAAAAACTCCAACGTCGTGGCGTTGTTATTGACGATGATCGTGGCCAACAACTCGCTCCAGTGACTGGCAAACCATTCGCCTTCCACCAGCACGTTGTGGAAGTCTTGCACCACGTTTTTGCCGTTTCCAGCAATGATTTTCAACACAATCGGCATCATATGATGCACCTTGTTGTTTGACTTCAGAAACGGATACGACACTCGGGCAAAGTCAGCTGCCACCGAATTGAACCGCTGCTTATCAATGGACATCGCCAACACCAACGCCAAGGCCCAATCGCCTTTGGTGATGGTGAAACTCAACGCGTCTTCGATCTTGCCCACTTGAATCAACAGAAAAACGTGATTGACGCCCGACTGGTCCAACCGATTGGCATTGGGGGCCATTCCCACCGAAGGAAGCACGGCCGAAACCGGGCCGTTGTAGTCCACGCTTGGATTCAAAACCTTCGCCACGTCGTGGGCAAATTCCTTGCTCTTGACGTTGCCATCGTACCGCAACAACACCTGAAGAACCTGGTTCAACACCACCTCGCTGCGCTTGCGAGGCTCGTTCAACAGCACGAGCCACGTGAGGTTGGTCTCGAGCCATTTTTCCACGTCTTTTTTCTTGTTTTTGCTCTTTGTCAAAGGGCCTGGAAATTGCACCATTTGGTCGTTGGCCAACAACGACGCGGGCTTGACCTGGATCTTTCCGGCCGTTGTGTGGTAGTCCATGGTTGAGGTGACTGGAATCAACAAACTCACGTGGTTCGAGTGGCTCCAGTGGAAAATCGGGAATTGTCTTTGCAATAAAGCGGCCGGATTATGCACTTTGATCGATTGAGCTCGGGCTCGGCCGTAGAGGCCCGTTTTGGGATTCGAGACGCCCCGTGGTCTTGTGGGCACGCCGGCCGGCTGGTAGCCTGGCCCGGCCGGTAAATGACCTGGTCCTGGGTTCACTGGCAGAAGAGGAAGCTGGGCTGAAAAATTCGCCGAATTCGGCGAAACCGACGCAAGCATGGGAGCATACGGATTGTGTTCTTTTCCCCGGCCACCAATCAACGAATTGGTTCGTGAATGGGCACGGTTGTGATTATTGGGAGCGTAAGGACCCGAGGCTGGAACATAAGGACTGGCCTGTGAAGTTGCTGGCTTTGAAACAGCCGTGTTGATCACCACACCGGGATTAGACACTTTGCGAGGGCCATTGGCTGCACCTGGAGCAACAGCATAGGGATTGACCACGGGCTTATGGACTTGTGGCGATTGTCGAGCAACCACTGGCGACGAAGAAGCACTGCTTTTGCTGGAAAACGACGTTACACGTGCTGGTTTGGTGACCAGAGGCATGGGAATCGGCAACTCTTCAAAGAAGTGCGTGGCACTGGAGGTTGATGCTGGATTCGAATTGGATGGAGGTTGGACATTCAAATTGGATGGAGGTTGGACATTCGAATTCGATGCTGGAGGTTGGATCAAATTGGCATTTGATTGGCCAAAAGTCTCCGTCCGTGGCTGTGGCGTGGCCCCGGCTGGTGACACGATTTTCTTGTGGTGCCGGGCAGCTGGCTTGATTGACGGCATCAAATCCACTGGGAAATCGTACGCGTCGTTCTTGCGTTTGGCCTGTTCTAATTTCCGGGCGAAATCCCCTGTGCTAGCAGCTGTGCTAGCATTTGCTGTGCTAGCATTGCTTGGGACGTATTTTTTCTCGTATTTCTTGTATTTCTCGTACGGTTTCTCGTGTGGCCTCTCGTACGGTGTCTCGTCCCTTTTCTCGTATTTCTCGTCCCTTTTCTCGTCCCTTTTCTCGTATTTCTCGTCCCGTTTCTCGTACGGTTGGTTGGGGCCTTGAAGGCCTGGCATTTCCGGCTCGAGTTCTTCAAGAACCTCGTCGTCAAGAAAGTCAAGAGCTCCAGGAGCCTTGGCCACAGACTCTGGAATGTCAGATGTTGGAGCAGTGATCGGCTCAGAGTCCAACAAATCGTCATCAAGAAAGGCCAATGATGCTTGGGGTGATTTTTTAGTCTCAGAACTCGTGGCCTCGAGATTGTTGGACTGCTGACTATGCAATTGGTCAAAGAAATCTGCTCCTTCAGGTACTGGAACATCTGGAACTGGTTCGTTGGTTGTGAATACAGGTTCGTGCAACTCTTCAGAATGTGGTTCAAAATGTGGTTCAAAATGTGGTTCAGAACGTGGTTCAGAACGTGATTCAGAACCTATTTCAGAACGCTGCTCAGCACCCAAATCCCACGGCAATACGGTCTCTGTGGAGCCCGGCTCGTCCCACGGTAACTTTGCAGGAGCCTCTTGACTCTCCGGTTCTTTTTGCAGGATTTGTTCGGGGCTTTCTCTAGAAATTGGGGGTTCTTTAGGAATTGGGGATAGTGGTTCTTGCAGAGTTTCCCATGGCAAAGGGGTGGATTCTTCCGCTTCCCACGGCAATGGAGTGGATTCTTGCTGTTGTTGGGGCGATGTCGTTTCGAATGGTGTGGCTGAAGGCTGTAAGTTCGAGACCGTGCTGGAAAAGCCTTGTGGGCTGGAATCCGCTATTTCTTCACGAACATCGCTCGAATATGCTTCGTTCGCCTGCAAATGACCGGTCTGTGGAATTGGCTCGTTGTGCGTCGATACGCCGTCTCCATTCGGCGGTACTTGGGCCGGTGTTTCTGATATTTCGTGAGATTGATGATGGTCTTGATCCAGCACAGAAACTTCGGTTTCCGCATGATTTGGCGGCAAAAACTCCGCAATTGGCGCCAGTGGCAGGGCAAGCTCGGCCGCTGCGTTATCAGAGACATCTCCCAGCCCGGTTTCGGCAGGGTTTTGGCCAGAAATAGCCTCTTCTCCAGCACCAGCGAAATCGGTGTTCAAAGAGCCTGGTGGGTGCGTGGGGCCACCATTTTGAACGGGGAAAGCGGCCAGAGGCAAGTCCGACACACTCTCAACGTTGTCAGCGTCACTGTGCTCACGGTTCGAGCCTGCAGTATCTCCAATTACAGGATCCATTGCAGTTAAAGCTGTTTAAACAGTATTTGAAAATTGACGATTTACGCGCACCGTTGAAAATGACTGGAAAAAAACCAATTACGTAAGCTTTCAGTAAGCATGTGTGCGGTGCTTACCATATACACATTATCGTATAGACGTTAGAATATTTCCGTTTCGTACGGACAATCAAGGCTACTGTGGCCCTCTCGTTCACATAACCCGCACCAGTTGGCTCTTCCGGCACTCGGATCGGTTTCAACCTCCGGTTTATAGATCGGAAGTGACGCAATTGATATGGTTTCATTGGTCACATCACTCAATTTACTATTGACAAATGATCCTTCAAGGCTTCTTTCGAGTCGATTTTGGAGCTTTTGATTGTCACGAATCAAGGCATTGACCTCTTCCTGCTTGAAATAGATCTCGTTGTTGTGTTTTCGGACCATTTCGTCGAGTTTATCTTGGAGTTCTGTCAATTCTTCCATTCGAGGTCGGACTTTAAGTTGTGATCGTAATTGATCGATTTCTTTCTTATAGGCGGTTTCGCTTATGCTTGCCGTGTCACGAACGTTGAGAGAGTCGAGTTCCTTGGCTAATGAGGCTTCAAGTTGCATTTCAAGTTCTTGGATAATTCGATCTTTATCAATATCTGTCTCAGTCAATTGTGTTTTAGACTCCAAATCTTTGATCCGTTGTTTCTGCATTTTGACCGTTTCGTTCAGTTTATCGAGCTGCTGTTGAATGGCTTTGATCTCTTGATCTTTGAACATCAATTCTTCCTGAATCTCTTTATCATTATCCGAACCACTTTCATCTTGGGAATTTTGCTTCATTCGGGTTTCAAGAGTATCTTCCAACTCGGTTATTTCCTTGTCCTTGTTGGTGATTTGTTCTTTGAGATCGTTGATGGTATCTTGGAGCTTATTGAGTTCGGTATTCTTATCTTGGAGTTTTTCAAATGAGTGGTTTCTTTCAAGTTCAGCCTTCAACTCGAAATTTTCCCGTTCGATATCGGCCAATTGGCGTTCAAGAGGTACTAACGCTTCTAGTTTGGCCTCTAATAGAGATATTCTTTCCTGTGAGGCATCTGGTTTGTCGCTGGGGAACTTGTGCAATTCCATGATTTTGGTCGAAAGCTGTTTGATTTCGGTGGCTTGTTGATCTATAAGGGTCTTTTGGGTCTCTAGTTCATTCTGGTACCGAGATATATCGTTGTTTTGGGTCTCTAGATCTTGTAGGTTCCGGTCTAGATCAAGTTTATTCTGAGCTAGCACCTGTTTGTTCGTGTCTATTTCAAGCTTATTGGATTCTATCTGGGTTTTGTGGGCCTCGATCACTTGCAATTGTTCGGCAATGGTTTTTTCTTTCAACTGAATATCATTCTGGAGTCGCTGGATCAAATCTCGTTGTTGTTCAGTACCAGAAGTGTCAAGATTGGTCTCTAATTTGGCAATCTTCGCCATCAACTCTTCATTCTGCTTCAAGCAAAGGTCATATTTGAGCTGAACATCAGCCACCGTCGTTTCAGAGAGCTTTTTCTGGAGGTCTCTGATCTTTGCCTCGTAAAATTGCTCGTTGGATTCATAAGTACTAACCACGATATCAAGATTCAGTCTCCAGTCTTCCCTGGCCGAGTCGAATTCGGCCTTGATCTTGGCTATCTTGCGATCTTTTTCATCCAACTCCAATTCGTATTGTTTCAATACTGGCTGAAGATCTTCAACCGTATCTTTTAGGTCGGTCAAAATCACCATTTTCTGGGCCATATCTCGCTCATTGTGGTCGAGCTTGGCCTGCAACTCGGCCAACTCATTCTCGAGCTGCAAAACACTGTTTCTTGACAGCGAAGGGAACTGCAACGATCCACTACGGGAATTACTGGTGAGCAACGGACTACGAGTGAACGATCCCACGCTGGACGTCCTCGACCGCGTTCGAACACTCAACTGAGTCGTTCGTCGAGAGCCCAAGAACGGCGACTGGCTTTGCATCAGACTCAGGTCTTGTGGGAGAATATCAACATCATCATTCAAACTGGCATTATTGAAACACAGGCTCACTTCTTGAATCATATCTCGAGAATATTCGATGCCCGGGTTGGCCAGCCGCAACCGCTCGAACGGGATGAAGAGCCCGGTCATGGGCTGCTGGACGTCAAAGTACTTAAAGCCTTCCACATCACCACTATTCTTTCCTCTGGTCAATGCGATTGAACCGAGGAGCTCGATTCCAGCAAAGATCCCCGTTTTGCCGTGGATGGTCCCGTGATATCGAAGAATGCCCTTGCCTCTGGTCCCGGGAACATTGACCTGCGTGCCTATGTGAGTGTCCATTAATGTTGATGGGAAGAGCGTTTGTTGATGTTTTTTAGACGAGCGAGGAGATGTTTGGCGGTGCAGCGCACGAGATGGTGCGAGGGCGGCAGCACACCGCGAGAATAACAAGGGAAGGACACCGCGAGAGTGGCACGAGAATGGCAGGGCGCGACGGTAGCACACCGCGACAATGGGCGAGAATTGTACGATGGGACGCGGCGCGAGAAACGGTGCGAGCGAGAATGGTAGGACACCGCGCGAACTGGCATTACGAGATGGGACGCGAATGGCACGAGAATGGTAGGACGCCGCGGCGAGAATGGTGCGAGAATGGCGAGAATGGTGTGAGAATGAGAATGGTGCAAGTATGCATTTCCATCAATGGATCGATGGCTTTACAAACCTCTGAGCCGGTTTCTTAATCGTCTTCGCAAGCTCAAATCTGTCTTGCGTAGTCGGTGCTACATGCTGTGCTTTTGGAACCGTTATTTGCTCGAGATCACGGCTTCTTTTGTCTATAAACTCTTCCATTTGAAACACAATTTCAGAAAGATGGGGGATTGATAATTGTTGGCTTTTGAGTGGCATGAGCTGATGGATCACTTGGTCCTTGAGATCCGTGACCCGCTTCATCTGGCCTCGGAGCTTCTGCTGCATCTGCTGGTTCTTTAAGTCGAGTGGTTCGTACGACGTTTGCATCGGTGGCTCCTTGAAAAGCCGAAGCTGCGTTAACATCCGATCAACCTGGAGCTTTTGAACATTGCTTTCTTCGGCAACCTTTTGCACTTGTTCGAGTTGCTGGAGTTGCGCTTTCAATGTGCCAATATGCTGTTCCATTGTTTCTCGTTGACGTTTGAACTCTTGAGTGACTTGGGGAATGCTCTTGAGCTTAAGGCTCTTTTCGTCTGCAAAGTTCACTTTCGACTCACTTGACTGTTGATTCATAATTTTGTCCAACTGTTGGATGTTTTTATCGTTGACACGTTTGAATCCATAGGTCTGGTTTGCGATGGTCTTGGTCATCTCTTCGGGCGTGTCACCTTTGGGCGTCTGAGTGTCTTGGAAGTAGTAGAATACTGGTTCGGAAGATTCTTTGTCAATACCTTTTCCAGAGCCTGCTTCTGTTGCCAGTTTCTTCTGTTGTGAGACTTCGTGTGATCTCGTTTGTTCTTTTGTCTGTTCATTTGAAGTCTGTTCATTTGATTTCTGTTCATTTGAAGTCTGTTCATTTGATTTCTGATCATTTGAAGTCTGTTCATTTGATGTTTCAAGTTGTTTTGGTTCTGGCTTTTGTTCTTTAAGTTCTTGTTTTGGTTCCTGTTTTGGTTCTGGCTTTTGTTCTCTAAGTTCTGGCTTTGGTGCCTGTTTTGGTTCTGGCTTTTGTTCTTTGAGTTCTGGCTTTGGTTCCTGTTTTGGTTCTGGCTTTGGTTCCTGTCTTAATTCTTGTTTTGGTTCCTGTCTTAATTCTGGTTTTTGTTCCTGTCTTAATTCTGGCTTTTGTCTTTCTTTGACCTCCTGACCATCTCCTTTAAAAGTACTGCTGGATCCAGTCATTCCAAAACCACTGGACACGTTAGAACCCTGGCTCTCTTTCGTTTCAAGCTTACTGAATGGACTAGGCTCATTGGTTTTGCTCGATCCAAAAGTTTCTAAACTCTTTCCAAACAGCCCAAAACTGAATGCCTTGTTGTCGTTTGATTGGCTTGTTGGCTTTCCAAAAGTGCTCGAGCCAAAAAGACCTTTACTGTTATCAGTTTTATCGTCTGTGACTGGCTTGTTCCCGAAAAGACTCGGTTTATTTTCGCCAGTATTTTCTTTGAATCCAAAAATGCCATCTTTCTTTTCTTCAGATGCAATTTGCTTGCTTTGGCCAAACGGAATCGGTTTATTTTGACCAAAACCACTTGGGGTTGAAAATATATTGCTCTCCTTTCCACCAAAGCCAGGTTTTGGCTTTTCAGATGCTTCTGGTTCGGAAGTAGGTTTGTTCAATGTATCTTTAGAATCAGTATCGAAGATGCTCTTTCCGGATTTCGAAGACATAAATCCAGAGGCTTGTTTGTCATTGGAACCAAAAATATTGGTATTCTCTGACAGTTTCAGAGAAGCATAAGATCCAAAACCACTGGGGCCTGATGATCCGAACCCAGATTTTTCAGGAGCTTTAGATCCGAATCCTGATGATCCAAAGCCAGGTTTCTCAGGAGCTTTAGATCCAAATCCTGTAGATCCGAATCCTGTAGATCCAAAGCCAGTGGAGCCAAATCCTGATGATCCAAATCCTGTAGATCCAAATCCTGTAGATCCAAATCCTGAAGATCCAAAGGCAGTTTTGGATTCTGTGCTCGTAGAACCAAATCCTTTGAACCCCGAACCATTAGTGGCCGGTGTAACGCTATTTTGTGTGGCTCCTACGCTATTTTTATCGTCTTTTTCAACGGATTTATTGTCTTTGAGATCAACGTCCAAGCCGGGTCCTTCAAGTTTCGTTCCGTTGTCTGTATTCACATGCTCGATCAGGTCCTTTTTGGGACCGACAAACGCAGAGTCCAACACAGCCAAGCCCTTTTTCACCTTTTGAATGTCGTAGATCCACCAGGAAAGTAAGGTGCATTCGTTACTGTACATCCAAAGCTTTGGAAGCCCTTCTGCTTCCTCCAAAGCAGGACATACTCCATCCACTTTGATCTTCTTGTTTGACAAGTCAATTGCGATTCCCAAAGGAGATAAATCATCCCCGTCTTCGTTCATGGGGAACACAGCAGCCATTTGGTCATCTGCGTGCATTATGATGTTCAAACTTTCGTCTTTGACCAGGATGGTATTGATTTCGGTAGCAAGACCCGCAGTAATGAGCCCATAAGACTCACTTTGAATCCATTGGTTGATCTGGGCATAATAGTATGCATTGGCACGTTCCAATGAGCCAAAAGATACTGCGACATCCAACTGTTCAAACCGTTGTTGAGACAAGCAAAGACAGTAAACCTCATTCGAAATATCGCCATCGTTGTCAAACGAGAACGCCACGATAGCCTGGTCGCCACTTACAATGAAAATATCGGCAACTGTGATATCGGAACCATCGATTTCGGGAAAAGGAACCGAAAACTCTTTTTCCCCAAGTAGTTCTTGAACATTATTTCTTCCTCCGACCAAAAGAGTACCCGAAAGAGTCCAAGCAGCCGCAGTCACATCCTCGGCGACCACACTACCATTGACTGCGAGACCTTCGGCACTGATCACCGCCAAATCGTCAGATATAGGCGATGGAACTATTGACGTAGCCCGAGTGGTTTGATAGGGACTGCAGGTCTTATGTTCCAAGCTAATGCACGAAATCGACTCTTTCTGAAGCACATACACCGTGGTTTCGTCGTAGTTGTAGCACAACTGGTAGACATCGGCACATTGAAACGTGGTTGCAGTCAAATCGTCAGCATTCAAATCACACAATCGACCGAGTTTGATTTGAGAAGTATCGGAACAAACATAGGTTTGCGACGCATTTCCCACGGCAAAAAGCGTCACGTGCTGGGGAACCGTGTCGAAATCCACCACTGAATCGAACACCTTGATCCCATGAGAATCCCCCACGGAAGAAAAGCCAAAGTCTTCGGAGACAATTTCTGTCATTGGGTGTGTTTTTCTTAAGAAATTTTGCGAACTCAATAAACTGAGATGAGAGGCCCTGAAATGGCAGGCCTTTTGCAGGAATCTCGGGCTTTTGATGGCACGAGCGTGATCAGGACGAGTGTGTGTGAGATATGGCGAAAACGGGGGCGTGCTAGCGTGGCTGTGGCGTGAGATCCGCTTTATTTGCTTTCCAGAAGACGGCAGAGGGCCAGAAAAAGACGGGCCTGTATCTTGCCGCCGGCCCCAACGGCTCTAGCCCACAACCACACACCCACCAGCTCAGATAACCCCAAAAAATACACCAATCGAGCCCCGTCAATGGTGAATTTTTCAATTTCTCCTTTCGCAAATTCGGTTTTTTCCAGAGCGGAATAACCCTCATAAAATTTTTCCAGAAAGGAACCTTTGATTAAAATGTTTGGTTCTTATGTGAGAAGTGACGGGCAGCCTCTGGCGTCCGCTCCGTCACACTTCAAGGATATTGCCCGGAACGCCATTTACCAGCAGTTGCCGCTGGTGTCGGTGTCTTCTGCGGCCAACAGCATACGATCAGCACCTTCGTACCAACAACAAAAGCAGTTGAATCAACTGTTCAAGTCACTGAACTCCAGCGTGTTCAGCAAACGGTCGGCACGGTCGGCGCCGTCGCGGTACTCGGTGTCGACTGCCACGATTCCCGAGGATAGTGAGCCTCTTTCGACCACGATTGAGCAGCTCGTGAATGACATTCATCTCCACGAAACCCATTTCAGGGAGCAGATCGAACTCAAAGTCAACCAGGGAGTGATCTCGCCGCAGATGGACATTGAGGAGTTGTATAAGATCTCGTTGGGGTCGGATCTCAATTATCAGAACACTCCGGAGTTGCTCATTGATTGGAATTTGAATGTCACGAGATGTAAATTAATATTGACTCAGTTACCTATGGTATCGTCGATGCCCGAGTTCCAATACTCCAACGGGGCGTTGCCGCTTCTTGTTGGGGATTTGGCCCAAACATGTCAGATAGTACTAATCCATTCACATATCACCGATAAAGAGCTAATTCATACTCTTGTTACCCTGGATATCTATAAAGAGCATAAGCTTGATGTGAATTTCAAGAAGTCGGTGGCGGAAATCAGTGTTAAGCAGTCCAGATTGTTGCAAATCAACTCCAAAGATAATTTTTCCCCCATTATATCTGCTGATAATCAGGCGTTTTTGAGATTCAAATATAAAGAAATAGCCATTCGAAATTATCTTTTGAATTTGGCTGCTGCTGCCACAACTGCTCACGAATACAAGTTGAAGTCAGATGAGTTGAAAAAACAATTAAGACTCCATGATAAACGAGCCAAAATATCGAAAGAAGATAAAAAGAAACTTTGGGATCAAGTTAGACTGAATGTTTTCCAAAGAGCTGGTATAGAGGAATAACCAAACGGTTTAATGAATGAATGAGCAATAATTACGGTTTTTTTTATATTTATACATATATGTGGTAGTAACTATCATTTATCATCAGTATTTCTTTCTCATAGCTTTGATCTTTTTATAATGGGCTTTTCCTCCACTAGTCTTTTGTTTCTGGATCTCGCTGTACTTTCTCTTGAAATACTTTTGCGATTGGTCATCTTGAAGAAGCTCATCCACAAGCGTTTTACCTCTTTGTTTCTTAGTTAATCTTGAATAGAATTCGGTGTTTCCTTCTATAATAGTCCCCATGTGGAAATACTTGGGGATCTCCCATTTATCCTTCTTGTAGTGCCTTTTGGGATCCAATGCACTTCTTTGCTTGATAACCATCATGTCTCGTTTGATTTCGTCCGTTATTTCTTGTTCTTTCATGTTAAACCATTTGTCTCCACTAGTTGGGATTTCTTCTTTATTGACTCTCACGACAATGGGATCATTGATCTTCATAACGTCCGGAGTTTTCGGTTTCATCTCGAGCTTTGACTCCAAATTCGCCGTGATCCTAGGTAAATTATCAACCTTTTCCTTCAATTTTGCAAACTCATCTTTATCTTCAGGTGGAACCACGACTGATTCTTTTAATTGGGAGAATAAAGTATCCAAACTCATGGCTCCATACTCTTCTGAGGCCGTGGAATCGGACCGTGATATTGCTTCGGGTTCGGATCCTTCCGGAATGGTCTCTTGACGTGCCATATTTATTATTATACAAAGTATATCAAACAATTTTTCCTTTTGAGATGAGTGAGCATTTTTTATACCGTCTTGATGCTATCGTATAATTCATCATCGTATTTGTCGGGTTGATTGTCTTCTGTGTTGGATCTGGTGGGGATGCTGAGCTTGGAGTTAGCATCCAACAAAAGCTGATTCAACAACCAAAGTTTTCTCTTTTGCTGAACGAGTTCTGTGAGTTTTTCACTTGCTATCTTACTGACTTTGTTTGATGTGTTTAGTTTGGCCTGAAGCGAACCAAATAGCAATTTGAGCAGCTGGAGATCGTTGATGTGGTCGGGGTCCATTTCTGTGGGCGTCGCATTGTTGAAATCATTAATCAATGGTTTTATTGAGTCCTCAATGTCCGTGACGTTTTCGGAATGATAATAAGAATTGTACCTTTTCATCGCAATTTTGTATTGCTTGGTGGGGAGCTGTACTCGGTAGATGGAGCCATCTCCATTCAATAAACTCAAAACATTTTCGGAAAACCACCATGGAACCAAGGCGTGGTAATCTTCGTCAATCACACTCAAAAACTCTTCTTCGCTTATATTTTCTTGGTTGATGAAATTGGCCTGCGTTTTGCCCTTCTTCAACTTGTCCTTGTTCATCGAAATAGCGTCCCGGACTATGTAAAGATCGTGAACCCCTTTGACGTGTTTGGCCAAAGCATCTGATCTGGTAAAATGCTTCTCACACTCAGGAATCGGACAGAAATAGGGCTTTTCTCCCGTATGTGTCCGGCAATGCGATATAAGGGCAAATCGGGACGGCTGGTCGACACCATATCTGGGGCATCCTTCCCAAAGACAACTATGTTTTGTGGAATCATTATAGCCCAAAGGCTGGTTCAAATGTTGACTATTAGCATGTCTGATCAAGGATATGGAATTGTCAAAGTTCACATTACACCCAGTCCATCTACAGCGGAATTCGTCTGCTTCCTTGGGCTCGCCCTCAGCCTTAACTGGCTGGTCCTCTGTCTTGATTTCAATGGTTGAAACCTCCAGTTTTGGTTGGATCAAAATCGGCCGTTTTATGTCGTTATTTGTGGATAAATTGACCGATGGCGCTATAATTTTTGGAGATGAATCCGACTCTTCCGGCCTGTACTCTTGTTGACCCAGGAACCCATTTCCAGATGATGTTTGGTCAGAATGATGATGGTTATTATCGTCCATTAGAGATACTGAAATTCGCGACAGGTTAATTAACAAAAATTTTATCATCACCTTGTTTCAAAAATATTTATATATATTATACTAAACTATACTAAAAGGTCGTCTAATCTAGCGGCAGGGTTTGTCTCAATAAAGTCCAAAGACACTTTATGACCCAACAATTCTCTAATGTTGGAGACATTATATTTGATCATGGTTGGTCTTTCTAACGATAATCCATAACCTAAAACTCTCATATTCTTTGGTAATCCCATACTTTCCAACATTTCTGGTCTAAACATACCTGAATTTCCAATCTCAACCCATTTTTTCAATATTCTATGATAAGCAAAGATTTCCATTGATGGTTCAGTGTAAGGATTATATGCTGCTTTAAATCTCAATCCAGTGACTCCCATTTTACCAAAGAAATCTTCCATGAATCCAATTAAATCTCCAAGAGTTATATCATAACCTGCCATCACCCCTTCAACTTGGTGGAATTCAGCCAAATGTGTGGCGTCAACAGCTTCGTTTCTGAAAACTCTGTCGATAGAAAAGTACCGGACTGGCTTTGGATCTTCGGCCAATTTCTTTAACATTGCTGCTGAAATAGCGGTTGTGTGGGTTCTCAACACCATTCTTAAACTTTCGTCCAATTTCCATGGGTATCTGTAACCAATGGATCCATATTTCCCATCTTGATGAGCCTCTTTAACGTTTTGCAAGTATTGTTTATCTTCAGGTAATCCACCGACTTTAGGATCTTTCAAGTAAAAAGTGTCTTGTAAATCTCTAGCAGGATGCTGTTGAGGCACGTATAAAGAATCAAAATTCCAGAACCCAGTATCCACATATTGGTTCGAGGGCATTTCTATAAATCCCATAGAAAAGAAAATTTGTCTAAATTCTTCTCTAACTTTGTTTAATGGATGTAATGCCCCACTTGAAGGGTAGACCCCTTCCGAGTTGAAATTATAAGGTTTGAACTTCTTATCGTTATAAGTGTTATTCACAATCATATCACTAGTGATATCAGTTTCTAAGCTGACTATTTCCACAGAAAATTTATCGGTCTTAGTTATCTTATAGCCAACAATTTTATTTAAAGTTATCAATTTTCTCTTTTTCAACTCGGTCAACTCTTTCTTATCATTCAAAGTTCCGGTTTCCTGAATGGTCTTCAAATAATCAACAACTGAATCTTTGGGTAATTCCGAAACTTTAGCCACTAATCTATCTTCATTTTTACTGATCCATCCATTCTTAAAAGCTTTACCTTGACCCAATTTACCTACAGCACCCAACTTGGCGTTGACATCGGAAATCTTGAGTCCTTCCATTGATTGAATCACTTCTTGTAGAAGCCTCATTTCATGTGACCCATTAACCAAAAACTCGAGGGCTTCTTTAGTCAAATCCCATTTTTCAATTTCAATCTTGGAGAAATTGATGAGTTCTTTGGACCATAACGACGTCAAGTTCGAGTGAAGAGTGTTGGCGTCAAAGCCTTTCAACTCCGCACACTCAAGCGTGTTATCCACTTGCCCATACTTGTCGACGGTCTTTAAAATAGTGTGTTGTAAATCAGCCATTACCTTTCAACAAGCTTCGATTTTTTTGGTGAGAATTTTTTTTTCCAGATTAATGGGTAAGTACACGATGCCTATTTCCCAGTGTTACGCTATGGAGATAGAACAACTAAAGGACCATTGAGAACAAGCAGATGCCCAATCCAGAAATCAGATTCCCATGCAACAGAAACGGGCTAATTATAGTTACGGTTTTGGGTACATAGCCAAACAAAGTGACTTGGCAACTCCACAATACTTGCTCTGTCACGAGAAACCTGTGCGGCTTAGCAATCTTTAGTTAGAAGTATAAATACAAAGAGTGGCCCCCTTAAACCTATTCACAATTTTATTGCAATGGCCGTTACTTGTACTGATATTTTTAAGTTAATCTTAGCATTCTTTTTACCTCCATTGGGAGTTTTCGTTGAACGTGGATGTTCAAGTAGTCTTTTCATCAACATTATTCTTACGCTTTTGGGATACATTCCCGGAATTATCCATGCGATTTACGTGATAGTTAAATATTAGCATTATTTTTAAGTTGTGTAGACGAAAAATATAATTATTTGTTGTGACATGTTTTTTATTAAGTTATATAATTAGTAATTGTTCCCACTCTAAGCATTGATTGGTTTATCGAAAGTCGATAACGCACCTTCTTTGAATGCTTCACTCAATGTTGGATGTGCATGACAAGTTCTGGCAATATCTTCTGTTGAAGCACCATATTCTAATGCCAATCCACCTTCAGCAATCATTTCTCCGGCGTTAGGTCCAATGATATGAACTCCCAAGACTCTTTGGGTTTCGGCATCAGCTAAAAATTTAACAAATCCATCGGTATCTAAGTTAGTTTTAGCTCTTGAGTTGGCAACAAATGGAAATTTACCAACTTTATATTTGATACCTTGTTCTTTTAATTGTTGTTCATTAGCACCTGTCCATGCAACTTCTGGGTGAGTGTACATGACTGATGGAATATTGCCATAGTTGACATGTCCGTAACCGGTTTTGATGATTTCAGCTGCAGCAATTCCTTCTTCTTCAGCTTTATGGGCCAACATGGGTCCAAAAGTAACGTCTCCAATAACTTGGATATGTTGATGTTTGGTCTTATACTCAGAATCAATAACTAATCTACCCTTTTCATCTGATTCTAATCCAATGGCTTCAAAGTTCAATCCTTTGGTGTAAGGTCTTCTACCAATAGCCACTAAAAGAACATCGCTTTCCAATTCTTCTTTTTCACCAGATTTGACATTTTCAACTTCAATCTTAACAACATCTCCTTCTCTTACACCTTTGGTAACTTTCGTACCCAATTTGAAGTTGAGACCTTGTTTGGCTAACAATCTTTGAGTTTGTTTGGCAACTTCAGCATCCATACCAGCACCAATAGCATCTTGGAATTCAATAATAGTGACTTCTGAACCTAATCTTGACCAAACAGAAGCCATTTCTAATCCGATAATACCACCACCAATGATGGCCAATTTCTTTGGAACTTCAGTCAAGTCTAAAATACCAGTGGAGCTGACAATTCTTTCTTCGTCAATTTCAATACCTGGGAATGGAGTAACTTCTGATCCAGTGGCAACAATGATGTTTTTAGCATTAACTTGATATTCTTCCGATCCATCAATTGGTTTAACATTGACGTTATTTTCATCGATAAATGAACCTTCACCTTTCAAATATTCAACTTTATTCTTTTTGAATAACATTTCAACCCCTCCAGTTAATCCATCAACTGCTTTTGCTTTTGCCTTTTGTAAGTTTTCAACATTAACTTTAACTTCGCCAGAAATGTCAATACCTCTTGTTTTGGATTCATGTTGGATTTGGTGGTATAAATGACTGTTGTTCAACAAAGATTTGGATGGAATACATCCAACGTTAAGACAAGTTCCTCCCAATTTACCTCTTTTCTCAATGCATGCGGTGTTGAAACCTAATTGAGCAGCTTTGATAGCTGCAACGTATCCACCAGGTCCCCCACCAATGACCAAGACATCATAACTCTTTGTGGATTGGAATCTAGCGAATTGGCTAGAGATTCTAATCTGATTCGATAACTTAAAACTGTTTCTTAACATGCTTGTTAGTAATAAAAGCAGAACGAAAAAATCTGGACAAAATGGTTGGTTATTGTCCGAGCCAATCGGGCCGGGCACGCTCGGAACGATACCACCGGGAGTCATGGAATTGGGTCGGAGTGCGAGTGCGAGCTGCGGCGAGTTAGCACGAGCTGGGACGAGTGCGGGCTGGGACAAGTGCGGGCTGGGACGAGTGCGGGCTAGGACGAGCTAGAACGAGAAACTAGGGCGAGAACTTGCAACAGGACCACCACAACACCGCCACTCCCACAACACCGAGAACTACCGCCAAAATCGCCCCCGAAAATCATCCTTAGACTCAAAGGAATCAGCATTGGCTATAACACTCCCACAAGTAGTTCCTCCATCATTTAAATTGTTTCCCGATGACTAAATGAGAAAAGTTAGCACACCATAGGTAATGCCATTCGGGAGGCTTACGTAATGGGCCCAAGATCGGATATGGCCTCATTTCGGTGGACGATTGGCGAGGCAAACCAGATAGCGTTAGGATCCTTGGAAACTCTAAATATAAATTGATCTATTTTGTCTCAGGCGTAAATCATGGATTGGCCAATCTTGTGTGGACCGAAAATGTTATTTACAGAAAGGGTCTTACAGTGGGTGATCAAATCGCACTTGCCTTACAAGACGTATTATGCATTTTTACCCAATTCAGTTATAATTATTCGTTGATATTTTTGGTGCGGTAACTTTAACCATTATTATAACTTTACACACACGGAAATGCATAAAAATAATAATTATACAAACCCGACCGGAAGTCCATTTGGGTCGGACCCCCTCCTCCGTCATAGCACTTGCTCGTACTCTTGAGACACTTTTCTTTTGTTTGCTTTTGCATCGGCCCTGTCTTTAGTACGAAAATTATTTTCCGTGAAATTGTCATAAAATATTTACAACCCCAGCAAACCTCGCATCTCACGAGTCATTGGCTAAAATTCGGTCCCAAATGGGGATTGAATGGAACAGGACGCACGCCTGACTCTGATGAGGGTTCATGAGCTGTGACATGAGGATTTGTGTAACATTTCAAAGGATATCAGAAGAAATAACACCATTGTTCATAATTGTCCATACAGTCCAATTATGTTGAAAGGCTTAAAAATTGGGTTGTGGCACGTCGATTGGAGGATTTTTTAGCAGAAAAGGAGCTGCTTATGTAACAATCGGACGGGACATTTTACGACACTCGAAATTAATACCCGGAGATCGATACTGATAACTGCTATTTGCAAGCTTTGAACGGGGGGAAAGCATTGAATTCCAATCGATCCACCTTGGAGATTCCAGGATTATTTTGTTGCGTCGTTTACCACCAAAAACCGCAATTATTGACAAAATATTTAGTGCCCGAACGCAAAATAAAATGTCTCATCACCCACTTGATAAAGGAAAACTTTATTTCTATAAAACTTATTAGCTGAAAGGAGTTGAACATTTTCAATAGAGGCACACCATAATTTTTAAGTATAAAACAAAATGAAATTTCTCTTGTTTCTTGGTCAATAGAATCATTCATTTGACTTCCTATTTCAATTCATTCACTTTAAATTCAATTCATAGAAGGTTACATCGCCCTGCTTTCTTAATCTGAGACACTTTGATATTTTAACCATTTCCAGAAAAATATATATTGAACCTGGAATTCCTGCAATTGTGTTTCCATTACTTGTTGTCCATTCGAAGCTGTACCATTCTTGAGAACATACGATCAGTTTCCACGTTTCTTGGTGTGGGTTATTGTTGTATTTTATTATCACACATTTATCCAAATACTGAAATATTTGAAATTTTTTTCGACTTTTCGGGTTGTTTGGATCAAAAAATTTGATCTTTCCCAGAAACACAATTTTTTTTCATATATTCTGATCATACGTTCCATCCCTTGCCATGAACATACAATTGGCTGACTCCCTTGAAGAATTTGATTTGAGTTACATTGAATCTTGTAACCAATGTTTTGCCTATACGGACACCGATTTCACTCATCGGAATTCCATTGATTCCAAAACAAGTCAACTCACGTTATCTTCTCCGTTATTGAACGATGAAGAACGGGCCAAATTTTCACCTCCATCTAACAAATTCCCCATTTTCGACGAGACAGTAAGTAATATAAAATTCGAAGCTAATACGACCTTCAAAAAACCACCTCCATTAAAACCAACATTCAAATCTGATTTATTCAAATATAGATCCAAGGTCAAAAACTTGGGGAACCCATTCTATAAACCGTGTCCGACATTCCGTAATGCAAAAGATGAAAGTCCTACAAAAAAGAGAAAGTTATCTTATCATTCATCCACGTCATTTGAAAGTCTTCTATCATTAAACACATCAGCAGCTATTCTGGCTGAAAATATTCAAGCTTTGGAAGGGAAAGGTACTGAGCAGGATTCAGAGGCCGAGACTTTCAATTCAACACAGCATAGCGAAAAGATCTCATCTAGTTCTTGACCAATAATGAACTAGCTTACTTTTCTTTAATGACCAGATTTACATGCCTAATGTTGCTTAACGACCATAACTGTACGTTTATAATAGACTTTCATAACATGCTTATGCCTTCAATATTCGCTCTTTTTTTCTTTTGAATCTGAAATTCCGTTTATCTATTAAATCTCACCGATTATTGGTTTCAAAGCAATAGGTAGTAATTCAGCAGCATCTCCTTTAAATCCCCAAACGTCTTTATGGTCTCCTCTCATTATATCATCATCGATGTCGGTGTTGAATATGGCCACTTTGCCTCCTCTGTATTTGATCCGATCCACATAACTGTTTGCTGGGTAAACTGTTCCACTGGTTCCAACAACCAACACTAAATCTACTTTGCCATTTTCTATAAAATCGTCGATTTGATCTAGCAACCTCATTGATAAGCTTTCGCCGAACCACACCACGCCAGGCCGTAGCAAATCGCCACATGCTGGGCATCTGGGTAATTGATCTTCTTGCAATTGTCTCACGGGTGTGAATTGAGGTGATAAAGTGGCAGAATCATCGGGTTTCCGTTTCCTGTAACTCCGATCGATCTCATTTTCGGTGTCACCTAATGCTGGGGTCAAGGGATGCTTGAAGTTATCGTGATCAACGTAATTACACATGAAATTGGTGCATTTCAAATCAAATAAAGACCCATGAATCTCAAATAATCTCTGTTTGGATACTCCACTTCGAATCAGTAGGCCATCGACATTTTGCGTGATGATGATCAGCTCTTTCTCTTCCACAAGTCGTTTGAGGGCCATGTGACCTTTGTTTGGTTTGGCCTTCAATGCACTGTGACGTCTCCAGCTATAGAATTGCCATACTAATCCAGGATCAATATAAAACGCATCTGGAGTTGCTAGATCGATCATATTGAAGTTTTTCCAGAGTCCCTGACTCCCACGGAACGTCGGTAGTCCTGATGCCACAGAGAGACCTGCTCCCACCAACGCCACGACTCGTTTACTGTCTTTCAAACACTCCTGGAATTCATTTAACAGCCTATTCATTTACTATTTATGCGAGTGAGATTTTTGGTTAATTTTACACATTATTGGAATACTTCCAACTTAAATATTTAGCTGAATGACCCATTTCAAACCCTTCACTGACCACCTTGTTCACGGAAAACACGGGTGGCGACCGGAACCAAATGATGTCGTTCTTGTTGTCTCTATTGTCCGGGTCAACCCGTGGTTTTTTGATGATTTTCCCACTTATATTGGTGATATTCTTGTCATCTTCAATCAGATATGCAAGAGTTCCACCAGGTAAAACTCCCGAATAGCTCGACGTGGTTGTATGGTAGTTGGTGGCAAGCGGAGAGGCTTGCTTTTTCTGAGAATCAAATTTATACTTTTGTTGCATCGATTGGAAAGATTTTGGAACTTGATACATTGGAGGTTTGAATCCAAACTCTTGGGGAGGCGATTGGGCTGTGATGGCTGGAGGTTGGTAGAATCCTGGGTTCAAGCCCCCGCCATACGTATTATATGCTGGTGGTGTACCCGGATTTATAATTGAACTGTTGGATAAACCAGGAGTTCCAAGATTCGACAATGTGGATCCAGATCCCATGGCCAAACCAGAAGATGTGGGGAAACTGCTTGATTTGGCCTGCGATACAGGGGTGAAAAGATATGCTTTTCTGCCATTTACAAGATCATCATTTTCAGGATATGGTGTAACGTGAGGACTCGTGTAGTATTGTCCTAAATCATCAGTATTGTCCGGTCTTCTCAAATAGACAGATCCTCTGAGAGGAGGCGCATTTTGATGGGGGCCTTCTGTCACTGGAGGTGGGGGACTTGTTTCTGTTGAGCCATTCAATAGCATACCCTTTATGGGAGACTCAAACTTGATTAATTTCCTGGGTTCAGATAATGGAATGATTGGTGGTTCTTGTGCATCTCTAACTGCATCCGGTAAACAAGCTTTCCAAGTTCTGATACGATTGAAAACGTGACTATTTTCGTTGTATCTGAACTCACAAATGAACCAAGGACATCCTTCGGGTACAAAATTTCTGTCCAAGTCTCCCTTTTGATACCTTGTAACGAAAACCACGTAACATGGACTCACGATTTCATTGACAAAATGATCTCTATACTGGCCTGTTTTGCAGACTTCGTTCAAAAAGAACAATCGGTCATATCTATGAACAGTTTGTTCAGGTCTATAGTACCAACAAGCGTTAAAATATTTAGTCCCGTCTTTCAAAGACCATAATCTGAACACTTGACCTACCGTTGGCTTTTCTGGCTCATTAGGATTGTTTATCAACACCCAGTCCCCTACTTTATACGTATACCCATTAACTTCAATTGTATCAAGAGGGATTCTACCATCACCACCAGGATTGGTAAGTTCCATAACTTCTTGCTCTGATCTCAGTAATTCTTGTGTCACCACTTGGCCAACCTCCTGTTCACAGTTCACCACATCGTCATAAGATGGAGATCCTATACCGCCGTGGAAAGTTTTCAAGTCATAAAATAACAAATTCAAATCGCTCAAAAACTCGTCAACATTCTTATATTTTTTACTCCTCAATTTGATTCTTATATCGTTAAGGCAGATTGGGTTATCAACAAATCGATAATACTCTGGGTAGCTTGATCGGTCAGGTAACCGGTCGAAACCGTCGATATTGAACAACATTTCATTTGGACCACTAATTTTCTTGATACTCTTTAAAATCATTTTGATACGAGATTCATGGGGCCTGTCAACAGTTGGGGGACGTCCACGCCTAGTTCCGCTCTCGTATTGGTGGGATTTGGGTCTTGAAGAAAGTTGCATTCTCGGTTGTGGAGTATAAGATGGATACTCTTCATACTCATCATCATCATCAGCATTACGACGTCCAAAAGGGGATTCTTCGTATGTCGACTCATCTTTCACGCCAAAATCTGGCACAGAATTGTAGATTTCGCCATGGTTGGAATCATCATCGGGCAAGGGTCCTAAATCAGGATAGTGTAATTCATTATGATGAGGAACAACTTTATCTTGAGTCAATTTAGTAAGAATCTTCTCCTTTATATACTCTTCCAAAATAAGAGCTTGGTTATACACAAAGCTTCCTTTCTGGTTGTAGAATCTCGCATTCCAACAGATCTGTGCTAGGTCTCTAATGAACTCCTGTGCTCCCGAATATTCATGTCTCTTAACTTTCAACCCAATAATATGAAGAGACATGGGGTTTTTGATGGTTTTATAGTAATCTGTCCCGGTTCTCGATGGCAATCGCTGGAACGTGTCCAATATCGAAAATCCATTCGGATCCGTCAATCCTTTTATACCTTCCAAAGCATTGTTGTACCTGGTAAGTAGCTTTTTCCGATCTCTGTCCGTTGACATATTGATTGGATTTGGATGTTTTTTTTTCTCAGAAAACCGCGAACGTTACTGAAGTTGGGCGGCGCACGTCAGCCTTGCAAACCGTTGGAATCATGGTAAAACAACTGATGTACCTCTATTGTGGTCGTGCAAGGGGACATTGGCAGTCAGAGTACTTCAGATGACGGTGATCTGCATTGTTAGCTTTCATTGATTGCTAGAAGGTTCTGCGATTTGGAGATCGCAGCCAGCCACTTTTAACAATGGTTTTGTTTTGTCTTGAAGTACGGTAGGTCAAAGAAACAACTTCTATTGCTTGACCATTGAAAAACCTGAGGAACTGCGATCACTGAGTGGTTGGTTGTAGTGGGAAGCTGGCTGGGATTGAGTCAGAGAAAGAAGACCATATTCGAAAATTAGACCCACGTTATTTAGTAGTGAAATTGAAAAGTGTGATTTTCACAATAGGCTAAGTTGCAACCATTGTTTGTTGAAACCAAGAAATCAACCAAATCAAGTATAAAACCATGGTCAAATCGCTCTTGTAGATGAGAAACATGATAGACTGGACCATTTTGTACGCAGTGGAATTGGCGACATTCGTGTTATCATTACTATTGACCCTATACATTATCTTCAATTCTTATCAATACCTCAATCAAAACGGACTTATCCACCTTCACATATTATTGGTGTACCCGAGTTTCTGGCAGGCATTGGCAGCCACTTTGGGATTGGTGTACTACACGCAAGAATACAAGGACGCATGGTTCGTGCTCAATGTGTTTTTTGAGATATTGGGCACGGCTTTCACCATGGTCTACTTGAACAGAATTCTTAAACAGGGATTTCGAAAACTCCAAGTTCCGTATGCAGCCTTCAATTACTCGATTCTTTTCGTTTGTCTAGCAGGCACGGTGTTATGTTTGGTGGGATTGATCCAAATAAGATCCACGTTCATTTACTACCAAGCTGGATCAGTTGTGTTGACAGGTTCATTCATTATGATTCACATCGTCACCATGATGAATCTCATAAAAATGCCATGCAAAATTTTTTTTGGTAAGATGCTCATAGCCAACTGTTTGGTCACGGCAAACGGGGCGTATTTCATCTACCTATCCTTCAAAAATTACATGTTATTTCAAATGGGAAATTATATTTTATTCATAGTGCTAAACTTTGTAGCCAAGTTTGTTTGTTTAGCATTATCGCAGATGCTTATCAGTGATCTTGTTGTAATAGATAAGTAGAGGAGTTGTGTATTTGGAAAACGAGTTGTGTGATTGGAAAACGAGTTGTGTGATTGGAAAACGAGTTGTGTGTTTGGAAAACCGTTGCATGCTAATAATAGAACCACCGTCGTGTACCTGATTCAGCCTCTTGCAGTAGTGATCACGGCCTTATCACTAAAATATTTAGGGGCAGGATTTAAGCCTCCCAAGAAAAAAAACCTGATTGAATATAGCAAAGATCATTTCTGCGTATAAAACCGGTAAAAATCCCCAACGTCTCTATTCATCATGAGCTCAAGTTTTTCAGATCCGAACTATGGAACTTTTTCAACCCAATCGTTCGACCATTGGACCGTTATTGCTGGTGTTCAAATAGGCCTATTCACAACGGTGTTTTTGGCTGCAAGCGTTCAACTTTTCAGTCGTCCGATGATAAATAAACTTTATAGGGCCGACCGAATGTACTTGTTATTCTACCTTTTGGTGTTCACTGTGTTCCAGGTCGGTGTGGGAGTGTTGGCTTTAATCTACAAGAATGTCAACCAAGACATTCGAATTCTCGAGGCCCAAACGTTTGCAGCCATCAGTGCTACTTACTGGCTATGTTTATATCTTCAACACGGAGGGCTGATGCCCGTTGAAATCAAAGGATTCATCAATGCGTTTGGTTATTTGGCTTTGCTACTACTCATCAGTGGGTATGTGTTGTTGTGTGTTGGAATATGGGGCCAGCTGTGGAGAACAGTCTATAAGATAGGAACTGTTGTGCAAACAGTAGCAAGTCTTGCTTACCTAGTGTTTTTCACTAGTCTCTACCCTCAGTTTAACGCCCGATATAGATCGCCGGCTTATTTAATGGTTTTGATAGCATGGACGTTTTTATTGATTAGCACCGTTTACTTCATTTATTTGGCCTTCAACTTCAAAGTGTATTTGAACCAGGCACATTACGGGTACTTTGTGGGGTTGGACATGGCCTCCAAGTTTGTTTCAGTTGCCTTTTTGCAAGCTTTCATTGGAGTTTGGAATCCTCGTGGCTTATTCGGTCCACCACCCAATGCAAAATTTCGTTCATAGCTAACATACATTTATTACTATATAGGGTATTACGATTTATGCAGCAGGGTCGCCGTAGATTCCCCAAAACTTTTCTACTCCATAGGCTCCACCGTCTTTCCAATAATCATTATAAGTGGTGAACATTAAAACATCTTCTCCCAACGCATCTACAATACTCTTAACTGCCACTGCTTGATTTGACTGGGAAGGAACACACAGACCGAACGAGTCCCCACTTGTAGGCCAACCAGATTCCGTGATCAAGATTCTCTTGTTGTTGTTACATGTGGATTTCAATTGGGAAATCTGACTTTGGAGGAAAGAACCTGAGTCCTCAGGCTGAACATTTCCGTCCCAGAATGGATGGGCATTCACAGCAAGATAATCGGACGCATGGCACAAATCCGGGTTATTTAGCACGGCCACCAAGGTATCGACCGACACAATCGACCCACTGTAGCTGGGAGCATTGCTTTTGAACCATGATTTGGCCGTTTGAATTGCACTATTAATTTGCAGTGGGGTGGCTTTATTGAAGTTCACCAATTCGTTTCCTATAGAAACAGTATCAACCCCACTCCAGCCTCGTTTCGAACCTTCAACTGCCGTTTTCAAGGCCCCCAAGTCAGTGTTGATACTGTTGGAATCGATGTTGTAGATTCCCACAAATAGTTTCTGGTTATTTCCCATCGTCGCCAAAACATTCTCAACTCCATTGCAATCGACCCCATATAATCGGATTATCTTATAGGCAGACAACACTTGCATGTCATGGCCCACTTCCTGTTGGCTCTTGCACTGTCCCCCTTCTGTGTACGGAGAATACGCAATTCCTCCCGACCGTTCAGAGTATTGTTCGACCTGATTTTTGCCCCCTGATGAGCTTCCTCCTGACCACGAATCAGAAGTCGCTGAAGAGGTTTCAGTGGACGGACTTGGGTCTGTGGCCACTGCCCACGTTGCTTGAGTGCTTTGCACGGCAGTCTCGGTGTTCACAGGCCAGAAGTTATCGACACTGGTCCCTTGAGGTGCAGAAGTTGATGATGTTCGACTTGGCCAAGTGAAGGGAGGAAACCACCAAAGATCGTCTGAACTTGTTTCCGCTGCGGCCGTGGCGATTGGGGCAGCCTCTGTGGCCACTGGAGTGATAACTGGCACGGTTTGGGCCGGGGTATTGGCGGCAGGAGTGTCAACTTCAGGACTGCTTGAACTGGAAGAAGTGGATGATGAAGAACTTGATCCTCCACTCAACCAACTGGAAAGTTGGCCCAAAAGACTGGTGAAAAACCCGTCTCGTGCAACCAACTCAGAGGTAGTTCCAGCTACCTCTTCCACATAGGTTCTTTTGTTGAAGAAATCAGGATCTTTGATAGCAGCACCGTAAATGGTATTTGCTAGAACCGAAATGTAAATAACTTTATTTACTCTCATAAGGAACGACACCTCGAATCAACAGCGTATAGTTTAAGGAGTGTCCTTGTGGGAATGCCGTTAAGAGTTGGTCGAATCGAACGATATTTTATCTTTTATATACCAAGTTTCAGAGTGGTTTCATTGGCCTTTGACACATCTGCAAAAATTTCCTAATTAGGTATAGTGATTGAAAATATAAATTCTTTAATAGGAATGGATATTAAGTTGAGCCCACGACCATTTTTAAGAATTAACAAATAGGGTAATTTGTTCTGATTGCCTGGCATTCACTGACCTAATTAGGAGATTCTATGGATCATATGTCTATCATAGCTTATTCGCTTCTCCAACTTTGAAATAAGAAAAGAAAAAAAAAACCGTTTGCAAATGTGGAGATCCCACTCGATTCGAACGTGTGATTATGACTACTATACATGATTATGGGGGGTCAAGGGCTCGATCCAATGATCACAGAATTCAGCTGATGATTTCATCTGAAAAGCTTCAATATATACCAGAAACAAACAAACATGAAGCAAACTCCGCCCCAAAATAACCATTTATCTTGTTTTGCTCTCCTTTCTATGGTCCTTATGGTTCCTTGGCTTACCCCAAGAGTCAATAAGCTTTGTTCGAACTTGGCACCAAGTTGCTGTAATATTTCGTTTTGTTCAACAATATCTTCAAAAGCATGTTGTCCCATTTCGAGAATCTGGTCCAATTGTTGCGTTCCTCTGGCCAAAGACGTTCTCTCGTTATACAATCCTTCTTGATATGACATTTGGCTTTGTTGTTGGTCCGAAGGATTGGCGTGTTCATATGGGTTGTCTGATGCTTGTTGAACGTGTCGACGCCCCAATAATTCCTGTCGATTGGCTTCATGAACCGAGTTTTCTCGTTGCACTTTCAAATCGTCGAATTTCCTGGTGAATTCGGCATAGTCCAGCTGGAATTTCTCATATCTGGTTTCGTGTTTGGTGATGTTAGGGTCAGTTGCATTTTGCTTAATGAGGTCCCCGTATTCTTTGATTGTTTTCTTGAAAGATGTCAATGAAGTGCTTATTGAGCCCTGTAATGATAATGGAGACGTGGAGAGATTCTTTTCGAATCCACTCAAGTCCTTGGTTATCAACTGAGTTTGTTTCAACCCATGATTATATAAAGAATTCATCGTTGATTTACAAGTTGAAAAATAAATACTCAAGTTCGCATATAACTCAGAGAATTTATCTTGATGTATATTCATAACCATTACCCGAAAAACCTTACAAATGCTAGGAACAAAGCAAAAGTACCAGAACCCACCCCAATCAACCATTGCATCACTTGGGTTTTAACGCTTTTAATTTGCATTTGAATGTTGGCGATTTCTTCATCGATCCGAGTGTAGGTATCTTCAATTTTCAGTTCATGATTCGAGCTTTCTTCCCGTATTCTTCCCTTTTCCAAATTCAAGTCGAGCCGTACGCCTGCTTGATTCTTGGTGATTTCCTCTTTGATCCGATTCTTTAAATTGGTCAAATCGGTTTTAAGTTGCTCCTGTTCCTTTCTGAGATTGTTAAATTCAGCCCTATCCATTGTTTGTAATTCTCCTTTCAACTTGGCAAAATCAACCTTTTGCTCATACGCGGTGGATGACAATGTCTCTTTGGTAACCAAGTTTTTGGTGATCGAGTAAATCCCATCATTGATAGCTTTGTTTACAATATTAACGGCAGTCTCTGCTTGTTGTTGACTGAACCCTCCATTTGTTTGTAATGACTGCACAAACTTCTTGGTATCAAACTTCGTGATTGACGATAAATGTCGCCCTTCAGTTCGCCCAAACATCCGGCTCGTTGGTCCAATAAGCCCCATCTTTGATCGACTTATAGCGTTCATAGTCCTGAACATTGTTTTGATGACTAGTGCGAAGTGGTAATTTTAAAACCATGATTCCACGATTTTGCAGACAGATTCCTAAGGTCCATTTAGGTAGACAAAATGGGGTACTGTTGGTAAGACTCTACTCGGAAGACTCAAAGTACAAGAATATCGAAGAATTCAACGAGAAAAAAACCCAGTACAATTTTAATAAGAAGTTCAAACAATTGGATGAACTTGAGATGGATCCTCGTATTGGGAACAGCTCTTCGACTTTGAACACCGCAAATATTCACTCCAAGATCGCTTTACAGCTCGAGCAGCAGCAGCAGCAAAACATCAATGAGCTTTTGGAAAGCGATCCAAGACTCGCCCAATTCGAGTATGGATCTCCCGAATACAAGGATATGTTGAACACTGTGAGTCAAGAGTTCCACCAAAAGCAACGGAAATACCAGAAACAGTACGAAAGTCGGGAGAGGTGGAAGGCAGTCATAGGTGGTTTGGGTATCATGGTTGGTTTGGTGGGAATCCATCAATTCTTGTTCCATTATCAATGGTATAAGTCTGTCTTTAACAAGTCCAATTTTGATATCGACGAGACCAAAATCAAACCTAATCCTACTAGTACAAAACAAATTGATTATTTGCAAACAAAATTGGCGAACATTATCGATGAAGTGTTTGTTAATCAAACTTTACCTTCAAGAGAAATGGCAGGTTTATATGTGAGTGGTGCTTTTAATGGAAGGAAATTACCGGCAAGAATAAGTTTTTTCAACAATATGGTTCTTAAAGATGTTAAAATAGATGATGGTTTGTTGGTTGTGGTGGCTGACGATGGCAAAGTTTATCAGATGACCAAGAATATGGCAAGACCTGAAAGAATTGATATTCCTTTCAAGATCTTGAAATGTGAGGTTTCCAAAGATCTTGTGTTTTTGTTGGGCAAAAATGGCCAGGTTTTCTACTGTCCACGATCCGATGGACTGGTAAACTTCATTGGTGAACACACCAAATCCTGGATGTTGTCTAAGCACGAAAACAATTACAATCGTTTGCAATTCAGTGATTTATTGAGGCGTGGTGAATATATGACGGATATTTCATCTGGCCATGTTCACATGCTTATGTTGAGTAATAAGGGTCGCTTGTTTAACGTTAAAGTTGCAGAAGGTGAGAACTATGGGCAGTTTGGTGTGCCCGATTATGCACCTGTAAATGAACCCGATATTCCAATTACCAAAGTATTTGAAATGACTTTGTTGAATAATGAGCTTGTTTATGATTCTAACGGTAAGAAAAAGCTCAGGCCAAGGATATTCGCCCAGATTGCAACGGGAAAGTATCACAATGTGGTTGCTGATGTTGACGGAAATATATGGACATGGGGTAGAAACTCGTTCGGACAATGTGGTCTTGACGTCCATTACAAAAGTGATGTTCAGCCTGTTCCATACAAGTTGTTCGAGCTTGGAAGTTTGAGTGACATGGTTAAATGCAAGGTATTGAATATCACTAGCTTAGCTTGTGGAGACGAAACCAGTTTCGTCAATTTGAAACTTGAGGATGGTTCAGATACCCTTCTCAGTTTTGGAAATGGTATAAAGGGTCAATTGGGTATCAATCGATACTTGCATCTTTCACATATTCCCAAAATCATCAAATCTCTCAAGCTTTCGGAATTCAATGAGGAAGCAAATAAATTAACTCCAATCGGAATAAAACATATCAGTGCAGGTTCCAACCATATGGCTGTACAATTGAACAATTCGGGAACTGAAAAAGATGTGTTGATGTTTGGCGATAATGAGTATGGGCAATTTGGAAACGGAAAGCTTGTTAGAAGTCCTAAACCAATATCAGTTCCTAATTTGATTGAACCAAAAGATGTTGAAAACCTTGGTCAGGCCAAAAACATGAAGCAACTCACCCGTAAAATCAACAATCCAGATAATCGGATGGCGCTCAGTGAAGAATTGAAAGTTAATGGTTCGAAAGTTGAACAAGTGGTCCAAGCCACAGGTGATAATTCGGTGATTTATTATAAACGTACATGAATAATATCATCTTTTACCTTGTATATAAATATTTATTTAGGGTTTCTTTATAATTTGAAGATTTCGTTCAAGATTCTGATGGTATCAGCAGGAGATTCAACAGCATGACCGATGGTTCTTTCGTCATTATAGATTTCATAATCGTTTCCACCCTTATAAGATTTATCACCAAAGAAATGAATATTTTCGAACTTTTCATCAGCAACGTGTTGCAAACAGTACGTCTTGTCCCATCCGGTTGGGAATACATCAAAAGAAATTTGACCTCCGATCGAATAAGTTAATCCGTAATCACTGAAATTTTCCTTTAAAGCATCGACTAATTTACTTCTAACATTATGTTGTTTATCGTAAATCTCGAACTCGTTTCTTTCTTTGGTGGAAGCATTTCTTCCAACAGGAGACACGTTAATCATCCCGTTTCTAAATTCTATGAAAGTTCCTCTTCTGACTGGGATATCGATGTCAGATAAATATCTCAAGATGAATTTAACCAACTTATTGTATTTTTCATCACCCAACCATCCGATAAAAGATTGAGAAGCTAATTCCTGACCCAACTTGTAAGCAGTCAACCCGTTTTCAGAGAAACAATAATCGAAATCTTGTAAGACAGTTGGACCTAATTGCTCAACTTGTTTACTTAAATCAGATCCACCAACAAATCCAATAACCACCTTCTTTCTTAATTTGCTCAAGGTTTCTTTCATCTCTTCTGACACAGTTAATCTGGCCGGAGTTAAAGTTCCGTCAACATCAAACAACACTAAGGTTTTTGGATCTTCTTTACCTGCAAATGACATATTTATTTTGTTCAATTAAATTTTTTGGACACGCTGTGGTATTTAAATTGTCGAGAATCGGAAAATTTCAATCGCGTCGATGCAGGAGATGTCAAACCAACAGAGCTTTCAAAGACCAGGTTCAGAAGACCAACGTGGAATCAAGCCACGACATTCTGTGGCCCGGTCATGTGAACAACTCTTGATGTCCCGAGACATTCACAACAAGAGAGATGAAAATAGCGCTTTTCGAGTCGACGAAAGGCTGAAGCCATAATAAATCAGGGGTAAAATCGGACACTAAATTAAGATGAAAAATACATTCTGTAAACTATACAAAACTAAACTTAAGCTTGGTATTGGTAGTCTGGGAATTGTCTCAAGTTTTCTTCTAAGTTACCCTTTTTGGTCAAGAATTTAACGTAAGCACCATCATCTTTAACTTCACCATTTTGTTTTTTGGCAATGTATTCATCTCTGTTCAATGGAGTGAAACCCCATTTCTTGGAGATAATGATTTTTTGTTGACCTGGGAACTTGTATCTGGCTCTTCTTAAACCTTCAATAACAACATCTTTGTTAGAGTCTTTGGTTCTAGCAGACATGATAATTTGACCAATGTCAACTCTGGCAGCCAAACCGTGAGGCTTACCCCAAGCACCTCTCATACCTTGTTGCAATCTATCAGCACCAGCACATGACAACATCTTGTTGATTCTCAAGACGTGGAATGGGTGGACTCTGACTCTCAAGTGGAAAGAATCTCTACCGGAGATTTTGGTGATGTATTTGTTAGCACAGATACGAGCAGCTTCTAAAGCTTCGGAGGATAATTGTTCTAATTCGTTGGAAACCAAGTGGATACATAATGGGAATTCATCGACAGAAGCCTTCTTTCTACCTAAATCGTAGATTCTAATTTTAGCGTCTGGGACAGCTCTGTTGTATCTGGATTTTGGGAAAGGTTTGTTCTTACAGTATCTGTAACATCTAGCTGGTCTTCTAGCCATTTCTAATAATTGTTAGTAAAGGAGTTTGGGAAGAAAAAATTTTAAAACTAGGATTTTCATGACTCTTTATATCTGCTTATTAATGCATCTTTTCAGAGGGGGCAAATTTACCGATGGCAAAACTGCTGATACCGAAAACTCATTTTCCTCTTTCCAATGTCTTCAGCGTTCCCTCTTTGTTCTGGCAAACGAGTCTATGTCACGTCCTGGCTCAATATCATGTATAAGTATAACATACTTGTATAATATAACTAATAAGTTAGTGAAAAAAAACTTTTCTCACATTACAAATCAAGACACCGAGCGTAAATCGTCGTGACACGACGGGTCGCAGAGGTCATGGGGATCTAGGGCTGGAGCCCGCGTATCTGTGGGAGAAAATATGATCGCATCTCATCTCTCAATAATCGAGGATGGGAAGGTATAGTGTCAAGAGGTATAAGACTAAAAGAAGAACCCGGGACTTGGACTTGATCCACAAAGACGTATCTTCAAAAGAGACCATTTACAGACTCAAGAACCAGCCGATCGATGAAAACAAGCCTGGTCTCGGGCAGTATTATTGTGTGGAATGTGCTAAGTACTTTGAGAGCCAACAGATGTTGAATCACCACACCCGAAGCAAAAGACACAAAAGAAGGGTCAAGGAGTTGAACGAACGGCCATACACACCATTGGAGAGCGAGGCGGCCAGCGGGGTGAATCTAGTCAAGTTCATGGAATCGGTTGAAAAATACAAACAAATCGAACAATATAAAGCTGAAAACAAGCAAGAGCTCGACCAATTGAAGAGCCAACAAAAGCCGGATTTAGACACTATTATACTTGGAGGCGCCGAACAACAAGAGCAGCCCGAAACTAATGATGCTATGATTGACGAATAGATTTAGAAGTAGCTTGTATAATGATAATAAAAATGTTAAAGGTGAAATTCACAAGATTGCGAATAGACAGTAGCATGCGGATTAAAGTAAAGACTCATTTGGCCACCAAAATATTAACCATAGACAATGGAATCTCGTTCCAACAATTGATAGAAGATTTGGAAGCGGATAGAGATTTGATTGCAGATGGCGAGAGTGTCATTCTGATCAAAAAGGGATTCCCACCCAAACCCTTGAATCTCGATAAGCCATGCATTGATGATGATATCAAGAGTGGCGAGCAGTTGATTATTGAGACCAATGTCCAGAACCGTATTTTGGAAAGCACCAAGAAGCCTGTTGACAAGTCGATTCCCCATGTGTTGATTCCCAAATGGGACTCGTACCTCATATTGCGGAACATTGCTGATGACAATTCATGTATGTTTAATGCTATTGAGTACGCATTTAAAAAGGAGACTGTTAAGGAATTACGAGAGATTGTGGCCACATTTATAGTATCAGATCCGTTGAAGTACTCCGAAGCTATCTTGGGACGCCCTATAGACGAATACTGCCGATGGATCACCCAAAAAGATTCGTGGGGTGGAGCCATTGAGTTGGGGATTCTCAGCACCTATTATAATGTGCAAATTAATTGTGTTGATGTGGAGCTGGGACAGACAATCCACTTTAAAGATGAAGCGACCATCCCTAGAACATTCATCACGTTGATTTACTCGGGCATCCACTACGATATTTTGGTGGTTAATTCGACTGTTTCTCAGGACAAACTGAAGGATCAATGCATTGTATCAGAAGGTGATGTTGGAGAAATAGCTGGTGCGTCAACCCAACTCTGTCGACTCTTACAGACCCAGAATTACACGACGAATCTCACGAAATTCAGAGTCAAATGCTTGGTGTGTGGCAAAGTGTGCATAGGAGAGAACGGGGCGTCCAATCATGCCAATCAGACTGGTCACTATGAATTTGATGAAGTGAAAAGTGTATAACAATATAGATAAAGTGTGTAAAAGATCAAAAGTCATTGCTGGGTACGAAAAAAAATGGACGCTTCTCAGAAAATTGATTTGCAAGTGTGTTTCTGAAATGTTTGACACTCAGTTTTATTGTACGTAAATAGAACGTTGACGGATGGTTGGTGAGGCAAAGGGAATCGTCGTAGCCGAAATCCCAAGAACTGCACCCCTGTCAACTGACGTTGTCTCGTGACTTAATACTAACAGGTTCAAAAGGCCGGCAACCAAAAAGCGTGGAAATAATAAAGAACTATCAAGAAGTTGATAGTTTTCCTAAACCAGACGGGGAATGTAGATCAGCACTCTATTCTGGAGATGGTAGATACTTTGGATACACACAACCCAGCGAAGTTGTGATCATTAATACTGAAAGCAATAAAATATTGTTGAAGATTGAGTTGAAAGATGTTTTTGACATTGAATTTTCCCCCAATGGAACTTATTTATGTTTATGGTGTAAGCCAATATTGGAAGATAGAGAAAGTGGCAAGTGGAACAAGAATGTGAAGATTTTCAATATTAGCAATAAAAAAATCATAATGGAATGGTCGAATAAACACCAAAGTGGATGGAAACCACAATTCACACAGGATGAAAAATTCTTTGTTAAGGGGACGTTCAACAACCATGAAATCGAGTTTTTCGATATATCGAATTCAGATACTTTGGAACATGTTTATCAAGCCAAATTTAAATTCAAGACTGAATCTCCTTACCAGAGTTTTAAAATTAGTCCCGGTTTAAATCCTTCAATTGCTGTGTTTATACCCGAGAAATCAGGTAAACCTGCCAACGTTTCCATTTATAATTTACCCAATTTCAGTCAAGCCGTATGTAGTAAGAATTTTTTCAAAGCAGATCAATGTCAATTGAAATGGAATTCATTAGGGACTGCATTATTAGCATTAGCATCAACTGATCACGATACAACAAACAAATCATATTATGGGGAAACCAATTTGTATTTATTGGGAATTGCTGGGTCATATAATTCTAGAATCGATTTGAAAAAGGAGGGTCCTATTCATGACATAACTTGGTCTCCAACTGCCAGAGAATTTGCAGTAATTTATGGATATATGCCAAGTGAAACCAGTTTTTTCGATGCTAGAGGTAATTTAATTCATTCGTTACCAACTTTACCTAGAAATACCATATTATATTCACCTCATGGGAAATATATTTTGGTTGCAGGGTTTGGAAATTTACAAGGTACCGTTGATGTATACGACAGACAAGATAAATTCAAGAAAATTGTGGGATTTGAAGCTGCCAATACCAGTGTTTGCCAATGGTCACCTGATGGAAGGCACATTTTAACTGCCACTACATCACCAAGATTAAGAGTAGATAATGGATTGAAAATTTGGCATTATAGTGGGAAATTGATTTATTATAAAGACTATAAAGAATTATATTCCATCAGTTGGAAACCCAGTAAAATCGAAGAATTCCCACCAATCAAAGCCGGCGAATTGATTCCAGAGAGTGAAGCACTGGCCAAAGACTATTTACTACAAAAACAGCAAAAGGCTGACTCGACAGTTAAGAAGCCAAGTGGTGCATACCGACCACCACACGCCAGAAACGGCAACTCCGAGGTCAAAACCACATCGTTGTATCAAAGAGAACTCGCGTCATCTGTTGGAACCACTGGCACGGCAGTTCGAATTCCCAGAACTCGAAAAATACCGGGAGCAGCAACGCCAGTTGTTCAAGAATCGAAAACTGCAGCCAAGAATCGGAAAAAGAGAGAAGCCAAAAAAGAAGCATCTCCAGTGCCTGTCAGTGGTAATGCCAGTCCCAGCCCAACACCTTCGGCCACTGTGGCCCCCGAAAAAGCAGAGAAAGTGGTCGAAAAACAAGAAACTGCAAGTGTTGTTGGAGGAGTTTCATCGATTGAAGAAAAGAGAATCCGGTCTTTACTCAAGAAATTGAGAGCCATCGAAGCGTTGAAAATGAAACAAGCATATGGACAAGCATTGGAAGAAACCCAAGTTTCGAAAATCAACAAAGAAGATGAGATCAGAAAAGAATTAGAAAGCCTTGGATGGAATGAGTAAGATGCTTACCTAATGGCCACAGGTTAATAAGGTTTCCCGATTGGGCCGGCCAGAGGCGGAAAAACTCGATTTATTGCGCCCCGTCAAACTTTTCTATATATAGAAACATGCCCAATATACAAGAGCAAACTGAAACTGTCCCAGACTCAACTGGCCATGGCCCGAGAAACAAGCCCAATTGACAAACAAGGAATGTCACTTACAAGCCTCGGAACACTGAAATGTGTTGCGTAGATCAGAAAAACCCTGCAAGGAATCGTAAAGAATCGCGTCGCATTCAGTAAAGAAAGCGACACGAAAATGGAAAATTCGAGCCGAAAAAAATCGGTGCAAGATTCTTTCAGGAACACCCAATACACTCTCAGGTCCCTGTGGCCAGTCGTGGTCACATGGGCTGTCTGGCCTCTTACGACGCGTCTCTTTCGGCTCTACCAATTTTCCGAGTGTGGCCCCTCTGCAAAAAAATTTTTCTCCCGTTCCCATTTCTGCTTATCAAACTTTGCATAGGCACAGCATAAATCAGAAATTCAGTGAGAGAAAAAACAAATCTTTTTTTCTCATTAGGTTTACTTGAAGAATCTTCGGAAGTTATCGAAACATAATAATGTATGTATCATTGGAGGAATGGAGTCGTGGGTCTACGAACCAGCCCGCTGCCAGAGCCGTGGATGTTGTGGAACCAATTTTTGGGGAGCAGGAATTGTGTGTTTGGTCATGACTTAGCACCTGATCAGTGATTCGGATCCGTAGGGGAGAAATGCAGATCGGGGATTTTGGGCAGCAAAACCCGGGAACATCGTGCTGGAGACCTTCCGGCTCGGTCTACGGCCGGTGCTGGCTGGTGGCCGTCGTTCCTGGCATCGAAAAAAGTGCTTTACTTGTGAAATGGGTTGTTATGAGTATTGGCATTCCGAGATCAGAAGAGAGCACATAAGGCTTGGGATTTACCGCCCCAGCTTCCTGAAGATGACGGTGCTGAAGTCATGCCGGTTCCGTGCCGATCCACACACGCTCCCACATCAGAACTGGCGGCGCAAATTCACCTCCGTATTGTGAAGCTCAGACCCTTTAGGGGCACGCTTATTTTGCGGTAGGGAGTTTGAATATGGGTGTAAGGGTTTTTTTTCGAAAAAAATTGGTGAAATTGTGTTTTGCAGATTTGGGCGCGGGACACGAAACTAGCAATTTTAGTGGATGTTTGCAAATGAGTTTTTACAGGTTTTTTTTCCCAACCAGTTGATTGGGTGGGTAACCTGCAAAATTATAGGCAATTTCTCATTTCATTTTGTTACATTAAATTTTTCACCTTTTGGTTTTTTCATTCGACCCTGTAACTTTAACGAGGAATCTTTTAATCACTTTAGAGGATTCTTTTGCAAAGGGGACTCAGAAAAACGGCTCCAATCTTTTTTTTCTAGGGTTTTGGAATCTGATTACTAACGGTTTGCAAAGATGTCGTATAACGACCAGAATCAAAATAACTATTATGATCCTAACCAACCGGGTCAAGATGGTTATTATCAACAACAACCTTATGACAACATGAACCAGCAGGATTATTATGATCCCAACATGCAATATCAGCAACCGTATGATATGGATGGGTATCAAGATGCTGCTTATCAACAACAACAACCAAACTATCAACAGGATCCTGAAGCATTCAGTGATTTTAGTTATGGCGGACAAACCCCAGGAACCCCGGGCTATGATCAATACGGAACCCAATACACTCCCTCTCAAATGAGTTATGGGGGAGGTCCAAGATCAAGTGGAGCTTCTACGCCAATTTATGGTGGCAATAACTATGATCCAACCCAATTTCAAATCTCCAGCAACTTGCCTTACCCTGCTTGGAGTGCAGACCCTCAAGCCCCTATCAAAATTGAACATATCGAAGACATTTTCATTGATTTGACCAACAAATTTGGTTTCCAAAGAGATTCCATGAGAAATATGTTTGATTATTTCATGACATTATTGGATTCAAGGTCTTCTAGAATGTCGCCAGCTCAAGCTTTATTAAGTTTACATGCTGATTATATTGGAGGCGATAATGCCAACTACAAAAAATGGTATTTTGCTTGTCAACAAGATTTAGATGATTCAATTGGGTTTGCCAATATGTCTATGGGTAAAATCGGTAGAAAAGCCAGAAAAGCTTCCAAGAAATCCAAAAAGGCCAAAAAGGCTGTTGAAGAACATGGTCAAGATTTGGATGCTTTAGCCAATGAATTGGAAGGTGATTATTCATTGGAAGCAGCTGAAGTTAGATGGAAAGCTAAAATGAACAATTTAACTCCTGAAGAAAGAGTAAGAGATATCTCTCTTTATTTGTTGTTATGGGGAGAAGCCAATCAAGTTCGTTTTACTCCCGAATGTTTATGTTTTATTTATAAAACTGCCAATGATTATTTATTATCTCCACAATGCCAACAAAGACAAGAACCAGTTCCTGAAGGTGATTATTTGAATAGAGTTATCACTCCTCTTTATAGATTTATTAGATCTCAGGTTTATGAGATTTATGATGGAAGGTTTGTCAAGAGAGAAAAAGATCATAATAAGGTTATTGGTTATGATGATGTTAATCAATTATTTTGGTACCCAGAAGGTATTTCAAGAATCATCTTTGAAGATGGTTCTAGATTGGTTGATATTCCTCAAGAAGAAAGATATTTAAGATTGGGTGAAGTCGAATGGCAAAATGTTTTTTTCAAAACTTATAAGGAGATTAGAACTTGGTTACACTTGGTTACCAACTTCAACAGAATTTGGATTATTCACATCTGTGTTTATTTCATTTACTGTGCCTTTTATTCTCCTACCCTTTACACGTTACATTACTATCAAACTGCCAATACTCAACCAGTGGCTTCTTCAAGATGGGCTGCTGCTGCCATTGGAGGTATCATTGCTTCAGCTATCCAGATTTTTGCTACCATTTGTGAATGGATGTTTGTTCCAAGAGAATGGTCTGGTGCCCAACATTTATCCCGTCGTTTAATGTTTTTGGTTTTGATTTTCGTTGCCAATTTGGCTCCAGTGGTGTTCACATTCTATTGGGCTGGATTGGCTGCCAAATCTAAATCGGCTTTGGTGGTTTCCATTGTTGGGTTTTTCATTGCTATTGCAACGGTGGTTTTCTTTGCAGTTATGCCATTGGGAGGTTTATTCACCTCTTATATGAACAGAAGATCAAGAAGATACTTATCATCCCAAACTTTCACGGCGAACTTCTCCAAATTAAGAGGATTAGATATGTGGTTATCTTATCTCTTGTGGTTTTTGGTGTTCTTTTTCAAGTACCTTGAATCTTACTTCTTCTTGATCAAATCTATGATTGATCCAATCAGAATCTTATCCACAACCACAATGAGATGTCATGGTGAAGTTTGGTTTGGAGAAGTGTTGTGTCGTCAACAAACAAAGATTGTGTTGGGTTTAATGTTTTTGACTGATTTATTATTGTTCTTTTTGGATTCTTATATGTGGTACATTATCTTCAACTGTGTTTTCTCCATTGGTAGATCCTTCTACTTGGGTATTTCGATTTTAACCCCTTGGAGAAACATTTTCACAAGATTACCAAAGAGAATCTACTCCAAGATCTTGGCCACAACTGAAATGGAGATTAAATACAAACCTAAGGTTTTGATTTCACAAATCTGGAATGCCATAGTGATTTCCATGTACAGAGAACATTTGTTGGCTATTGATCATGTGCAAAAGTTGTTATATCATCAAGTTCCAAGTGAAATTGAAGGTAAGAGAACTTTAAGAGCTCCAACTTTCTTTGTTAGTCAAGATGATAACAATTTCGATACCGAATTTTTCCCAAGAAACAGTGAAGCTGAAAGAAGAATCAGTTTCTTTGCTCAATCTTTAGCTACTCCTATCTTGGAACCTTTGCCTGTTGATAATATGCCAACGTTTACAGTGTTTACTCCACATTACTCGGAAAAAATCTTGTTATCTTTGAGAGAAATCATCAGAGAAGATGACCAATTTTCTAGAGTTACATTGTTGGAATATTTGAAACAATTACATCCTGTTGAATGGGATTGTTTTGTCAAAGATACAAAGATTTTGGCTGAGGAAACCGCTGCGTATGAAAATGGAGACGATCCAGAAAAGGCTAATGAAGAAGATGGATTGAAATCCAAGATTGATGATTTACCATTCTACTGTATCGGTTTCAAATCTGCTGCTCCTGAATATACTTTAAGAACCAGAATTTGGGCTTCTTTAAGATCTCAAACCTTATACAGAACCGTTTCTGGATTCATGAATTATGCTAGAGCCATCAAATTGTTATATCGTGTGGAAAACCCTGAATTAGTTCAATACTTTGGTGGAGATCCTGAAGGATTGGAATTGGCATTGGAAAAAATGGCCAGAAGAAAATTCAGATTTGTTGTTTCTATGCAGAGATTAGCCAAATTTAAAGATGACGAAATGGAAAACGCCGAATTTTTATTAAGAGCTTACCCAGACTTACAAATTGCTTACTTGGATGAAGAACCAGCATTGAATGAAGACGAAGAACCAAGAGTTTATTCTGCAGTGATTGATGGTCACTGTGAAATGTTAGAAAATGGTAGAAGACGTCCTAAATTTAGAGTTCAATTGTCAGGTAACCCAATTTTGGGTGATGGTAAGTCTGATAATCAAAATCATGCCGTGATTTTCCATAGAGGTGAGTACATCCAATTGATTGATGCTAATCAAGATAATTATTTGGAAGAATGTCTCAAGATTAGAAGTGTTTTGGCCGAATTTGAAGAATTGAATATCGAACATGTTAATCCTTACGCTCCAACTTTGAAGAAAGACAGTGCAGAAAAGTTCCCAGTGGCCATTTTAGGTGCTAGAGAATATATTTTCTCGGAAAATTCTGGTGTTTTGGGTGATGTTGCTGCTGGTAAAGAACAAACTTTTGGTACATTGTTTGCCAGAACATTGGCCCAAATTGGTGGTAAATTACATTATGGACATCCTGATTTCTTGAATGCAACATTCATGTTAACCAGAGGAGGTGTTTCGAAATCGCAAAAGGGATTACATTTGAATGAAGATATTTATGCTGGTATGACTGCTATGTTAAGAGGAGGAAGAATAAAGCATTGTGAATACTATCAATGTGGTAAAGGTAGAGATATGGGTTTTGGATCGATTTTGAATTTCACCACCAAAATTGGTGCTGGTATGGGTGAACAAATGTTATCCCGTGAATACTATTACTTGTCTACTCAATTGCCATTGGATAGATTTTTGTCGTTTTATTTCGGACATCCAGGTTTCCATATCAATAACTTGTTTATTCAATTGTCGTTACAATGTTTCATGTTGACATTGGCCAATATGAATTCTTTGGCTCATGAAGCTATTTTCTGTTCCTACAATAGAAATACTCCAATAACTGATATTTTGTACCCAATTGGTTGTTACAACTTCACTCCAGTGGTTGATTGGATCAGACGTTATACATTGTCGATTTTTATCGTGTTTTTCATCTCGTTTATTCCATTAACAGTTCAAGAATTGATTGAAAGAGGTATCTTTAGTGCTGCTCAAAGATTCTTTAGACACTTCCTTTCATTATCACCAATGTTTGAAGTTTTCGTTGCTCAAATCTATGCTACTTCTTTGTTCACCGATTTAACTACTGGTGGTGCTAGATATATTTCAACTGGTAGAGGTTTTGCTACATCTCGTATTCCATTTTCCATTTTGTACTCGAGATTTGCTGATTCCTCCATTTATATGGGTGCAAGGTCCATGTTGATCATTTTGTTTGGTTCGGTTTCTCATTGGCAACCAGCATTATTATGGTTCTGGGCTTCTTTAGCTTCTTTGGTGTTCTCCCCATTCATTTTCAATCCTCATCAATTTTCTTGGGAAGATTACTTTATTGATTACCGTGATTTCATAAGATGGTTATCTCGTGGTAATGCTAAATGGCATAGAAATTCTTGGATTGGCTACATTCGTCTTTCAAGATCCAGAATCACTGGGTTCAAGAGGAAGTTAACTGGAGATGTGTCTGAAAAACAAGCTGGGGATGCTTCTAGAGCTCATAGATCAAATGTGTTATTTGCTGACTTCTTCCCATGCTTGTTCTACACTGCTGGATTGTTTATGGCTTTCACATTTATTAATGCTCAAACAGGTGTCACTGAAGATGTTCAAAAAGTCAACTCGTGTTTAAGACTCATTATTTGTTCTTTAGCACCAATTGTTATTGACTGTGGAGTTTTGGCTGTTTGTCTTGGTTTAGCATGTTGTGCAGGTCCAATGTTGGGATTATGTTGTAAAAAAACCGGTCCTGTTCTTGCAGGTTTTGCTCATGGATGTGCAGTTATAGTCCACATTGTGTTCTTTATTGTCATGTGGGTTTTGGAAGGATTCTCTTTTGCAAGAATGTTACTTGGATTAATTACCATGATTTACGTTCAAAGAACTATATTCAAATTCTTGACCATTGCATTCTTAACCAGAGAATTCAAAAACGATAAATCCAACACTGCATTCTGGACAGGTAAATGGTACAATACCGGTATGGGATGGATGGCATTCACACAACCATCCAGAGAATTCTGTGCCAAGATCATTGAATTATCTGAATTTGCAGGAGACTTTGTATTAGCACATATCATCTTATTCTGTCAATTCCCAGTGTTGTTGATTCCATTAGTGGACAGATGGCATTCTACCATGTTATTCTGGTTAAAACCATCAAGATTAATTAGACCACCAATTTATTCATTGAAACAAGCTAAATTAAGAAAGAGAATGGTTAGAAAATACTGCAGTTTATACTTTCTTATTTTGGTGATTTTCGTGGCATTGATTGCTGCTCCAGCAGTGGCTTCAAGATTCGTTGGTAACTTGCAAAGTTCTGTTGATAGCCTTGGAAGTATTACTGAAGGATTATTCCAACCAAGACATACAGACAATAATGACACTAAAAATCCATCCAGAGCCTATGCTTCGTCATGGAGGTTTGCCAGCTACACGCCTTCCGAAACTTCGGCTTACACTTCTAAGGCTTAGAGCTTAGGGCTCAGCTTAGAAGCTCAGAGGCTTACCCAAAAAGAAAACTCTTAAATATGTTATATGGATAGGTTAGTTTTATATAAATTGTTTGTTTTTAAGGTGAAAAAAATTCGCATTTGTTGAATATCAAATGGCTTTGTTAATACGTCCAAATCAATTGCCCAATTCGAGTAGAATATTGTTGGGATGCTTGGTGATAGTATCATCCTTGATCTTGTTGATGAAGATGAATCGGTATGGCTCACCATTTGTGCCCAATGATACAAAATTTAACGACATTCAAGTGCCTTATCTTCAATTGATACCAAAATACACAGTTTACTATCCATGGTCAATTGTCACGTCAATATTTGCCGAAATCAGTGTGTTGTCGTTTATATTGTCGGCCACAGTGCTATTTGTTTCAAGCAGATACGTCGAGAAGTTCTGGGGGTTCAAAGAGGTGGTGAAATTTGTATTTATTGTTGGGTCAACAACCAATTTATTGACAGTCTTGATCACCATTATATCGAATATTATTCGGAATGACGCCAACGGTATGAACAAACCATTGGGAGGTGGAATCTCGTACTACTTCGGGTTCTTGGTGGTGTTGAAACAGCTTATCCCCGAACATAATATCGTATTATTTCAAGGCTTGATCAACTTTAGGATAAAACATTTACCGTTTATATGTATTTGTTTGGCCCTCATTTGGACGGTATTATTATCATCTTCACTTTACCCATTTGTCCCTGCATTCAACAGTTTCATTCTTTCCTACTGTTATTTAAGATTTATCCAACCATTCACAGTCGATCCATTATTACCGATGTCATCTAATGACACCATGAATGTAATTCGAGGCGATGCTTCCGACGCTTTCAAACTTGTGGAGTTCTTTCCCGAGATCTCAAAGCCATACTTGGCAGTGTTGTTTGATAAGTTGTACGACATCTCCGTATTTTTGGGCATCATAAATGCCTTTGATGATGATGTTATCGAACAAGGTAATTTGAGAGCTCAAAAGAGAGCAGAACAAATCAACCAGACGCAAAAATCCATTGCCAACTCCGTGGCTGAAAGAAGAAGACAGGTGGCCCTTCAAGTGATCGAAGATAGAATCAATAGGGAATCTCGAACCTAAATATACTTTATCAATGAACCTTTCCATGTCATTATTTCTCTTATCGAACAATTTCGCATATTTCAAATTCATGTTGCAGGCTTTTGGATCCTTATTACTGAAGCTTAAGAAGTATTCTTCGTTCATTGGGCCGGGAATCATGGTTTCTGTGGCGTACATGGATCCGGGAAACTACTCAACGGCCGTTTCTTCTGGAGCCATGTACGAGTATAAATTGCTCTTCATCATCTTCTTATCCAACATATTTGCAGTTATACTTCAATGCCTTTGTGTGAAATTGGGGACTATTACCGGGTTGGATTTGGCAGAAATGTGCCGGCTTCATTTGAATCCATCGTTGAACCTACTATTGTATGTTTGTGCCGAGTTGGCCATCATTGCAACCGATTTAGCCGAAGTGGTGGGAACTGCTATATCTTTGGAGATATTGTTTGGAATTCCCTTGTTTTATGGGGTTTTGATAACGGTTTTGGATGTGTTGGTTGTTTTGATGGCATATCACAAGGATGGAAGCATGAAGCAGGCGAGAATGTTCGAGATCATGGTTTCAGTTTTGGTGTTTATGACATGCGCTTGCTTCATTTTAGAGTTGGTCAAATGTGATTTTCCCGACAATGCTTTTGTCAATATTGTTAAAGGATACTTGCCATTGTCTGGACGAATCTTCAAGGAAGCAAACGCCCTTTTTTTGAGTTGTGGAATTGTAGGAAGTACAGTCATGCCCCACTCTTTATTTTTAGGATCATCATTGGTTCAATCTAGATTGAAAGATTACGATTTGAAACACGGATTTATCACTGAGGATCAGCCTGGAGATGACTCTTCAACCGCGTCAAGTGCAAACCAGGAGTTCCATGCAACTATCAACAAGTTCAGAAGTATCAGTGATGGGACTGGTCTCAAAAAAAAATATAGACCTTCATTTGAAGCTATCAAATACTGTTTGAATTATTCGTACGCCGAATTGGTTTTATCCCTTTTCATCATTGCTGTTTTTGTCAATTCAGCCATCTTGATAGTGGCTGGAAACTCATTGTTTGGAAAACCGGATGCTAAAGATGCTGATTTATTATCGATCTACGAAATGTTATCATACTATATTTCCCCTGCAGCCGGGCTTATTTTTGCATTATCGATGTTGTTTTCAGGCCAAAGTGCTGGAATTGTTTGTACTATGGCTGGTCAGATTGTTAGTGAAGGGTTCATCAATTGGACAGTCAAACCTTGGATCAGAAGAATAACCACTCGAATTTTGGCCATAATCCCTGTTTTGGTGGTCATATCGGTTTTAGGACGAGAAGGTGTCAGCAAAATCATGAACTCGTCTCAGGTTGTATTGAGTTTCATATTGCCTCTTGTTAGTGCCCCATTGATTTATTTTACTTGCAACAAGAAGTATCTTACTGTGTTTGACACTTCGGAAGTAATTAACGAAGAAACCTCATTATTGGACTCAACATCACCGGTGACAGTGAAGAAATACACTTTTGAAAATGGCAAACCACTCATGATAGCAAGTATAATGACATGGTTGATTATTTCTGGGTTAAATATTTATTTGATCATTGCATTTGCTAACGGGGCAGATATTTAATTTGTTAACAGTTATTTCATTTTATAATACACATACAATACACACTTAACGTGCCTTTTTCTTGTAAGGACCTCTGACGTTTGCCAATCTGGTTGACACAGGTCTATTTTTGGCACTTGGTAAAGCTGGCAATGATCCAGAATAATCGGTCATAAGAACTGGAATATTCTTACTGAACTCTATTGGGAGTTTACCAGGATGGATGTTGTAAACCTTGATAATGATTGACATTAGCTTGGTTATTCTATTATAGATTTTTTTCTCCTCTAAAGAAGCTGGTAACACGTTTGATACGTTACTTTTAGCAAATCGGTCTTGACGCAACTTATTGAGTTTTATAATTTCCGATGATATGACTTTTTGAATCTTTTTAGGAGATTTTAAGTCGTTTTTATGTGTGTTCAACATTGGTATTATATCAGCTTCAATTGGATCCCACTTGAGAAGCTTTTCAATCTCGATATTGTGGTTTGTATTGTATGGTTCAATATCATTTGGAGGCCCTTGATGACGCTTTTCTTCAAAAGACTCTTCGAGTTTTACACCATTGTCAGTTTTCGATTGGGTTTCGAGTTCAATTTCAGGGGATTTGCCAATTTTTTTCAAATAATCTTTTCTAATCTGCTTGATCTGGAGATCCCCAATTTGGTTCAACCAAACATTGCTTTTGAGTTCATCTGAAACTCCTCTTCCCTTAGAATCTACCAATGGAGCAAACGACCGAACAGACTCATCATCTCCTTCAATGACCCTAAATGGTTCGGCGTTATTGTTTTTGAACAATTTAGATTGGATGGTTGGCCTTATTTTTTTACCTTTATAAGTAAGCCATGCAGGTGATTGGATGATATACCAATTGACAAAGAGAAATTTATCCATCATGGTTGTTGGTTTATTGGTGGGCAAAGGTATTTTGATGGTGGTAGTGTTCAAAGACTCGAAAGTACTACTACTGCTACCAGCATTTCTTGGAAGGGGAATTGTTTTTGTTAAAGTGTACGGTTCTGGAACCAAAGTGAATCTTGGATCCAATCCACTTTTCCCAATTGAACTAGTAAACACTGGCTGAGCTATTGTTGCTGGTTGGGAATTTGCACCGCCATAACCGTAGGTTGAAGCAAGACTTGAAGCCTTTGGATTGGGGATCTCTGCGATATACGATAAGATTTCTCCATTGGATGTTGTGTAGTTATACCCGATTTTATCAAAGTCGTTGTTGATCTGATCGGCCAATTCTGAAACCGAAGATGAGGTCTTTTTGGAGCTCAACGACATGTGATGCAAGCCAGCCTCTCTGAGCAACAACTCGGTGGCAAATTTATAAAAGAAATCCACGTTGTTATACTCAACTGTTCCCACTTTGAAATCAACGATTTTGCTTGAGCAAGCCACTGTAATATCATGATATAGACCGTATATACTCTTGTATGAGTGAGAGTTGTACTTCTTGCTGATGGTAGTAGTCTTGTAGGTCAGGTGATCCTGTAAGTATGATCCCAAGGATTCCACAATCTTACTGGGCTCCGATTCGTGCAATTGAGTTGGGATTTCCGTTTCCAAAATCCGCGTTTCGGAATCGGCCTGCTGGTAAACGCTGATGAGCGAATCGATGAGCGAACTTATAGTGGCTGATGAGTTGTTAGTACTAAGCATTTGGGCGTGGATTTGCTAGTGATGGCACATACCTTTGTCTTCCTTGGTCATAAAAGTATGTTTTTTTTTCCAACAAGCGCGCATGAGTACAGAACCAGAGACTGGGAATGAGAAAATGGGAAAATGAGAATGGGAAAATGAGTGGGAAAATGGGAAAAGTACACTACCTAGCTAAATAATTGTAAAAGCTGAGTTAGGTCACTGACTACAACACGATTGTTAGCGATGATTTGAAGGGGTTTTGAGGGGGATTCTGCCATTCTGGGCGAAGACGAGCAGCCCGGGTTCTCAGCCTCGGGATCAGGGATGCCTGAGGTCAAGTATCCACTTGTTACTTCACGATCCAAGAACACACCATTCCATCCTGCTTTCACAGCACCAATGAAATCCTTGTCATGGCCATCGCCCACATGCCAGCAGTTGGACAAATACGAGATGCGGTCGTCTTTTGCAAGTGGTTTCCCCAAAGATTTGGTCATTTCTGCCTCAACAACTGTGTCAAAGAATGCTTTGTGGGGCTTTTCTGCGGGCATTTCGTACGAAATGTACACGCTATTCTTGTCCAAGTATTTGAGGAGGCCGAAACTTTCAAGGATATCGAATAATCGAGGGTCTGAGTTGCTGGAAATAACGATCTTGATATTGGACAGAGCCAATTTTTCAAACGTTGGAATCACGTCTGGGTATAAATAGTATCCCTCAGCTGATTTGAACCTGTTGATGAGCTCGGCCGACAACCGATGGGCCGACTCATTTTGGTCCAAGTTGAAGAGTCGAACAATGAGTTGATGCCACCACTCATCCACACTATTTATGCCGGTGATTTTACCATAATTGGGATGTTCTCGAAGCATTTGATCATGCACAAGCGGGAATGCATGCTTTATGGAGTCCGCTGACATGCGAATCCCGTGTTTCGATGCAATCTCATGGTATTGTTGATGAACCGGTTGGCGAGGGATATAGATTGTGCCAAAAGCATCAAAAGACACGAAATTTGGTTTGGGGAAACGGGAATTGGTATCTCTCATTTTCCGAGCATTACTGAACTTGAATGGGTCGGATATCAACGGCTCACTTACACTGGAAATGCTTCGTTTTCCAATGTTCCAGAGCCTTGATGACATTTGCAGTGAAACGCGAAAACCCGACCAAAAACTCGTTTATTATACTATAATACATGCGTGCGTCTACCCATAGATAAGATAAGGCATTCACCCCAATAACACTTCCCAGCCCCATTCTTTCATGATTGAGCTCCAATGCAACTTGCTATAAATACCCCCCGTGACGTCATCGACCGAGACTTGCTCGCTGTTGACTGCTGCCATGAGACCACTCAACTGATTCGAGATACTCTTGAGCTTTTCGGTGTCATTACCTTGAGGAATAAACACTTCATCAATATGGAGATTATTGATATTTTTCTTTCGAATGTATTCATCTTTCCTTCTCCAAACCTCCTTGACCACTTCAAAGGCTCGGTCCACATTGCCAATCCATAACTTGGTTGAGAGCAATCTCCATCTTTCCTCACACCATTCTCGTTCTTCGGTAGGTTCTGCTTCACATGAACTTACCAATAATGGGAATATATGGATGGTATAAGTTGGGGAAGTTGTTGGGATTGACGCAAGAAGAATGAAGATTTTCTCTGCAAGTTGATGCGATGTCAACGATGGGATTTCGGGAACCGCTTGATGAAGGTAAAGAAGTGATGAAAATCGATATGCTTCTGCAGTGGCAATACACGAGGAAAGATCTGACGTCGAGGTGTCTGCATTGACTGAATGTGCATGATCCACCATCGACTCAGAGATCCGGGGTTTCCAAGATAATAACTCTTGTCGTAATTGAGTGGCAGCAGTGATGGTTGATAAGGTGTTTCGAGTTGACGATTTTTGTTCTTTTTTCCGACTCTTTCTGATTTTCGAAATCAACGTGGCTACTTTACCCATTATCGAGAATAACGATTGGGCACATCCTAATAAAGGATCCACTTGATCCGTATTGAGCTGAATGTTTTCGAAATTATCAAATAAGTTATTGAAACCTCGGTGAATTCCTCCAAAAGTATCTCTATTGGCCATTGTCAGATCGCTCGACTCTGACTTAACGTCCGGTGAACGATCCAATTTCTCATCTCGAATCTTTTTATCTTTGGCCTTGGAATCCTCAAGAATGGTGGTGATTGAAGCTACTAAATCCACCCCTTTTTCATCTGATTCTGTAGTCATTTGCGCCAACACTTCGAAATAAATCCAGATGTTGAACAAAAATTGGGTGGATTTAGGGATTTTGAACTGGCTTGAGTTCCCACCATTAGTTTCGGCCTCACCCACCAAAATATCGTCCCACTCCGAATCTTCCACTAAAACTAATCGTTTTTTCAACTGATCTCTTTTGGAATTGATAAGTTTGCCATAATCTTCAGTATCTTGAGGACTAGGACTTGGTGAAGAAAACAAATCACGTCGTTTATTCTGCATCTCGAGTTGATTCTCTTTCAATAGAGTCAACACACTTTGAATCATGGTTTTGGCTCCCTTCAAATGAGCAATACCAGTTGAAATATGTTTATCCCAAGTTTCACTCACCGCCAAATTCAAGCAGATAGCAATGGCAATATCGGCAGGGATTTGTTTGGATTCATTTTTCCCATCAGTGGTGGCAGATAATCCACTTGCTAACTCTAAAATGCACCGTTTCATATACATATAACCTTTTGCCCGTAAATTCTCCTTATTAGTGGAAACTGCTTCATTTCCCGACAAATGGAATAATGTTATGGCAGCTATTGAATTGAATAAACAAGAATACTCTAAAGCGTATGGTAGAACCAATTTCCTCCAGGGATTTTCTTCTGGTCCATTTTTGATAGACAAGATCTCAGCAGTGTACTGAGAATAAAGACTAAGAATCTGCTCTTGTTCAGCAGATATATTCAAAGGAGTATTCAAATGATAAATAGGACTTTCCAGAACCAATGGGCTTTGAGAAGAAATGAGATTATGATTCGAATTGTTATCAAGGTATTTGATACTTCCAGGACTTGGAGCTGGAGTATCATGCATATCAACAAACCCCCCATGCTGTAAATTAAGGGGACTCAACGGTATGTCCAATTTCAATGCTTCTTCGAGGATATGGGGGTTTTTAAGTTCATCATCATTTCCAAAAGCGGTGTTGATCAACGCTGATAAACTTGGACTCAAGTTAACCAAATAAGAAGAATTCTGAGATCCCATAAAGCTTTGGGGATTATACCTAGTGATGTCTCTATGAATTTTCATATCTGGAGTCAAATTATCGGAAATCGGCGAAAGATTTATTGACAGTTTTGTTTCAGCAGGAGATCTTGACATCTCATCAATTGCAGCCTCAGCTAAGGAATTCAAACTTGAAGTTTGTTTATTTGAATTTCGTAATTCATTTATTGTCATTGGACTTAAAGCAGATTCTGAACTCAATGATCTACCATTTTGAGACCAATTATTCAAAGGTCGTTCTACCATACTTAAACTTCTATGCATTTTCCGTTTATGACCATTTTCTTCATCATATAAATTGAGGGAAGAATCGCCTAAATTAGCAAAAATTTGAGCGTTATTGCTTGAGGTGTCTCTAAATCTTTTATTATAAATATCAGGACTAATTCCTTCAGCAATCAAATCATTCTCTCGTTTTATATCTTTAACTGATTTACCTGTCACTGACAATGAAGCAAGTTCAAGATGCTTGTTCAAACTTTCAGGGCTTTTTTTCACCACGGGATCATCTTTCTCATTTTCATCATTAAAACTCCTCCATTTAAATCTTGTAGCGTATCCACCACAAGCAATATTCTTTTTAATACATTTTAGACATGCTGGTTTAGTCTCATCACACTTCAACCGTTTCTTCTTACACGTCAAACAACCATTTCTGGATTTGGATGCTTTTTGTTTATTATAAGGCGTTGATTTTGAAGTGGATGTCATTGAAGAAGTATGAGATCTTGGAGTTTCATTATCATTGGTACTCGCTATTGAAGAAGAAGAAGTTATGGGAGTTTGAATCGAATCCAACGGCTCGCTTTTAACCTTTCCTTTTGACATAAATAAGCATTCAAAGTAATGATCAGCAATGGTCACTTTACTTATACTAGAAATTTTATCCGCTTAAAACATCCTTGATAGTGTCAAAGGTTCGGGTTTATGATAAGGGTTTTGGGAAAAGTCGTGCGCGGCGCCCAGTCGTCGGGGGATATTTATGCCTAATTAGGCAAAATGATACCCAATAATTTATTTATCGGTAGTATAATATATAGGAATCGGATTTACTAGATAGTTAAGGTACAGGTTTATTATTCATAGCTATTGATAACGTTGACATTACCATAGTCAAGGAGTAGAATTGAAAAATAAATTAACGGTGAAAAGCGCAATTATTAATTATGAGTTGTTGCGTTTTATTTCTGAATGAATAATAACCACCATAAAAAAAAAATTCTCTTAGCACCACTGGCCCCTCTCAAAACACCGCCTTCTTACAGATAAGACACGCCTTCTTACAGATAACACACAGGGACATTGTTCATACAATCACAAAACATTTTTCTCCAAGTTTAAATCGATATGAACAAGTGCTTCTGGAAGTTGAATTGAACATTGAGGCATTAACTTTATCAGACTGAGTGATATATCTTACCCATGGGAAACAAGTATATTTGAGATCGTCTTCTTGGACTTTAAGATAATCCAATTTGAGCCCAGTGTATGATAACATGGGGATGTTGAAACTCAATTTGATGTGATTGAAGCTTGCGATATTCTTAAGATTGGATTGGATTTCCTCAATCAGCGATGCCTTTGATCCGTTGACTCCATAATATCGATCCAATTCTTTTATGGCTTCTTCGTTGTCATCTACAAAATGGTCCATTTCTCTAGGATGTCTGTGATTATTCAAGGTCATTTGGATCTGTTCAAACCGGATGGGTCTCTCGGTAATTTTTATTTCAGCCATCATTTTCACCGATGGATTATTTCCTCTACAATCTCCAATTATCCATACGATTTCCGATGTGTCGACTTGATAATGCACTTCTCCCATATCGGTTTTATACTTCAAGTCATTTTCGTTGTGCATCACCACTTCAAATAGCAATGGATTTATGGGGATTTTAACCACCAAGTTCTTACAGTGGAGTCTCTTTTTGAAATTGGTCGACACAACACACATGACTTGAAGTTTGGCAAGGCTTTGATTGACCTTATAGGTGGGGTTTACCATGATAAGCGGAAGTTTGCGTTTCTGCCGTTGTTGTTCCACGTGATAGCTCATCAATATAAACTTGTCATCGGGTGGTATGAACTTCATCAAGTTGTGTCTATAAATACTGTCAAGCTGCACGCATTGATGGAATTGGATATCCCGGAACGGAATATGTTTTCTGGAGCCATCGTCATCGAATTCCTCTACCTCTTGTTTCAATTGATTGCCGTTCACACTTATGGTTTGAATGGGTTTGTCATCATTTGGGATTTGACATATCTTTTTCTCATTGAACCCTAATACACATTCGGGCATTCCTGATAAGTAACATTTGACAAAACAGTTACCAAAAACCTCATTCTGAAGGATCACCAGGTTCTGTAAGTCATAATAAAACTCACAGTTTTCTATCATGTCAATAAAAATTTCGTTTTTGGCATAAAAAATCCCCTTGGGCCTCCAATTGATGGCCAGACTCGATGCTCTTAGAATGCTACTATTTATATGGCTTTCCTCCACCGCTATCCTATCGGCTTTCACGGCCTGATTATGGGTGGATTTGATTTTCTTGAGCTCACTGGGACTCATGTTCCCACTATTTTTATGGTTAGAATCATGATTGATCTCTTCATCCTCGTCACTCAGATCCCGGTTATATGGGGCTCGATTGGGTATCACCTTTATATATTCCTTCAAAATATTGTAGTCGGTCATCTGCACCACTCCCATATCCATGCACTCGTCCAATAACTCATATATAAAGTAAACATTGTCCATTATGAGTTCTCTATCAAACATAATCATGTCTTTGACTTGCACGTCTTTCGAGCGACAGAGATAGTATATGATGAGATCCTGGAAGTTATGGAGAAACAAGATCATCAGCATGGCGTCGACGTTTCTGCGCGTCACTAGAAGGAGTATGATATCATTATCTTCTTGTAAATATATATAGTTTAGTCCCTGATGGTGGAAAAACGGGCTCTTTTGGTGAGGTTTTTGACATTTGAAAAGGGTGTCGAAATGATTGACCACCAATTGAGGCCCCACGAGCGTGGGCTTGTACTGCCGGTGAAGAAGCACCTCGCTTCGCAGGTACTCCAAGTCCATTCGCGACGAATGGAGGATATAAAACGCACCAACCATTGAATGGATGAGATGATTCAAAGTGATGATGCGAATTTTCATTGCATTTGGTATCATGAGTTTTAAAGGTCCAGAAACCATTCGGGCCCTAATGAAACCGTTGCTGCGGCCGAGTATCAGCCAGGAGCTCGCTCGCATCAACAGGCGGTCGTCGGTCTCGTGGCATTACCTGTCAGAAACCCCCGAAACCGGATGCTTGAAATCAAACTTGAAGTTCAAAAACTACTCTCAGACATGGGCATTTTTGGGAGATGTTGCTAGGGCCAGCCATAGGCTCAGACACCACCCGACCATTCTCACGACATACAACAACGTGCAGTTCACCATCACCACGCACGATGCCCACAACAACGTGACTCCCAAAGATATTGAACTCGTTGAAGCAATAGGCAGAGTCTATACCAAACACGTTGAAATGCCCAAAAAAGTCGAAAGTTTCGGCAATTTCATCGATAACATGCACGAGACGTCGACATTGGCACAGGCATCCAAGATGATCGAGACTCTCATCAACAAGGAAAACAAATAGCCAGCATAGCATAAATGTGTTTTGTTTTTTTCACCATGTCCAAATTTAAGCGTACCATTAAAATAAGCATACTAACTGTATAAAAACCCCGTGAAATTGCAGGTCCCAAAACCGCACATTGAATGATCTGGTGCTTGCTATTGAGTGCTGCAGTGCACGGCTTTACCATTGGCTTCGATGATGGCACGTCAGATAACTACAAGGATATGATTGAGTGGCTCAACAGCCATCGACCCATCGAGTTTGAATCCACCAATGACATCGACACAAAGGCCCTCTTCAAGGCCGGAAGCGCCAAGATCATCGACACCAACACGCTCATTGTCCCAGACGGCGATTCGGTCGACATTGCGTCGTTCTATGACATCAAGGGCCATTCGAGAATGGAATATCCATTCGCAGAGTACGATTTCAATGATGCAACCGTGGACCACGAAACACGGGAAACGTTGTTGGGCACGGGTCTCGACAACACGCGGTCGTCCCAGCAGAACTCCATGTCGTACTCCATCAAGGTGTCCAACACCGAAACCGATGCTTACGATGTGAGTTTCACTGCGAGCTTTTTGATGGGAATAGCCTTGGAATTGGAGATTGATAATTCCCACGCCACGGGGATCTCGACGCTGGTCACTTGCAACACGTTGCCCGGCCACATTACCACCATCAACACCATTGCCCACCTCATCACTGTTGGGAACGTGAGAAAAAGAGTGCTTGTTATAACGCCGCATAAGAGCATCACCGAATGCGGGAAATCCATGTTGAAAGGCAGATTGAACGGGTGCTTGAAGCACAACTACAGCTACGACAAGGGCGAGTGGCTCACCACCAGCTTCCAGGTGGTCAAAAACGTGGCGGTGGAATGTCGTTAACATACATTGTCTAATAACAACAATTTTCTAAAAATCTTTTCGTGCTCTACAGAACCGATCGGTGATCTCTATGGCTTCGTAAGTCCCTTCCAATCCCACCTTGACGGTGTATTCGTACTCCCAGATATCTTTGATGGTTTCGACTTCGACGATTTTCCCGTTGTGCTGCTTGGATTTCTTGCTTCTCTTGACTTTGGTGTTGGGTTCCAACGTTCTGACATACGTGACCGTGAACGGAGGCACGCCGGTGAAGGTCATTTTCATTTCCGTCATGTCTCCCTCGTGGATATCCTGGATGATTGAGTCTCCGTGGTTGATTTCCACCGATGGGAGGTCGTGAATATTGATCATCAATTGGTTGTATTTGGGGCTTTCTTTCTCGACATTGATCATGCAGTGGCCTGAAGACGAGTCTTGCAAGCTGGAGACGGTGATTTGGCCCGCTTTCGCCGCCAATCTTCGGAATTCGGCCGGGCTTTTGGCTTGAAATTGCTTACCGTTGAAGTTGTACGTCAATACAAACGGGGGCTGGCCCGTCAAATCGAATCCCACGTGCTGGCCCACACAAAAGTCAGTGCCAGGCTTGAATTTGGCGATGTCTGGAGCCGGAGTGATGGAAAATACGAACGCATTGAACGTATCAAACGACTTGGTAATACACCCATTGGTATCTGAGATTTGCTTGAAATGGATTTCGTATTCTCCTTGGCTGAGCAATGTCCATAAACAGCGGCCGGTTTTATCAACTGCCCGGTTCAAGTCCAACACTGGTTCGTTAACATTGGTGATGTCGAATTGTTGGTTGATTCCATCTCCCTTGAGCACAAGTTGTACGGAAAACGGAGCCTTTCCGTGAATCTCCACCGGAACTCGACTGAAATCAGCAATGTTGTCGTTCAAAGACGCTTCACAGAGCTTGACGGTATCGGTGCTGCTGAATTTGATGTTGGGAGATTCGAAAACCTCGTACGAAATCACTGGAAGTGGTGATTTTCCGGCGATTTTGGCTCGGGTGTATTTCTGATCAAAGATGCCCTTGAACTCATGCTGATACTGTCCACCCATGTCTGTGGGTAAATCAATGGTCATAGACCGCTTTTCACTGGTCATGGTTCGACTTTCCGTGCGGCCATTGGGCAATCTCATCAAATAATCAATGAGAAAAGGTGCTTCTCCTTCAAAATGAAGCGTCACTTGACGTGAACATCCCTGGCATCCTGCTTTCATTACAGCCCTGTTTTCGGTAACAACAGCATCCAATGCTTCAACTGAGATCGTGGGCCGTGCAACAAACGTGACTTCGATGGTCTTGTCATCATCAACAGTTCCTCCACACTTTCCATTGGTGAATCCCGTGAGTCTGTACGTTCCTGGCTGAGAAATCTCGAGCTCCAGGGTGCCAGTGATTGTGCCCGTGGTCTTTTTGCCTTGGAAGGTCCGTTCGTACGTAATCTCATCGTTGTTGGTTCGTCCAATCGACGATTTCACCCAAAGTGGAACTTGTATTGAATCACCTTCAACGATGGTGTAAAGAACCGACGATTTCGTGGTGCCAAACGTGACTTCAGGCACATCCTGTCTGGTAACAAGTCTCACGGTTTCGCTGGTGTCAAAGTCTGCAGTGCACAGGTTCACATCTCTGACGTTGGATAATCCAAATTCATAGGTCCCACCGCTTTTTATATCTCTGGTGGAGATGGAAAACGGGTTAAGATCGGCCTTTTGGTTGGTTTTTTCAACCACCTTCTTGTTGGTGAGGGTGTTGATGATGAAATAGTCGAAAGTGAACGGAGAATGGCCCGTGAAATACACGGGAATCGTCGCTAGTTCTCCCTGACAAGTGTAGACCGTCTTGGATTTGGACCTTGTATCTTCGAAAAACGATGCTCTGGATCTCTTTTTGAAGTACGTCAGGTATGTGTGGGCTGATTTATCGAGCAAGGTGGGTGTTTTATGATAATTCACATCTTTGATTGCTTCAAGTTGTATGACATAATTGCCTTCTCCTGGAGGCTTATAGGTGAAGTCAAACGCATTGGTTGTGCCTCTGATGTGTCGTTTGTTTGAACCATTAGGTCCTGGAAGAATTCGGAGCCCACTACTGGCATTCAAATACACACTGTAATCCACGATAAATGGAGGTTCTCCCACCGCATCAAAGTGGAACTTGTAGCCAGTCATTCCCACACACTTATCGATGATTGGCTGGTCAGTTACCGTAACAGATGGAGGTTCAACCTGGGCGATTTTGACTTCTGTAGGTTGGATTTGACATTCACAATAACGGCCTTGGGCCTTGAGCAACTTATAAGAGCCAGGCATTGTGATTTCCACCCCACGTTTCATATCGTTCAACGATTTGAACGTTTGAGAAAACGTCGAGTTGATGTTGTTGTAGATGTGTTCAAACTCGGCCGTGAACGGAAGTTGTTCTTGGATGTTCTTAGCCACCGCAAAACTAAGATGCTTAGTGCCATTGACCAAGAGCTTGGCACTGGAATCCATATCAATGAGCCGAATCGACGGTTTGGTCAATACGTCGATGGAGAATCTCAAATCGGAAGAAGATGGTGATTGGGGATTGAATCTTTTATGATTTCCAAGGGCATCCGATACTTCCAAGAGCTGGAATCCAAGCGTACTGCTCTCTTTCACATCAACAAGACTGGGATCCTTCAATAGTTGCTGTTCAATGGTGTTTCTCGTGAGGGTATGAGCGAAATAGCGAGTGAAATTGTACTTCGAGGTATCCAAAGAATCCAAAGTTACCACCGACTCGAACTGCTTATGGGGGTTCCCGTTCAACGTGGTGGCTATCTTAGCGGTGAGAGGAGGGGATCCAAAGAACGTCATCAATGGTAACGAGGTGCTAATGTCATCGAAATTGGACCCAGCACATAGTTTTTTCAATCCCGACGGCTTGACAAATGCAACATCTGGACAGTACCCAAACAGCACGGGGTTTTGAACGTACCTCATGGCAATGCCGTTTTTGTCTTGGACTTTGCTCAAGCGATAAGTTCCGGGATTGGTGATGGGAACCTCCATATAAAACACCCGATAGTCATCGGAAACATAGCGTTCATGAGACCGGAGATGGTGGTGGTCCCTGGACAACAAGTGGTTCAAGTCGGACTGGTGATATTTGATGGCCGAACGCTTATTTTCGGGAGAAATATACTCCAATTCAAGGTACGCCAAATCGGTGGTGGTATTGAACTCAATGGCCACATGGAAAGGAGTGGTGTCGTGGACATTCTGGCAAACGCCGTGCATTCCAAACACATTGAACTTGGCGAGCGAGTCGGGAAGATACTGGATGGTGTATTTCCCCTTGAAATGAGAGTTCATATCGATGATGTGAGGATTGATGGCATCGCCTCCCACGGTCAATTCCTTATCGACGCCGAATCTGTGGAGCACCGGCCCCACCACCGACACCACCAGCACCGCCGCCAAGTGGCTGGCCAAGAAAATGTTGAGCAAGTTGAGCAACAACGTCAAAAGAAGCGTCACCAACGGCGAAAACCGCATGTACGGCACGTTTAGCACCGGGAGCAGCCAGAGAAAAAGGCCCTCGACCACCGCGTACTTGACCACGAGCGTCACCCGCGACAACGGCGCCCGCTCGGCGTCTTCCCCGGCCATGAGCTCGGAAAACTTCCATGCCTGGATCAACACCATCACCGACACAAGAAACACTCGTTGGAAGGCCTCGTCGACGATCTCGCGCGGCACCAAGCTGCCACGGCGCTCGGCCCGCTCGCCGCTCCCGCCTCCGCCCGTCTGTCGGGACTCACGCCCTGTTATCTCCGTAATCGTGTCGTCTATTCGAACCCTCTTACTGTGAGACATTCAAATTATCGCGAAATCTCATCTTTGATTTCGCGATTTTCTTTGATTTTCAATCTCTTTTCTCACAGTAATTTTATCAATTTTGTTCGCGATTTTCTCACAGTAATTTTATCGATTTTGTTCGCGATCTTTTTATTCTTCTTTTATTCTTCTTTTATTCTTCTTTTATTCTTTATATACTTTCTATAAACCTTGGTTGACCCATTGGCCCGCGGCCTTGCGCTGCACGAGCTTGACGACCGGCAAATCCCAGCCGACGCTGCCGCCGCCCACGGCCGCGCCAAATCGCGGAATCACGTAGCATTCTCGCGTCGTGGGCGACAATTGTTTGGGGGCATAGACGTTTCCCAACGGCTTGGAATACGTCAACAACGGGGTTCCCTGGGCGATGTTGTGCAACTGCTTGCCGGAGATGTCGACCAACGCTTTCATGCGCACCTTTGCCCCGGCGTTTTGGTTCAACAATTGGTATACGACCATGTCTGGAGTCTCACCACTGGTGGCCAATATACTGCCGGGATGTATGTAGACATAACCATCGGAGTCGGGGGTTTTCTTGGACAAAAGCGTCTGATACGGCACGCTGATGATGGCCGTCTTGTGGGAGCGTGGAACGTCGGTGACCAAGTCTGCACGAATGGCGATCTGATCAATGAACCCAGACGCCACGATTTGTTTGATCATTTGCACTTGTTTTGCCGTCGGCACCGCGAGCTTCATGTCGCTGTGCTCTAGCAACGCCGCGATCGATGCCAGCGTGGTGTTGACCTTGACTATGTGACTGATTTGGCGTCTCAATTGGCGGATTTCTCTCATCAACCGAGGCCGTAAGAAATTCACTCTTAAAAATTCTTCTTCATTGGCATCCCCAACGTGGTCAAACGCACACACCGCTGAAAGGAGGCTCATGGCATCGCATGTGCTGCTGAGTTTGTTGAACATTGCTCGGCTTTTCCGGAATTGTTGGAGCTGTTGTTCATTTTTATCTTCTCGTTGACTGACTTCTTGTTCGGTAATAAACGGGTCTCCCACCGTCAACGCCGAAACCAACGCAATCATATACGGCAAACATCCCTTCTGGTTGCCCACAATCAAAATCTTTGCAAATCGAGGCGTCAAAGGAAATCTCGACATCGCTTTGCCCAATAAACTGATCTGATTTTCGGCTCCAAGAGCCCCCAATACCGCCAATATCCGTTCGGCGTGCTTCAACGCCCGTGCTTCCGGCGGCGTGGGGAACGGGAAGTTCACCACCTGGTCAATTCCCATGCTTTTCATGGATAAAACCGTGGTTTCAACGGGCGTCCGAAGAATTTCGGGCTCACTGAATTGTTCAAAGAAATCCTCGTACACCGCTGATGAAAACAACCGGTAGCAGTGCCCGGGCCCCGTTCTACCGGCTCGACCGGAACGCTGATCGGCAGAAGCTTTGGAGATCCATTCCACTTCAAACGATTGAATTTCGGTTTCCTTATTGTATTTTCTTTCCTTTGACCGTCCACAGTCCACCACGTATCGTATGCCGGGGATTGTCAACGAAGTCTCGGCGATATTGGTGGCTACCACACATAATCTGCTTCCTTTTGGTGGCGTTTCAAACACTCTCATTTGTTCTGATGTTGGAAGCAATGAATACAATGGAAGCACATGCAAAGGGTCTTGGGGTGTTTGGTGGTCTTCCAACGATTCTTCAAAGCCTTCTTCTTCTTCTCCGTCCTCGTCATCAGACTCATAATCGTCTTCTTCTCCTTGCAAGGCTTTTTGGATTCCCAAATCGATTTCTTCTGCCTCAATATCCACATTTTTTGCATTGACAAACACCTTGACATCATCATGTGGAGCCTGGTTGCCGAACGGGAACTGTGCTTTGAGCCGTTTGACCATCTGCGTGATTTCAGATTGCCCGGTCATGAAAATAAGTATTCCTCCTGGAGGTAATTTTCGGTGAATCTTACAGGCTTTTTTGAATGCTTCTTCTTGATAATCAAAAGACGTATGCTTACTGAAATGGGTACTAACAGCGTACTGTCTTGCGGAAATGTTGATGATTGGTGGGGCAGCTTTGAAAAGGGTGGTGTTTTCTGAAAAATCAGACACTCTCAAGGTGGCCGACATTATAATCAACTTCAACGGTTTTTTACTCGAATCTTCGTTATGCTGTTTGCGTCTGAGCTTCAACACCCGGCTCAACATCCCAATCAAAATGTCGGTATTGATGTTTCTCTCGTGGGCCTCATCAATGATGATGGCCGAATACTTGGTGAGCAAGAAATCAGACATCATTTCCCGTAAAAGAACACCATCGGTCATGAATTTCAACGCCGTTCCGTCTTTGGACCCTTCGTTCTTGATGGTGGAATCGAATCGGATCTGATATCCCACTCTGTGACCGTGATTTCCCAATTCTTTCTTGACTCGGTTGGCCATAGAAACAGCTGCCACTCGTCTGGGCTGCGTAACACCAATCATTCCGGGATTTGGAGACTCGTCACACCCGAATCCCGCCTCGTACAAGAACTGGGGCACTTGCGTGGTTTTTCCTGATCCAGTTTCTCCACAAATAATGATGCAATCATGGTGGTAAATGGCTTCCATCACCCGGTGTTCTTCATTGTACACGGGAAGCTGGAGCCTAACAGCCTGGACTTCTTCACTCCGATCCACTGTGACATAAAATGCTTCTCTTTTACTGTTCTTGTTGATGGGAATGTAGTTTTCATCATCACTGGAGTGATCGATGTCTTCTTCACGAACACTTGGTTTGGAGTACTGGGTTTTGATGTGCTCTGGGAGCTCGGGAAGAACCATCTCCTTATGTCCCTGGGCTTTTTTGGCTTGCTCTTCCGCCCATTCTTTGAATGCTGCTGCTGAAGACGAGTGTTTGGGTTTTGAGGATAAGAGACGGGGCGTTTCGTCTTCTTCCTCGTCTTCTTCGTCTTCATCTTCTTCTTCATCATCATCATCTTCGTCGCCTTCTTCATCTTCTTCCCCTTCTTCTTCTTCTTCTTCGTCTTCTCCTTCTTCTTCTTCTTCTTCTTCTTCTTTCTCATCCTCATCCTCCTCCTCCTCATCCTCCTCCTCCTCACTCATGAAATCCTGCTCAACATCATCCACATCCTCCTGGATCCTGGCCCGCCAATTGTACTTTTTCTTAGGCACTTTTTCGATTGTCTTTAAGTTACTGAATCCAAAACCAGTCCCCAATCCCCCATATTTTGCAGGCCTGTTATCCACGAATCCCAGCAGCTCAAAGTCCTGTTCGACATCTGAGGCCGAATCCTCGTGCTGGGCTTCGTCCTTCGACTCATTGGCGTCTTGCTCGTCCTCGTGAAAAGCGTCCCAATCTTTCACTTGTCTCTCTTCATACAAAATGTCTCTCGTCCTGTCATCCGCTCGTCCTTGCCTTTCCAACTCGAGAGCCTCCACCAACTCCTCTTTCCGGGTCTGCTTGCCCTTGCCAAGAGTCTTGGAAGAAGTCAAATGCTCGGTATCGATTTTGGTCTGGGACAATTTCTCAAGTAGCACTTTCTTCTCTTCTCGTTTCAATTGATGCTCTATGTACTTGTCGAGGCGCTTTCTTTTGTTTCTGGACATTTTGGACTCCGCGGCGTTCATGCTGTATATTTGTTGCTCCAAAACCCGCTTTCTTTGGGCTTTTTCCTCGTCGGTCAAGGGCTTTAGAATCTCTGCGTTTGGATCGGCTGGTTGGGGATTGGCCTCAATTTCGGGGGTTTGCTCACGCCCGTCGGCCATCTGCTGGTAGTAAGCCTTATTCCGAGCCCGTTTCAATGTCGCCTGCTTGGCAAGCATCCCGGCACGGGCCTTTTCATTGAATCTTTTTCTATACTTTCCCATAGTCAAAAAGAGCGATGGGCTGCGAAGGGTTTTTTTTCGAGATGCTACCGTTACAGCTACCGCGAGCGCGCCAGAATCGCCCGCATCTACCGCCACATACACCGCGAGCGCGCCAAAATCGCCCCATCTACCACCACAGCTACCGCGAGCGCGCCAGAATCGCCCGCATCTACCGCCACATGTACCGCGAGCGCGCCAAAATCGCCCCATCTACCGCCACATACACCGCGAGCGCGCCAGAAAATCGCCCTAGATCGCCCCATCTACGGCCAATGTACCACGAGCTCGCTTTGATTGATCTCAAAAAAAACTGAGCAACCATGAATAAGGCTGATTTCCATAATCATTGTACGTGAGCACAACAAATTGATAGGCAAACCCCCCATGGCATACTAACGGTCTAGTGATCCACACGACCTTGACCAAAAACTCCACCACGCTATATTCGTGTGAGAACTTCCAATTGGTCCATGGCCTCAACAACGTCAATTGCAGTGAGGTGATTGCCCAAGAATTGGGCTTGATCAACGCATCCCGAACGCTTATTGGGTCGATCCCCGTGGTAAACGCCGGCAGCAACATCGAGCTATCGATTTTCTTCATCAAAAAAGTCCTCAATAATCCCGATGGCAGTACCGATCTCATTACAGTCCTAACGATTGCCCACAGTCATATGAACAAACCATGCTGTATATTTGTTGCTCCAAAACCCGCTTTCTTTGGGCTTTTTCCTCGTCGGTCAAGGGCTTTAGAATCTCTGCGTTTGGATCGGCTGGTTGGGGATTGGCCTCAATTTCGGGGGTTTGCTCACGCCCGTCGGCCATCTGCTGGTAGTAAGCCTTATTCCGAGCCCGTTTCAATGTCGCCTGCTTGGCAAGCATCCCGGCACGGGCCTTTTCATTGAATCTTTTTCTATACTTTCCCATAGTCAAAAAGAGCGATGGGCTGCGAAGGGTTTTTTTTCGAGATGCTACCGTTACAGCTACCGCGAGCGCGCCAGAATCGCCCGCATCTACCGCCACATACACCGCGAGCGCGCCAAAATCGCCCCATCTACCACCACAGCTACCGCGAGCGCGCCAGAATCGCCCGCATCTACCGCCACATGTACCGCGAGCGCGCCAAAATCGCCCCATCTACCGCCACATACACCGCGAGCGCGCCAGAAAATCGCCCTAGATCGCCCCATCTACGGCCAATGTACCACGAGCTCGCTTTGATTGATCTCAAAAAAAACTGAGCAACCATGAATAAGGCTGATTTCCATAATCATTGTACGTGAGCACAACAAATTGATAGGCAAACCCCCCATGGCATACTAACGGTCTAGTGATCCACACGACCTTGACCAAAAACTCCACCACGCTATATTCGTGTGAGAACTTCCAATTGGTCCATGGCCTCAACAACGTCAATTGCAGTGAGGTGATTGCCCAAGAATTGGGCTTGATCAACGCATCCCGAACGCTTATTGGGTCGATCCCCGTGGTAAACGCCGGCAGCAACATCGAGCTATCGATTTTCTTCATCAAAAAAGTCCTCAATAATCCCGATGGCAGTACCGATCTCATTACAGTCCTAACGATTGCCCACAGTCATATGAACAAACCTCTTGTCTTGAGCATAATGAAAAAGATCATGGACAAGTACATAGAGTTCAAGCACGACGCAGATACGCTAGAGGACGCCTCCAAGCATAAAATCGGCGAATTCAAGTTGTACATGAGTCAAATCATCAAATTTGAAGAAATGAATTATGATTCAAACCAGCGAATGTATAATTATGGCTCCACCGACGGGGCCAATGACCAAGAGTCTGCGATCGATTCAGAGGTCATTGCGCCGCGCAACTTGGTGTTGGTGAACGAGGAAGTCGAGGAAGTTCGACTGTTGATGCTCGATAATATCAACAAGCTAATGAGTAGAGGCGATAAAATCAATCTCTTGGTGGACCAAACTGACAGGTTAACAAGCTCTTCGCTGGTATTTCAGAAACGCGCCCAGTTGATCAAGAGAAGAATGTGGTTGAGCAGAACAAAGTTCTATCTTTTGCTTGTTGTTGGGGTGTTGTTCATTATTTATTTGATTCTTGGTTCTACGTGTGGGTATCCGTTATTTAATCGTTGCATTACATAATTAGGCATTTTCGTCGCTCTCTTCTTCTTCCGGGGCTTCCAACCTGTCTTGCTCGACTGCGTCAGTCTCCTGAAGGTCTTGTTCTTCTTTGGATGTCGCAGCTATTGGATTAATGGGTTCTGCTTCGTTTTCTGGTTCGTTTTCTGCTTCGTTTTCCGCCGCTTCTTCCTGTTCTTGTTCCGCCTCTTGTTCCAGGTCTTGCTCCACATCTCTGAGCTCTGTGTCATTCTCGTCGCTTCCCCCATTGGCAGCTTGGGTTTTGGCTCGTTTCTTATGTTCTAAATACATCTCATAAGCACTGGTTTTTTGCTTGACCTCGGGAACAAAGCCGGAATATCCAGCATTTTCCAACGCCAAAAGAACATCTTGCGCATTGACGGTCTTCCTGTCGTTCTGCTTCGAAACCTCCCGCGCATGGAACATCAAATGTGATACAAACACGGTTGCTGATCTCTGAAGGGCCAACACTGAATCCTTAGCCATGTTCATATTGTCGTCCAGATTCAAGATTTCTTTGGCCAACCTCTGCACGATGGACCGAGGAAAAAGAATCTCGTCGATCGACGTGATCTCAGCCGCTTTGTTCGGGACGGGATAGCTGCCATCGGCGTTTTTTCTCCATCCTTTTGGTGGCATGTTGGAAGGATTTGAAGGTGAAAACCGCGATATTTTTTCTCGTTTCTTTGATGCAACAGAATGGGTCCCAACCACATCCACCATTTGTATCGGATCAGCTGACCAAAGACGGGTCCAGCAATGGTGGGAGGGCCAGCAGTGGGAGCCAAAATCCACGCAATGGCATGGATTACGGGATTTTGAAGAGTCCCAATATCGGAACCGTTCATTTCGGAGCCTATGATATCGAGCCTTGGTATGGCAATGCTGCTTATTTTGACCCCAGAACCGACGGAACCGAGCTTGGAATCGAGCATACGGGACCTCTCAAGCAGCACCGGCACACTCGGGCCGAGAACTCGTGCTGGATTGATGATTTGTATGTATGTGAGTATTGTTTCAAGTACTGTACCAATGGCGAATCGATGAAAATTCATCGGGTTTGCTGTACATTCAATAAGCAGTTGCCGACGGTGGGGAAACTCGTGTATAGGGACGATCAAACTCCCTATATGATTCGGCGAATCAAGGGCTATAGCGATCAATTGTATTGCCAGAACCTTTGCTTATTCAGTAAGTTGTTTTTGGACGATAAGTCCGTGTATTATAATACGAGCCAGTTTGAGTTTTTCGTGGTGTTTGGACTAGACTTATCGGAGATCCTGGGCTACAATTCAAAGCTCCCCAATTTCAAGCCAATGGGATACTTTTCCAAAGAATTGGTGTCTTGGGATGGTGATAATAATCTTGCGTGTATTTGTGTGTTTCCTCCGTATCAACGGCGACACCTTGGATCTTTGTTGATTGAATTTCTGTACGAAATGGCCAAATTGACTCCGGGCCAGTATTTTAGCGGGCCAGAATTCCCCTTATCTCCATATGGAAGAATAACCTACCTCAATTTCTGGGCCAAGAAACTCTCGGTACTTATTCTCCAGGAGTTCCACGACGCTGATGCCTTAACAATCAAAGATATCTCCGTCCAATCGGGCTATCGAAAAGAAGATATCATGATAACCCTCGATTATATGAAAGTCTTGTACAAAAATGGCAACCAACTAACAATATCCCTACATGCATTATCGGTGTGGTGTCAAGATCATAACATCAACCCGGCCCAGGAAAGCTGTATGATCAAACAAGACTCGTTACTAATTTAGTTTCTGTCTCTAATGAGGTGAAAAATTATTTCTATGTACATAGTGAAAATGATAACGCGATATGAAGAAGAGCTTTTTTGCTTCAATCCGTGATTTGGCCCACAATAACCTGGTCCCACCAGACCTGCCGACTGGTTCGGCCGAGCCTCCCGTTCCATGCACGCCTCCCGATCCCACACGCCTTGTCCCCGTCAAAGAAGAGCAATTATTCGTAGATCCAGATGATGATGATCTAACTCGGTTTACCACTGCAATCACCGATATTCTTCCTAATATCTCCGAGAATACCGTCAATTCCTTGTACCAGAGATTCAAGGACTCGGACGACGCGGTGGTCATGGCGTTGGACCACCATTTGAAGCAGAATGAGCCCAGACCTGTTCTTTCTTCTCCAAAATCTGTCAAAATCCCTCCAATCCTGCTTCAAAATGACCCTAAACGCAAACGCACAAGAGGAATAACGCTCCCGTTTGCCTACCACAAGCGATCGGCGCTCTCGGTGGATGATGGTGCCGCCAAAAAGCAGGAATCGGTCGAAGGAATGCCTTGGTCGAGATATTTGGGCACAATAATAGCTGAAGCATTTGCCACGAGGCCCTTTCTTCTGCCTCTAGCGTATGGAAAACCAATGACTTTGAAGAGCATCAAGCCTCGGAAACTCACAGGCAAAGAAAAACGCAAAACTGATGATACTGCTATTGTTAGACTATATACCACCAATGGCCCATCTAATGATGAACGAGAAATCGGAAGATTGAAAGAAGACTTGACCAGAGTTGTAGCCCCTTTATTGGACTTTGCATTGGCAACTTTCCAAGTCTCTGTTGCCGTGGAAACGAAGAAACGATTATCCATTGGTGATAGTTTCTATTTGAAGATTGACTGTTACTTAACTGATCAAGCATTCAAAAGACGCAATACAAACCCGAAAGATGACTTGGACTTGGGCAAAAAATCTCATTTCCACAAGTCCAAGATGAATTTTGCCTCAGAAACTGAAGGAGAAACTGAACTTCGAGTGACTCAGCATGCTATATCATCGTTATTTAGCCAACTTCAAGTTAAATCTGTACGGTTCAAAGGAAATACAGAGGTTTCTTCCACCCAAGCTACTCAGTTTGATTCGGGATCGGCTCCCACACAAGTCCAAATTCCCGATGATTCAGATGAGGAAATGGAAGAGCAAGAGGGTTCTAATGAATTGAACCTTGATCAATTGCAAACATTTTATTCCGAGAATCAACAATCCGAAATGTTGAAAATCTTACCTGAATCAACAACTCCTCCAGAAGAGAACTTCAGATTATGTTTAAGACCATATCAAAGATTAGGATTATCGTGGATGTTAGCAAGAGAAAAGGAACTCGAGGTTTTGGAGCTCTTAAATAATAAAGAGAAGCATTACGATACCTCAGCAATGAATGAACTTCAATTGATGGAAGATGGAGTCATGAATCCGTTATGGAAGACCTTCAAATGGCCAAAACTTGAAGGTTCGACCCAATCACAGCAACAAAAGTACTTTTATGGCAACATGTATAGTGGAGAATTGTCCCTAGAAAAGCCTCTTGTTAAGTCGAACGTCAAAGGGGGTATTCTAGCCGATGAAATGGGACTCGGAAAAACCATTTCTGCGTTGGCTTTGGTGAATTCAGTCCCCTTTGACATCACTTCGAGTTTCAGCGGGCCCAATTATGCAAATCAGACAACTTTGGTTATTGTTCCGATGTCATTGCTTTCACAATGGCACAATGAATTTGAGAAAGCCAACAATAATAAGAATCACAAGTGCATAATCTATTATGGCCAACAGACTATTAGTGATTTGTCAACAATGCTTATAGGCAAGAAAAAACACATCCCCATAATGATGATCACCACTTATGGTACAGTTGTGAGTGAATTCAATAGAATCGAATCAAGGAGAGATAGTTTAGGAAATCTACCTAAAACAGGGCTCTTTTCAGTCAAATTCTTTAGGATTATCATGGATGAAGGACATCAAATCAGAAATCGTACCAACAAAACGTCAAGAGCTATTTTTGAATTACAACTGAGCAGAAAGTGGGTGTTAACAGGCACGCCTATTATCAATAGGCTAGATGATTTATACTCTTTGGTGAAATTCTTGGAATTAGAACCTTGGAATAACTTTTCATACTGGAAAATGTTTATTACGTTACCGTTCGAACAGAAACAAGTGAAACAAACGTTAGACGTGATCAAAACAATTCTCGAGCCGATTTTCCTTCGAAGAACCAAAACCATGAAAGGAAAAGATGGGAAACCGTTGGTAGTATTACCTCCCAAAGAAGTATCGATTGAATTGGTGAAATTCAGTAAACGGGAACAGAGATTATATCAATGGTTCAAAGATAAAGCTTATAGGCAATTTCATGAGAATTTGGAGTCTGGGGCATTATTGAAAAAATACAGCCAAATTTTGACCCACATTCTTAGACTCCGGCAAATATGTTGTCACCCTGATTTAATAAAGAGTGTGATCAATGACATGGATGAAGAGATCTCCAAAACAGAAGAGTTAAATGAGGAAGATCTCCAAAGAATCAAAGAGATATTTGAAGATGTGGATGCCGATAAATTCAAAGACCAAAAAGAGATGAACGACATAAAATACAGTTTATATGAACGGATTGACTTGGGCAACTCGACGTGTTCTATATGCACCAATAATCCCATAGAAAGAACGGAAATGATCATCACCACATGTGCACATTCATTTTGCTTAAACTGTTTAATTGAACATTTTGAATTCCAAAATAGTCAACATTTTACCAACTCATGTCCCAATTGTAGGTCCGACATTTCCCAGTATAAGTTGTTCAAAGTCAGAAACAAAGTCACCAGTAAGAACGAGTATAAGTTCCATACTGGTAAAGAAATCGAAAAGGATTTTGAGTACGATTTTTACGTATACGATCCCACGAAAGTTTCATCCAAAATCCAATCGTTAATCAATCACATCACCACCCTCAAAGATCAAGCGTTGCGAGAACCAATCATTGTGTTTTCCCAATTCTCCTCATACTTGGATATAATTCAGAACGATTTAATCCTACAAATTGGAGAAAAATCAATCAAGTGTCTTAAATTTGATGGTAGACTATCGGAAGTTCAAAGGAAAAAATTACTCCAAGAATTCAACGAATTTTCCAAAGACCCTGACCGCATAACCGTGCTTCTCATTTCATTGAAAGCCGGAGGTGTTGGGTTGAATTTGATCAATGCATCAAAAGCATTCATGATGGATCCTTGGTGGTCGCCCAGTATTGAAGATCAAGCAATCGATAGGATCCATAGAATCGGGCAAGTCAACAACGTCAAGGTCGTTCGGTTCATCATGGAAAACAGCATTGAAACGAATATGTTGAAGATTCAAGAACGAAAGAAACAATTGGGAGAAGTTGTGGCATTGGAAGAAGATGAAAAACGGAAAAACCGTATTGAAGAAATCAAAATATTATTCGAGAACTAAGGCCGAACCCATGGCTGAAGCCCATACAAAAGGCATTCGGAACGGCTCTCCAAATACCTGGATGACATGAAATTAGAACTTTTTAGAATACTGCCGAATTTCTTATCGATCTGGACCAGCATCAACTCTAAACTTTGGTGATGATGTTCGGCAGTAAATCGGCAGTAAATGGCCATGAATTTAATGAGCCGTGAATCACAAATTTTCAAATCCGCTATTTTCGAGAAAAAGTCGGGTCCTTTTCAAGAAATTTCCAGGCCTAAACACCTTCACACGGCCACTCAACCGCCTGATTGAGACTTTTTTAAGCCTCAGTTAATGCAACAATTGATTTTTCATTACTAATTGGGAAATGCCAGGGGGGCATTTTTCTCGCATAAAAATAGCCAATCCCCCATCGCTCTTCAACTTTAAAGATGTTTTCCACCAGTGAATTAAGTAACAAGACTGTTGTCTACAAAAACAAGTACACCAGAAACTTGCAATTGGTCGATCGCCCCATTCAATTAGTCCCCAAAGGAGATGGATTTGGATGCAAAAGTGATGAGATTTTGGTGAAAATTGTTTGCTGTGCTTTCAATCCAGTTGACATTTCTCTTCAAGGTTTTGTATCGCCTGTTTTCAACTACATTTATCCCGAATTTGGTCTCTGTTTCGACTATTCGGGAGTGGTGGTGGATATTGGTGAAGAAGCAAAACAAAAGTATGGGTTTGAAATTGGTGATAAGGTCTGTGGTCAAACGTTTGCTCTCAAATATAAGAGAACTTTGACCGAGTATATCAACTTTGAACTTTCAAAGAATTTCGGTTGGAATATGATCAAAGTTCCTGAAGGTATTACCATGGAACAAGCTGGTTCGTTTGCATTGGTTTACTCGACTGCTGCAACTATGATTGGTGATTGGAAGGTTCCAAAAGATGCTAAAGTCTTGGTTAATGGTGCATCCACCTCTGTCGGAAAGAATTTGATCTCTTTGTTGAGAGAAAAAACTGAGGTTAAACAAATTATTGGAACTTGTTCTGCTAAATCTGAACCTCTTGTTAAAGAGCTTGGTGCTGATGAAATTATCGATTACACCAAAACCAGTAACATTGCCAATGCTGTTTTGGAACACTGTAAAGACCAAAAGTTCGATATCTACTACGATTGTGCTGGTAATGCTCCATTATTGAGTGCTGCCAAAGATTTCGTTGTTAAAGGTGGTGCAGCTTTATTATGTGCTGGGGGTGATAAACAAGTTTTGAGCAAAGATAATCCAGCAACCACTTCCCTCACCTTCAACTTCTTCAAAAGCTTGATTTTTTCGGCTCTCCACATCTTGCCAATCAAAATCATCAGCATCAAAACTGAATTAAGTGCTGGGTTCGATCTCATCGAAACTTTAAACAAGGAAGGAAAGTTCAAACCGGTGGTTGATTCGGTTTTCTCCTTCGATCAGTACCAACAAGCCTACGACCACTTCAGAAGCGGTAAAAGCAACGGAAAAGTGGTCATTAAAGTTAGTGATATTTAGTTGTAATTTTTCACTGTTCATCTCGTTATCTTGAATCGCACCCTAATGTCTGTACTAAATGATCCAGAGATCACCCCTTATTCTGTTGATCCACATCGATCTCGATTCACCTATGGTGATCTACGACAGCTCAACGACAAGTCCCTGAGCTTCAAGTCCAAACTATCCATCATTGGGCACGTGGATTTGAATGCTTTCTTTGCTCAAGTCGAGCAAGTCCGGTTGAATCTATCCATCGATGATCCTGTGGTTTGCGTTCAATGGCAAGCAGTGATTGCCGTGAATTATGCGGCCCGGAAGTATGGGATCAAGAGAATGGACTCCATCGACGTGTGTAAGAAGAAATGTCCCCATCTAATATTAGCTCATGCCGCAGTGTATGAGAAAGGAAGTGTGAGTTGGAAATACTTGGATAAATTGCCATTTCAAGGGTTTTGTAAAGTCAGTTTGGATCCCTATCGACGAGAGAGTCGGAAGATTTTTCGAATATTGGCAGAGAATTGTGATTTGGTCGAAAAGGCAAGTGTTGATGAAGGGTATTTGGACTTTGGAAGAATAGTGTATGATAGATTGGTGAAGATGATTCCCGATCTGAATGCTAAAGAGAATCATCAGATGCTTCCCCAGATCCCTGGTCATTTGGACCTCGTTTTGAAGGGCCATGTTTATCGAGGTTCAGATGACGATCATGTTGTAATTAAAGATTGGGATGATGTGGTCACCATCATTGGCTCCAATCTAATGTATGATATACGGAAACAGATCCATTCTAGGGTGGAATATACCACTTCTGGTGGGATTGGCAGGAACAAAAACGTCGCCAAATTAGCAGGAGGCTTTCTAAAGCCAGACAATCAAACGATCTTGTTCAATAGTCAAGTGCAAAATTTTTATAATAACTTCGAATTGACCGATATAAACGGGTATGGAGGAAAAACCGGTGAAGAAATACTATCACACTATCAGGTTCCTGGAAATGAGAACTCCATTGCACATTTGATCAAATTAAGTCAGTCTGATTTGAACGAAAAATTCCCCAATCTATACGAAATTATTCGGGGAGATTTCTGTCAAGGCCTACGAGATCGTGTAGATATAAAGTCAATGATGTCAAGAAAACAGATGATGAGTCAACATCCTGTGAAGACATTGTATGATGCGATTGACTGGATCAAGACGTTTTCTGGGGATTTATGTAACAGACTTGAAGATCTTGATGAAGAGCAAAATGTACTAACAAGACCCAAAACCGTGAGTGTCAGTGCTATGATCAATTGGAAGTCCTCTTCCAAACAGCTGCCTATACCTGTTTTCAAAGAGCTTGATAAGCTCAAACAACAGATTATAAAAATAAGCACGGGTCTATTAATCGATATAATCCAAACATCTTATGATCTTTCCAAGTTGAATGCACAACTAGACTTGGACAACATCACCGTTTCAAATAAGGTCAACATCCCTCCAATACTTAATTTCGCCGTGATCATAACGAATTTAAGTAAATTGGATAATTCAATCGATATATTTACCAAAAGAAAACCCCAGGATTCACAGGTCATAAATCAAATGTTTGAAAGATTCGAAAGAGAAAAATCTACGACCTCACCGACACCAAAACCCGCCTCCAACAAATTGGATAAAGAGTACATTTCCAAGCTTTTTGAACAATTTGATAAGTCTAAAAAAGCTAATGATCCTCCAAGTCCAGTCCCCGAAACCAAAAGGACTAAAAACACCAGAGGAGCCAAAATTCCAAAGATTTCAAAGCAAAAAAAGCCGTACAGTATCGTCGAATCACTTCGCCGCACCCAGCAGCGGCCAGAAACTGCTATTTTGGACAACTATTGCCGTATATGTGATATCCCAGTCGATAATGTTCAAGAACATCAAGACTATCATTTCGCACTTGAACTTTCAAAAAGTTCAAATTGACATATGACATTGAAGGCCAACCAAAACGCTCTACCGTTTGCAAACTCGGCCACTATAGGTATGTATTTGGTTCTCCTATGAGTATGGTGCTGGATACTAACGATTTCCAGTGAGAGCCAACCAGAAAGATGCGTATTTTGAATCATCATTGAGGTCATATATTCAAGACGTGCTTCAGTTGTTCAAGGGACAAAGATTCATCAATAAGTATCCAGAAGAAATCACAGTGGGGGCCAAATCCTTGTACTTGATTTTAACCACTCTCTTGGGATATCGAACTTTGGGTGAAGAGTATGTGGATTTGATGTATGTCAATAGAAAAGGAAATAGGTTCCCCAGATTTGGCAAACGATTAGCATTTATTGTATCGTATGCATTGGTCCCTTATATAGTCACCCGATTAGTGAAGCGATTGAAGGTCAAAGAGTCCAATGAAAAGAATGATGGTCTCAAGAAATGGTTACTAAAACTATTTTCCAGTTATACTAGTGTCCTCGATACATTGATGAATCTTCATATAGCGATATTCTACTTCCAAGGGTCTTATTATTCGTTGTCAAAGAGAATCTTTGGAATGCGATATGTGTTTGGCCATAACAAAGACGTCAACAAAATGGCTAATAACTCAAACTATTCCTTGTTAGGAAGTATCATTCTTCTTCAGTTCCTAGTTAAGTTGTTAATCAAGTTCAAAGCGTATACTGATAAAACAAACTTGGACGATAGTCAGGTGATAGGGCCCGATTCGAATCACTACAGGTCCATCAAACAAATACATGCAGAAGAAGAAATTGATTTATCTGATCTGAACCAACTTCCATACATTCCTGAAAATTCAAGAAATTGTATATTGTGTTTATCTCCGATGGTCAATCCAACAGCTGCCAATTGTGGCCATTTGTTCTGCTGGGAATGTGTGGTGGATTGGGTCAGAGAGAATCCCGAATGTCCCCTTTGTAGGACCCTGGTAGTTGAGCAAAATCTACTCCCATTGAAATAGCATTAATGCCAAACACAGTGTGATTTTCCATCTCTCTCACCACTCATCCGTCCCTTCCCATCCATCGTCGCCATCGTCCACGAGATTTAAGTTCAATTGGATGGGTTTTTTCGTCTCTCGGTGCCCAAGTTTGAGACTAGATTTTGTTGGTTTCGTGGTTTTGATAGGCTTGACGGTCGTTGGTTTTGGTCCGGCCTTGGTGGTTGGCATCGTAGATTCGTTCCAGTCGTCTTTGGTCCAGTCATCGTCATCGAATCCCCATCCGTTATCTTGTGGCTCGTGTTTAGTAGAAGCTTCTTTGGTAGATTGAGCATCAGAAATCAAATTGACAGTACTATTACTCTTGTTAACTTCACTATTCAAGGTACCTTCAACATTACTCACGAGTTTGTTCATCAAGCCCCAGCCGAATGACCGGTCAGCCTGAGTGGATTCTTTGTGCTCGTTGCTGCTGTGTTTATTTAAAAACTGTTTCTCTTCAAACTCTTCATCCTCTTCGTCTCCCAAATTTTTGGCTTTATCTTCGACCAAGTCAAAATAAAGTTGGAACAATTCTTTTGATTCTTCACGGACTTTTCTGGATTTCGGATCCATCAATGACATGGCTAATATTCCAAGAACTTTTGTGCAAATCTCGTCCATGGAAAATTCATTGATTAATGACCTAAATCCTGTTAAAGCTGCCATCTTACAAGGAGTGAAAGAGTCTTTCAACGACTTGTTTAATGCAGTGATCAACACGTTATTTCGAGAGTTCTTGTAGATCTTGCTTGATATCTTGACGATCAAAATGATTGTATTGGTTCGAATTGAAGGTTTGGGATCATTTTGTAACTTTGCAAGTATTTTCAAGAGATCTTGATTAATCAGTTTTTCAGTTAATGAATCAATGACCATATTGATGGAGCTCAAGGTAAGTTCTCTAATGACAAAGTTGGAGTCTTGAATACCTGATGTAAGGCTGTGGAAAATTGCTTGAATATCTGAATCAGATAATTTCATTTTGAACTGGGGTAAATTATTCAACAAAGCCAATCTGACAGACCTGTCGTTGTTGGTAAAACTGGTCTTCACTATGGGGAATATAAGGTTGGTGAACTCTTTGTTTCCCAAATTCCCCGAGATCTTCAATATGAAATTAAGTAGAATAGCTATGATTTCTTTGTTTGCAGAAATCTCCTGTGCCGTAGTGTTCACGGAAGGCCTGAATTGAGAGAGTTGATTGAACTGCTGAATGAGTTCTGGTAGAACTTTGTGAGTAATGAATCCTTCCGGGAGATCGAGATCATCGTTCAAAAACCCAGATAAATTATGTTTAATGAACGATAATTTTGCATCATTCTGTAAGAATTTCATGTTTTCCAATTGATTGTTAAACTGAATCATTGAGTTGGATTCAAAAACCGGGCCACACCTGGTTTCGAACTCCTCTACACTCATCCTCGAGCCAAATCTGCCCACGAGTTTTTTCATTAGGTGTTTTGGAAAGTCTGGAATAAATTCCTCAATGAACTTCCCCAAGAGGTAGGAGTCGACCTGGGGGCTTGAATTCAGGCCTTCGGATATCATTTCTTGAGGCAAATCAATTTTATGTGAGATCGGAGCAATTCTGTTGATGGGATAATAAAGACTATTGACATTTGTCATTAACTCAAACCCAAAAAGCTTCCATTCACTTTCCATGTTCACGAAGATCGAGTCGATGTACAAATTGGAATGGACATACAGACACTTTTCATTCAAGAAAGCCAATGATTTTATCACACTATTGATTCCAAACACTCGATATTCCGAAGTACATTCGTTGATTATGAAGCTCAATGGTCTCACTCGCTCAGTGACAATGAACATATGGTCTTTGGACTTCTCAATGAAGTCCACTGCACCTATGACCTCGGGAAACTTGACCAATTTGGTGAACTTGAAACAGTTGGATGCCAATACCTGATACGAATCATTGGGATTATTGACCCCATTATATACAAATACCGACACTGGTGAGCTATCCTTGGGATTTATCGCATCGTGGAGTTGCCAGATCTCGTTTTGCCACACCAACTCTCCCAAAGTGTATGGTATTGAGCCGGAAGTTAAGCTCAGGAATGTCTTGGAGAGAAAGTCCATTAATGGTGGTTTCGCGTTGTGGGAATTATTGAAATTATCATATTACATCAAACATTCAAGAAAAGAGATTCTACTGATGGGCTAAAAATTGAGATTGGAACCGGCCAATTTCTCGTTGTTGGTAAGCCCGCCAGGGTCGGTGTTGTATTGCATTGCATCTGTTCGTTTGCCCCTTCCCTTGATTCCTTTGTTGGAATTTTTGTACAAGTTTTTGAAATAGTTCAACAAGTTTTTTTCTTCTATAGGCAAATTATCAAATTGGCTTGGTGACAATTCTGCCAATTTGCCCGTGAGGTTATTGAGGGTATCGAGATGAAACTTGTTCTGGTGGGACTTCAAATTCCCCAATTGAGTAAACAGTTTATCACATCCATCGAGTCGACAATCAAAAGGTTTCAACTTCTCATGAGTCAATCGGTGCGCTGCCAAATTCCCCTTTCTGCTGAACGATTTGTTACAAATATCACAACTAAACGGTTTCTCTCCCGTGTGGAGACGTAGATGGGTCGTCAAATTGCCTCCCTGTGTGAATCTTTTATGACAATAGGAGCATTCAAATGGTTTTAGTCCAATATGACTTCGAATGTGCACTTCAAGTTGAGTAGTTTGAGCGAAAAACTTGTTGCAATATGGACATTGGGGAAGCTTTTTCCGGTGTTTTCTTCCATCATCATGGCTAATTTCACCGTCTTCGAGTTCTCTCTTTGACCCTCCAGCTGAAAGCCGGTTTTTTTCAACCCCTCCAATCAAATGATGCGGTTCGATTTCTCCTATGATACTACCATCTTCATTAGTGTGTATTTTGATATCATTGTTCTGGTTGTCCTTATCTCGGGCTTGGATTACCAACATCAATTGGTCGATTTTCGTGGCTCCTAGCTTAGGTTTTTCGGCCTTTTCAATCACTGGTAGTGTTTTGGGAAGTGTAGTGGAATATTTGGCTTTGGGGGACTTCGATGGATTTTGTCTGGCACTGGGTTGGGAATTTATTGATGAATTGGATGGGCTCTGAGAATAGTAGTTATAAGTGGGTTGCAAGTATTGGGAATTGAATTGGGAATTGTCCCGAAAATATGGGTTCATCTCGGGGTTATTGGAGCCATCGTTCATTTCCGATGGTATAGGTCCTGTGGATTGACTTGGAGATGTTTTCGGGCTTGGAGGAGCATCGTATTTGGCACCGGATTTGGATGACAATGAAGATGGCGATACTGAACCAGCAGTATCCTGTGTCATGATTGGATGGTTGGTCGAGGAATTTCTGTCACCCGCCAGTTTATTATTCTTGAAGATATCTTCTTTCAAATTCATGCTTAAACTTTGTCGAAAGTTGGAGTCATTGAGGATTTTCAATATTGAATCTCTTCTCTGTTCATTACTCATGTTCGTAAAATCTATGGAGTTGGTTAGTCCTTGAAGAATGCTCGATATACTTCCATTATTTTGGAACAGTTGATATTGAGATGGGGGCATATTATCCCATACAGTCATATCCACTATACTACTTTTGCTAGACTTCGAATTCTTTCGATCTTGAGAATTCGATCTCGACGATGCAAACGGGAATGTTAAAAGGTTGCTTAGACTGTCTTTTGTCCCAAGCCCTTGGTTATTCGTAGAATTGGATATCGAGCCACTACCTCCGCTTTTGTTGGATATCGAACCCCCATAATTGAACGAATTTATATAGTTTTCGAAATCCTGAATGGTGACCAAATTCTCTGGATTCGATTTCTTCTTCTCGTTGAATATGGAATTGGATCGTGATGCTGGATTCAGATCATCATTGAATAACTTAAACTGCGAAGAACCTGGAGGAGGCAAATAAATCGAATCGCCCCGGGGCCGTAATTCAGTTGACGAGGGCGGTTGAGGAAGCAGGCCCTGAGCGCCAGGCATCTGTGTCGGACCCAGAGGCGAGATTTGCGGAGGGAATTGTTGATTCTGTGCCTGAGCCGGAGTTTGAGATTGTGATTGCGATGTTTGAAGTTGAGTTTGCTGTCCAATTTGGTTGTAAGTTGGATAGGTATAATTGGGGTAATTGGACTGGAATCCGTTCATGAAGTTCGTGGGATAGTATGGGTAGTTATAATTGGCCAAATTTAGACTATCTTGTCTGAGGTTTTGACGACTGTTTATATTAACCGGATTGATATTCAGACTTGAAGAATTGCTTAAAGACAGATTCATGGCATTTGCCGAAATGTTATTGCTTGAAGAGTTGGTGGGACCCATCATTCCATCGATTTTGGGCTTCACTGTGGGACTACTGGTATTAGAATTATTCCGGTTTCTAGATATCACGCTTTCTCCCATAATTATTAATTTATCAAATTAGTGCGAATGACATCAAAAGAGACACCTACAAATAGACACTGTTTGTCACGTTTCATTATCGTTATAACCTAAATCGGTTTTCCGTTTTCACTACACCCATCTCTCACTAGTATGAACATGTCTTGAAGACATTTTTCGAAATTATTCACGTCAATGACAACATCTTCATTGTAGACAAGATTGTGGACATTATTGATGAACTTAGCCATGTACTTGTAAGTGACTATGAACTCATCAAGTTTGTGTGGAAGCTCTCGATAATCTATCATGAGCTTCAAAAGAATGTTTTTGGTTATGTTTGCCAATTTGATGGGTGTGACTCCATCGATATCTTTCAAATTCAATTCTTGATACACTTGAGCGAAACTCGAGCTTATGGTATGTTCATTCAATGGGATGGCTTCTTGCTTCTCAAATGGGGCTTCGGCTTGTTTCTGGGATTGTCGTGCTTCGGCTCGTGCTTCAGCTTGTCGTGCTTCGGCTTGTGCTTCGGCTTGCCGTGAATCCCGCTGCTTTTGCTTCGTATAATTCAACTCGTTCAAAATTTCCCGATTATACTTTTTGCTTTGGTTCAACTTGAATTCAAGTTGCTGTACGGACTTGTTATTATTTTTCAATGTTTGATTCTCTAATTTGATTACCTTGTTTTCAAGCTTGAGTTTCTCAAGTTCATGTAAAATATCATGGTTGAAGGACAGTTGCTTCTCTTTGGAAGTTGGTGGTGTTGTTATGGGAGAATTGAAATCTTTCAAGTCCAATTGACTCCCTTGACCTGGTGACATTCTTGAACTCTCATCATCAGATTGGAGGTCTAAATGGTTGTTCAAAGAAGTTTTTGCTTGATTCCTATCTAGTAGAAAGCTCTTTATGCTATTTTTTAAGTCATTGAACTCTTCATTTAAAACTGGCTGTAGTAATTTCGCCAATTCATCCACCGTAAATTGTTTAGTTCGACTTTCTATTGGGGTTTTGGGGGTTGACTGAATAAATATATCTATATCATCTGCTGATCTTTTGGAAACATTGGGTGAGCCATTGTCTTTTGGCATTTGACTATGTTCATCCAATTTGAGAGAATTTTCCAATATATTCCGAACTTTCTGTTTATCTATCCGTTCAATCAATTCCTCTAAATCCTTTTCCGTCAATTTGTTGCCGTGATTAGAATTGGGAAATGTCAAATCAGACGTGTCTGCCGATAAGTTAAAGTAAGACTCGGAAATTGGTTGGGTAAGATCCTCATCTATAGCCATTTTTCAATGTTCAAAAAGATAACCTTATCTATAACCTCTGGGGAAATTAGACAATATTTTGGGAATATTCGAAACCCTGAAGCGTGATTTCCGTTATTCGTGATCCGCTCTGAACTATTGAGCCTTTTTGAATATTGACAATGGTTCTGTTTTGTATTCTGTCCCAATGACAATTGTTTGCAAAATCACTGGGGGATCGATTTGTAAAGGAAAAATCAAATGAATTTCGCGATCACAAATCATCAAAAAATTTTCCATCAATTACAATGTCAGATCGCATGGAAGAGGACCAAATATCACAACATTCTGAGGAGGAAGTTGATGTGGAAAAGATAAAATTGTTACCCAACTCTTCAGAAGATGGAACTTCGGCATCATTTCAGATTCTTGACGAGGATCACACGTTAGGAAATTCCTTAAGATATGTCATCATGAAAAACCCTGAAGTTGAATTCGTAGGGTATTCAATTCCACATCCCAGTGAGAACAAGTTGAATATCAGAATCCAGACTTATGGCGGTATAACTGCCGTGGAAGCATTGCATTTGGGATTAGAGAACCTATCTCAATTATGTACTGTTATTGAAAATAAATTCGAAGCAGCTTTGGAAGCTTAAGCTTCCATTATACTCAGGCATTGACATTGTGGATCGACTATTGCTGCGTTTATAAACATAACTTCATAGTTGCCACCCTTTTTTTTGTATAATAGATAATTTCTTTTGGTCGTGTATTGCCCATCTCATCTCGTGTTCGCAAATTGTATAAAAGGGCTGCGATGCCCCTAAAAGTTTTTTTTTTCTCTACAGTTTGAATATGTCTTATAATTCAGGTTACGATAGAGGTTATCAAAACAATAATAGAGGTGGCGACAGAGGATATGGTGGCGACAGGGGCTACAATGATGGGAGTTACGGTGGTGGATACGGAGGTGATAGAAACTACGGAAACAGAGGCTATGGTGGTCGTGGAGGAGGTAGATTCCAACAAGAAAAGATTGAATTAGTTAAACCAGATTGGGATTTAGATGCATTACCAAAGTTTGAAAAAAATTTCTATAAAGAGCATCCAGATGTTACTGCAAGATCTTCTGAGGAAATTGAAAAATTCAGACAAGAAAATGAAATGAGAATCAAGGGACAAGATATCCCTAATCCAGTTACCACCTTTGATGAAAGTGGATTCCCTAATTACGTGTTAAAGGAAATAAAAAACCAAGGATTCCCAACCCCAACTGCCATCCAGTGTCAAGGTTGGCCAATGGCTTTAAGTGGAAGAGATATGATTGGTATTGCTGCCACTGGTTCAGGTAAAACATTATCATATTGTTTACCTGGTATTGTTCATATCAATGCTCAACCATTGCTTAAGCATGGAGATGGACCAATTGTTTTGGTTTTAGCTCCAACAAGAGAGTTGGCTGTTCAAATTCAAACTGAATGTTCCAAATTTGGACAATCTTCAAAAATTAGAAATACATGTGTTTACGGAGGAGCCCCAAGAGGTCAACAAATTAGAGATTTGGCCAGAGGTGTTGAGATTTGTATTGCCACTCCAGGTAGATTGATTGATATGTTGGAAACCAACAAAACCAATTTGAGAAGAGTTACTTATTTAGTATTGGATGAAGCTGATAGAATGTTAGATATGGGTTTTGAACCTCAAATCAGAAAAATTGTTGATCAAATTAGACCAGATAGACAAACTTTGATGTGGTCAGCCACTTGGCCAAAAGAAGTTCAAAATTTGGCCAGAGATTATTTGAATGATCCAATTCAAGTTACTATTGGATCAACCGAATTAGCTGCATCACACACTATCACCCAATTGGTTGAAGTTGTTTCAGATTTCGAAAAAAGAGATAGATTGATCAAACATTTGGAAACTGCAACCAAAGATTCAGCTGCCAAAATATTAATTTTTGCATCCACCAAAAGAACATGTGATGAAATTACCAGTTATTTGAGATCTGATGGATGGCCAGCTTTAGCTATTCATGGAGATAAATTACAGAATGAAAGAGATTGGGTTTTAAAAGAATTTAGAGAGGGAAGATCACCTATTATGGTTGCAACTGATGTTGCAGCTAGAGGTATTGGTATGTATTAACGAAAAGATTAAAAACATTTTAGGAATTGAAAGATTATTGGTGAGAGATTTTTTTGAAAATTAAATATCAGAATAATCTCTTAGATATCAATAAATCTAATTAATTACTGGATGAATAATGGGTCATTGATTATATAATTACCTACTAAGAGTTTAGGATACATTTTACAAGAAAAATTATGGAATAATGGTTTTATTGTATCCCAAAGAACACAAATCTTGGTAGAAAATTGAAAATTGAAAATTTTCTGAATGGATAGTGAGGTCACTAAAACGGGTGAAAAGAGTTTAATGTTCAGATATGTAAGACAAACTTTTATCAACTCGTTATGACTTCAGTTATCCTTCAATTCAAATTATATCTGAACATTGAACTTTATTCACTGGTTTATTTCATTCATGTTTTGAATTCAACAAGAGAGCAAATTACTAATTATTTAAATTTTAGATGTCAAAGGTATTACATACGTTGTGAATTTTGACATGCCCGGTAATATTGAAGATTACGTCCATAGAATCGGTAGAACTGGAAGAGCCGGAATGAAAGGTACAGCCGTGAGTTTCTTCACCGAAGATAACAAGAAAATGGGTGGTGACTTGTGTAGAATCATGAGAGAAGCAAAACAAACTGTTCCTCCAGAATTGAGTAAATATGATAGAAGAAGTGGCGGCCCCCATCCAAGATACGGCGGTTTTGGTGGTAGAGGTGGTGGCAGATTTGGTGGTAGAGGCGGTAGAGGCGGTAGAGGTGGCTACGGCGGCGGTGGCTACGGAAATAGGTTCCAACAAAGCGGAAGTAATAACGCTCCCTTGGGTAATCATAGAAGATTTTAGTGTGTAGAAATTATTTATTTTTCTGTTCGTATTTTTTTGCTCGTAACCCCAATGATTTTGCTTAAAAATTCACATGCTTTTCCAAAAAAAAATTATGTACGGTCGTGTGCATGGGGGAGTCGTGTGCGGGCAGAGATCAATGGTGTACTCAACATAAAGTGAAAAATATCAACCACCCACATATATATATACATATATATAATCATTGAGTAACTAGCTAGTCAAATTCTTGATTTGATCGAGTTTAAAAACCAAACTTAATTGAACTTGATAGGGGATTTTGAATCTTGTTGCGCAAACCAGAATAGGAAATAATGTCTAATACAATATCTGGGGCAAAAGGCACCTTTGAAGGTGAACAAACATTTATAGTACCTACCACACATGATATGGTGAAAACGTTGTTCAATCCGTACGTAAGAAAAAGTCTTTTTGAAATTGTCATTTTAGCTATTTTAATTGGTAATTTTTCGGCTATCTTTTGGCTTGATAATGCTACTGCAACTCCATTTTACATAATTGGATATATTTTTTGGAGATTCATGTATGATTTTGGAATCGGATATATGTTATATAACCAATCTAATCATCATTTGTTAACAAATCTTTCAAAGAAGTACAAGGTTTTTGAATCCACTAATCATTCATTAATTTCTCGTATCATTAAGTATGAGATCAAATCTCAAATGGGCAAGGATTACAACATCGATAACTACCCCATTGAATTCAATACATGGTTGATCTTCAGAAAAGTCGTTGATTTGATTCTTATGGATGATTTTATCTTCTTTATTGGTTTATTTTGGGTATGTGCTGTTTCTAACGATTATCAATTCATTAATACTTCTCAACAGCCACTTTGGTTGATTAGTTTTAGACTTGTAGTTGGGGTCATTTTCATTCTTTTCAACTACTGGGTCAAAAATGATGCCCATAATGTCATCAAAGACTATGCTTGGTATTGGGGTGATTTCTTCTTTAGACAAATTAACAATGAAGAATTGATTTTCGATGGTGTTTTCGAAATGGTTCCTCATCCAATGTATTCTGTGGGTTACATCGGTTATTATGGGTTCGCTTTGATTGCTAAGTCATACACTGTTTTGGTGCTTGCGTGCTTTGGTCATTTCTTACAAATGGTGTTTTTACATTTTATCGAAACTCCTCATATTAATAAGATATATGGCCCTTCAGTGTTTGAAAATGATTTAATGAAAATCGTGAAAATGAAGGATTTGAAATATTTTGATAATTTGAAACCAATGATTGGCCTTTATAACTTCAATTTTCAAAGAGGTGGTGATTTATTGGTTCTCCTTTTAGTATTTACCTATTCGGTCTTACTTCCTTGGTTTTTCTATACTTTCAATGTCAATGGCATTACTTTTGGTACTGTGGAGATCTTGAAGCATACTTTCACTGTTGACGCTACTTCACTTTTATTTGGCTTAACCTTATCTTTCAAAATTGTTGAATCTATCGTTATTGACATTTTGTTGTTTTGTCAAAGTTACTACAAATCATTTACAAAATATTATTTACTCAATGACCTCCCAATTGAAAGGTCTTTGTCCAACTTTTCTGCAATTTATAACTCGATGATTTCAATGAGTTATTCTTCATTGATTGGTTTGAACATTTATTTCATACTCACTGGAATTTCAAACTTGAACTTGTTCTTCACTGACTACTTATACTTGAGATACTTCATCGGAAGTTTACTCATATTAACACAAGTATTGATAAATCAGTCAATTGTTGATTCAATTGGTTATTTTGGCTGGTTCTACGGTGATTTCTTTATTCCAAAAAGTCCTAGTAATTTGAATTTGACCAAGGCTGGTGTTTACAGATATTTAAACAATCCTGAGCAAATCTTTGGTGTCTGTTCGTTGATAGGAGTGTTTTTATACATTCCTAATATGCAAAATCTTGTGTTATGTTTGATATGGATGGTAAACAACTTTGTAAGAATTAACTTTATCGAAAAAATCCACATGATCAAATTATATGGTGAAGAAGAAGTTCTCAAGGACAGTGGAGTGACCAAAACATTCAAGAAGTTGAATCCAATCAAGGGTGGCAATGGTTATAAACATGTTAGGAAGAATTCTAATTCCATTATTGCCAATGCTACTGAGACTATTGATCAATTGATTAAAGAGTTTAAGAAATCAAATAAAAGATTAACCAATCAGAATATTTATGAAATTTCACAGAACCTTTACTTTGACAATAGTGATTTTGGAATTGAGATCATGAACTTGAAGGTCAATGACGAAGACAACAATAATTTCTTGAGATACATTGAAGTTGGAGATAAAATCACTGTTCAATTCAGTGCCCCTGAAAATCATTCCCCCAAGGACTGGATTGGATTATATAAGGTTGCTCAAACTGGCTACAATCGGTATAAGACGCTCATAAGTTCCAATAACAGATGGTCGTGGGTTCCTGAAGCAGACCATGGAGAAATAGTATTTGAAGATGATAAACTTTTCTGGGATTCTGGTATTTATGAGTTCAGATATCATTTGGAAGGAAAGCATGATGTAGCATACATCTCCCAGCCATTCGAAATCAAAGTCACCGAACTCAGCGTTCCCACTTCAACAGACGAAGTGAAAGAATTTGCAACTCGCTTGAAAACTATCACTGACAAGGTTCTTCAAGTTGAAGTCGATGAGCTGATCTATCGTAAAATCGAATCGATGAATTCAAACATCCTTGTTATATTCCACAGATTGACCCAATTAATCTCATCAACCACCAATATTAAAATTAACGAAAAGGTGTTTTTGAATGAAGATTTGACATTGGTCGATTTGGCCCAAAAATTGATCCACATGAAAAAAGTTTTAGAAGACTTATCTTTCCAAAAATACAGCTTGGAAAAAAAATTAGAATAGACATTAAAATGTAGATAGAATATACAACCAATTATAACTTATTTCAAGTTTTCTAATAAGTAGTCATTTATGGTGCTGCGTATTATCTTGGACATACTATTACAACTCTCGATGGTCTCGTCTAGTTTTTTAGTATCACCATTGGCCCATATCCCAACAATCTCTTGTTTCAAATTCATGAATCCTACCAAACAACCTCTTCCTTCAGAGTCCTCTACGAAACCCGCAGTTATGATATCTCGAATCTCAATCCCACCATCAACTAACGCTAATGAACATGCACATATTATCCACTTACACAAGTCCATAATGTTACCATTGAACTCTAGCACACTGATGTGAAGATCTATTGTCAGTTTTGGGTACTTGTTCAATAAAATACTATGAACAAAACACGTTTCTATGAAATGACTTATTTGATGCTCGATTAAAGTTAGCCCAGGACGTCCATTTGGATTCTGCAGTTGTGTCAGCACTAGATTCTCTATAGATTGGCTGTCCTCTGAGATGAGGTGTGGAAGGAACTTCACTTCAACTGAGATAGATGCCTGATCCACAAAGTTTGATTTTATTGGTCTTGGTCCATAAACTGATGCTGTTGCGATGTTTCCGTTGGATTCGATATAACTGCTACCATTAGCATTGGAAACGATGTTGGTTTTGCAGAAAAACTGAGTTTCCGTTTGAGGTGGTTTTGCTTTCTCCTCTATTCCGCCGACCGGAGGAATACGGGCATCGTTTGGACCTAATATTCTTCGACGGTCGCTGTTCATTGAGATGAGATTTCGTGTTTCGCAATTTTTTTTCTTAGATACATAAAATATACAAACCTCTTAACTACCACCATGTTTATTTGGTGTTAAAATTAACAAAATTATAGTCACTCATGTCTCCCATCAAGTTATCGAGCCCATAAAGATTGAGATCCTCTCCGCCCGACATATAAGGAGGTAAAATTCTTCCAAAAATTTGGGTATCGAGCTTATCCATTACACCTGGTAAATAAGCATCTTCATCGGTTTGTCCCACTTGGGGGGTGTTTGTTGATGAGGATTCCGGTCCTGACTTCAACTCTGGGGTAAAATCCGTCATTCCCAAATCTAAATTGGCCGTATTCATGGGTAATTGAGGGACTGCAGTACTCAAATCAGGATTATTTGACCCAACTCTACTTGGAACTCCTGATTCTAATCCTTCAGGTATAGATCCATTCGTATTAAGAAGCAGTTGTCGTTGAGGTTGGGGTTGAAGTGGTCGCTCTGTACTTGTTATCGGAACCATCGGCTGACTTTGGCTTTGTCTCATAGGGTATGGATTGAACAGACTATTCTGAGTGATATTAATTTCGCTCGCAGGTCTTTGAATTAAATCATCCAACTGATCGTTGAAATTTTGCTCTAGAAGTGACGTTTGGTTGTCTGTTGGCCTATTCTTGAAACTGTTTATTGAATCAAACGTCAAAAGTGCACTTTTCACTTGATTATTTGAAACTGGTGTGATCAGATTCTTGTCCAATAATTGCAGGATATCTTTAGATGTGGTGGCAGTTCTTCGATTGAGTTGCTCAAATAATTGGTTCAAGATATTGTAAATTCGGAGTGAAGCATTCGAGTTACCTTTCAAGTTATCCAATACTTTTTTACCGATTTCTATATCTTTCTTGATCATATCCAAGTTCAAATCATCATCAAACAATACTCCTGCGTAATTGGACGAGCTGTTGTAATCATTACCTCTATGGCTATTATGCACAAAATGATAGTAATAAATCAAACACGCAATGGAGAAGAATATCGTATACATGGAAAACCAGTATGTCCCCACGAGCAAATTTTGGTCGATCATTTTGTTTGCTAATTTAACGACAGACCTTGCAACCTTGATACAATTTCTTCCTCGTATTAATGATCTTGGATCTGAGCCTCTTGAATCATTTCCATGACTTATGAAATGTATGAATGGGCGATATAACATAATCTGACAATTTAAGAATCCCAAATGAAGGTAGAAGTTTGCAAGGACGAATTTTTCTGGTATGCTATTACTCATTAATGGATCATTGGGATCCGTTGGTTTCAATTCTATGGGTAATTGGTCTAACCATTTTTTTAATTCGAATTCCAACTTACTAACTTTTTGATGCATATGATTCGGAGTGGCAGCTGAGTTAGTATTTTTGTTTGACTTCTTCACTTTGATTGGATACAATTCTGATACAATGTGGGACATAATAAACATCAATTTGGTGTGGTGATTGGCACAGCTTGCTGATGACAATTTACCTTGTTGCAAGTCATGTTTATACTCGATTCTGGTGATATTTTCATCATCCAATTCTTCAGGTAAAGTTTGATCAAACTCATCCTCGCTTAATGATTTTGGTAATCCCAACAAAGAGTTAATATAGATATCCATCTTGTAAATGGTAAAGAATAATCTTTTTCTGGTGTCAGCTTCAATTGGATCCAATTTTCGTTTATCTTGAAATATGGCCAAATTTCTGTGTAATCCCTCTTTCAAAGCGCTTCGTAATGCAATCCCAATATAACTATAGCAGGTAGATAATCTAGCAGAACATTGCAAGTATAAGATCATCATTATAATGGTTTGAATAGATATAATATCACCGACATTGGTGATATCAATTAGTTTTCTCGCTTCAAGAAAATATTTGAATCCATCATCTTGAAGAACTGAATTATCATCACTATTGTTATTCACATCCCTTGAAAATAAAGAGCCAACAGCTAATATTGAATATACGAATGGTAGGAACTTCTGTTGACGATCAGTATAATTGAAAGGGTCCAAGCTGTATAGTAAATCAATCTCCTCCAATAAGGAAGGACGATGATAAAACCTGAATAATACGCACGCTTTGTTCCAGCAAGTATAAATCAATTGTAAAGTTTTCTCTTTGGGAGGCAATTCGATTCTGATTTCCCTTCCAACAGTATAGTTCTCTTCACTAGTGATACTTTGAGTATCTTTATCCCTTTCTCTATATCCGAAATTGAAAGTTTGAGTACTAGGACTATCCAATGGACTAAAACTCAAATTTGAATTATCTGAATCTTGATAATATTCCACTATATTTGACAAAGTTACATTACTAGTGCCATTCGACTGAAGCATTTGTATGACTCGTTTGAACTTTTCAAAATCAAGATTCATTGGCTGATCATCAAGCACATTTACTCTCAAATTGGGGAACATTAAATCCATCATATTTTGAAACAACACTAAATTATTAGCATTCTTAGTATCATCATTCGATATAAGACCATTCTTACTAATTATTCTGGGGAAACTAGGAATTGGAATTCCACTGTTTTTCTTATTTCTGATATTGGGTTGATCATATGTGCAATTATAACTGTAAACTGTACAATGAATACAAGGCTGTTTCCCATCACATTTAACTTTTTTCTGTCGACAAGTGTCACATGCTCTGGTCACTCTACGTCTTTTGGGTTCAATTTTCTCCTTTTTAGCTTTTATATCACCCATCTCATCCAATATTTAATCCCCTAATGTACAGTATTTGCTAATATAAATTTGAATTTATTAGAGATCTCACTTGTTTAATTGGGCAAGAGAAATTTTATGCGACTCACACACACGATATAGTTTTTATTATACACATAATGGATACGGCTGATTTGACAGATATGCAAGGTTAAATTTTTAAAGGTTTCTCTAGCAAATGACCCATTCTTTCTATTTTAGTACTTAAATATCCTTCAATCTCTTTGGATTTAATTCCTCTTTCATTGCCATCTCCCAGGTCTTTTTGGTTTTTCCACGCCAAAGGTATCATAGGAATTCTTTCAACAACTTTAATTTGTCTATGTTTACCTTCAACTGCAACTATTTTGTCGGGGTTATTGGTGAGTAAATTGATTTCCACCAATCCCAAATCCATCAAAATAGCTGTTGCTAATGAAAATGATCTTCCATCTGCAGGATGTCTTAACATCAAATTCGCTTGCACGGTATCTGCACCTAAATCTTGAAGATTATATGCTTTGAGTTTTTCACCGAGTCCAATACCTCTGCCTTCTTGTCTAAGATAGACTATACATCCATGACCTATCTCTCCCATCATCTTACCTGCTTCATCAAACTGTTCTCCACAATCGCATCTTGCACTCCATGCAGTTTCTCCAGTATAACATTCGCTGTGAATTCTCACACATGTTGGTTCATGATAACAATTTGAATCAATGATAAGTTCCCCTTCTTCATCAAAGTTGAGCTCAAGGTTTTGTTTCTCGTCTCTATCAGCCAGCTCTCTCCCTGGATAGAGCTTTCCTATGTATGCACCTCTTGTCATTCTATCCAGTTGGGATTCTCCTGGTCTATACTTGAACAAACTTTTGGACCTTATATCTTCACCAAATACTATGGCTAAATGTTCTTTATTGTCAACATTGTTTTCGTAAAGATGTAGAAAAATCTCAGGTCCTTGCGTTGTTGGAATCCTAGCCCTTGCTATACATTTCACGATGGGTAATATGTCTGGTAACGGTAAGTTGTGTCTTTTAAAACTTGGTATATTAGGTATTTCGGGACGTAATTCCCTGTCGTTAATCATGCTTGGTGTTATGGTTGGTGATAATAACGCCATGTTTTCGAAAGCTTCCGATGTTCTGATATCCTCTGGCTCTGGTGTTTGCACCGATTCGGGTGTGTGAGATGCTGACATATGAAGTTTTATAGTATTTCGAATTGAGGAAATTTTCGCTGATTAGTAAATGCTTATAAACTCATTATTAATAGTATGAGTTTTTTTTTGTATGGGGATAATTACTCTACTGAATTTCAAAGTTTCAGGTGACCTTTAGTCTGAATAACCTAATGCCGTGATAGTGTATTTCTCTTCTAGTTCGTCTCAAGATCCATATTGTGAATTTCACCTAATCCGAATGTGTGATCGCAAATTGATAATTCTAGTCCATAAATTCTCACCTTCATAATTAGACTAATGTTTAAGATTCAATGTCAGCAACGTCGAACATTCTTTCAGTTTTTCAAAGGATGGAGTAATAAGAAGTCGGTGTATCCTCCAGCACCCAACTTATTCACCACGAAGAATCGAATCTACGAAAACTATATCGAAACCAATAGTGAGTTGAGCAACCTAATTCTTATCAAACAGCCACTCATTCTTAACTTCACAGTTCAAGCTGATCCCGTATACAACGAATTGACGTCCTCATTGTTTGAGGTTTTAAGCAACAATAGCAAGTATCCGTTAGGTGATTATGAGGTCCATTTGGCAAACATATCGTGTGATTCTTTAGAGGCAAAGGATATAATGTTGAAATATGGGGTTGGAAAATTACCTACACTTGTTCGTCTTGAACATCAGTTGGTAATAGATTCCTATAGTCCGAATGATTATTCTGAACAAAAAGTCATTGATTGGTTGAAAACGTTTAAATAGTCTATGTACATGAAGGATTTTATCTAAAAAGTTCTATTTACTCATTTTCGTCTTTCCATCTCTTCTTCCAGAATTTACAGTCAAATAATGGTTTTCCAAGTTTTGCATTAACGGCATTATGTGCATTACATAGCCAAGTACCGAAATCATTTTGAGTCAGAACTCTTGGTTCATTCTTGTTCAAGTACTCTTTAAAATCATCAGCACAGAACCAACATGGATAAAAGTTACCAAACAATTTCAAAAACTGTTTCATATCTTCTTGTTGTTTTGATGATGGCTTTTCTGGGTACGTTGCTGCCATGGAATGTAACAAAGTCCACGAGGATCTTCCAATTTGTTCCACATCTGGAGGAAGTTCCATTTGAATTTTGGATTCTGTAGAAACTTTTGGGGATTTTTGAACAGATTTCGTATCAATCTTGCCGGTTGCCATTTGGAAATCCAAAAGCGTATTACATGTTCTACATGGCTTGCCGTCCTTGTCATAAACAATCTTACGACCGCTTAATCCAAATTCTGGTGTTTCAGAAACTGTCATTAATAATCTGAAATTATGCGAATCAAATCAGTGATGAGATAATATATTAAAAGTCTATTTTGATTGCAAATGTTGTATGAATGCGGTTCGTTGTCTAATAACTTCGTCACAGAGCTCTCCAATCTCTTGTGTTTTGACAGCTGCTCTACTAGCATAGAATTCTTCTAAATTATATGTGAGTCCATAATCTTGTTCATAATCCCAAGCCTGTTGAATCATCTCAAACTTATCAACGTCTTTAACATATCTAGCTTCGGTGCATCTGATCTCTTCGTAGTCTAGCCAGAGTTCAACCATCTCTTTGCTGAACAGTTGGTTGTATGGCTCGATCAAATCGCTCAAATATTGTATGGTTTCCCATTCTCTTCTATGTTTTTCTTGTTTAGTAACCCCTTCAAATGGTACGATATCACCTACTAATGATTCAGCTATATCATGAACAATGGCTATTTTGACACATTTATTGAGATCTATATTGTGGTTGGGGATGGCCATTGAGATTACGGCCATTCTGTACATGTGGTCAGCAATACTTTCAACTTTAGCTTCAGGGATTTTCCTATCAATCCATCCTGATCGTTTTTGAGTTTTTAAAAGACGTACTATTTGTACAAATGCAAGAAGATGGTTGACTTTTTCGCCTGTTAAAAGGGATTTCACTCTCTCTGGAACAGCATTTTGCGGTTTCCACACGTTGAGAGAAGTATCTATAGGTCTTGTTATACCATTCATGGGTTTATATGACAAAAATCTAATTAGTCGATGAGATTTCATTTAAAAAAACAAACAATGCGAGCAAGGACACGCATTCATTAATGATAGTCAATGAGATGACATTGAAGGAACCAACACATCTCATTGTGATAATAATGCCTTTGGTAAGAGTATAACGGATATTCAATTGCTCTTTGCATCTCATTCCTCTTCAAAATTGAAAAAAAAACCTTCAATGGTCACCCACCAATACCACTTACTCAAAAAAAAAAGACTCATGACGAGTTGTCCATTACATTACAGTATCTATTGACTACATGGTTATTTAAGCAACTAATTCAACAACACCACCAACAGCTCTGATTTTTTCTTCGGCTAATTTACTGACGAATCTAGCTTTGACAATAACTGGAACTTCTGGTAATCTTCCTTTACCTAAAACTTTACCGTAACCGTGAGCTAAAGTATCAATGACTGGGGCAGCGGATTTAGAAGCAGATTTTAAGTATTCGTCTTTTTTGTCTTCTTCGACTAAAGTCCACAATTTGTCCAAGTTGATTTCTGGTCTCCAGAAGTGGTTTTGTTGTTTATGGAAGTATCTCATACCAACTTTACCAAAGTAACCTGGATGGTATTTGTCTAAGTTGGTTCTGTGGTGATGTTGACCACCAGCCATACCTCTACCACCGGGGTGCTTTCTGTGTTTACCGATTCTACCATGACCGGCAGAGACATGTCCTCTGTGTTTTCTAGTTTTAGTGAATCTAGTAGGCATCTTGTTGTAAACTATGGATTATTTTTCAGTTTTTTTTTCTTCTAAGTGAGAGGGTGAAATTTTTTAGTGCCCTGTGCACGACTTGCTTGGGACGTTCGCAGTCCAGAAGCCCTAGTTGCGCGCACGTGATGTTCGCCCATCTTGCCCTAATCTTTAATTCCATTTACATACTGTCATTTAATTAACTATTTGCCCAAACTTGTTCGTAACCCAACTTACCCTTTGTTTCTGGTAATTTATATTTGATGAAAAGGTAACTTACCCCACACATAAAAGTGAAAATAAAATATACTCCACCTCCTAACCAACTCTTTTTTAATATTGGAAATAAAAACCCTACAATAAACGTCGCCAACCAATTCATAGTTGTACCCCAACTCTGAGCTGAAGCTTTTGCTTTGGGTTGAGTAACTTCGCTCACCAATAAAAACGGAATGGGGCCTAATCCGATAGCAAAAAACGTGATATACGTGAAAGTTCCCACAATACAACTGATTGAATTGGTGTTGATGATTCCATACGCCATCAATACCGTAGAAATACCCATGAATGTCACTGACAGTAACAACAAGGGTTTCCTTCCTAATCTATCGACCAAATTGGCCGCTATAAATGTCACCACTACATTCACTGTGGAAATCAAGCAATTAATCATGATGGAATGATTGGGGAATATCGACACCAATACAGAAACCCCGTAGAATATGATTGAATTTATTCCACAAAATTGTTGAAGGATCAAAATCCCAGTTGCAATCATTCTGCTATTTTTGAACTCTGATGATTTCAAATATGTTTCAAGTGAGACAGAATTCAGGTTCTGCTCTGGAGAGTCCAAAAGATTGTCAGATTCCTGATTACTCCAGCCATTGACTTCATTACGAGAATTGGAATAGTCTCCTCCTCTTAGTTTGTGCAAAACGGTGAAGGATTCATTGGCGTATCCATTATTAAATAGCCACATTGGAGATTCATCCACATATAAATACATCAGTAACGCATTCACTAGTGATAAAAACGATCCCATGAATAATAGCAATCTCCAGTCGTTGTCATTACACCATTTCAATGCAAGTAGTTGAGTCATCAAAATGCCAATATTCACATTGACTTGATTCATCGATCCTAAAAATCCCTTGGACGAAACAGGAGATATCTCGTTGATAAGTATTGGGGTTACCACCAATGCAGATCCAGCTCCCAACCCGGCTATAAATCTTCCAATCACTAAAGTAATGAAATCATTCGCTAAACCATTAATAGTTGAGCCAATAAAGAACAATACACAATGAATCAAAGACGCATTCTTTCGGCCGTATTTATCGGCGGCATTGCCGATATAAAAAGAGCCCAATAATCCACCAATGCTGAAAACCAGGGTAGCAAAGCCAATCTTTTCGGTTGATAATGGTATGCATTTCTTTAACCCATATTGGCCAAAAAAAGATGATTCATATGGAATTGAGCCAGGAACTGAGGAGTTGCAAGACATCACAGACTCCGGGCTATTGAGCTCGGACATATGGTAGCCGAATTGGAGTGATCCCAAACACGCAATTGACACTGTGAGTAATAACTTAGGGGTTAGCATGTTAACATATAAATGCGCAATCTAATTTATACTACAGTCTATAAAATGGGGAGGAAACTTCCGATAATCATCATTGGAATACCAAACACGTCTCTTTTAAGCGTCCATAAGCATCTGGTTTTGATTTTGAGATTATTCTGTTTGGCTAGCAACGTACATTCGGTCATTGTTGCCCCCAAAAAATCCCCAAATGCAATTTTCAGAAATAGCTGAAAATACTCTAAAACGGATTTATCATCAAGGAGTTCAACTATTAATGTTTTCTTTGCACTTAGTAGCTCCTCTTTTGAATAACCGGTCAAGATGCAAAACTCATTTCCAACGTATGCTATTTCTCCGGTTCTTCTCCATACAATGGTTGGAGTTCCACTTAATTTAATGATTGAGTCATATGTTAGAAGAGTTCTTTGAAAGCATTGTTCCATAAATATCAAATCGTGCTCCTTCAAGGAATTCGTGCATGCGATGAACGATGGTCGATACGTGGCCATTGTTTGTGCCATTTTCACCAACATTTCTTTATTGAATCGTTTTCTTAAGTACGCTATTAGTGCATGATATCCTGGGGTATATGAGTAAGGTTTCTTCACTTTTTCGTAAATATCTTCTGGTTCTTTGATATATTCTGGTCCATTGGTCTGGTCGTCGATGTATAAGTAGTTGGGTTCATCTGGAACCACTCCAACCACTATTGATACTGTCAGTCTTTTATTCCATTCGTAGTAAGCTGTGGGATCAGTTTTTTTCATCATTTCAATCTCTCCAAGAATATCAGGAAACATTGCATATTTGTTAGATGATTCATCGGGACATCCAACATAATATAGGTTTAGTGCTCTGTCAAATCTGATTTCATGCTTTATCCTCGAATTATACGAATCGTTCCTGATTTGAGGTTCATTGTAATGTTCTGTCTTGGAAGGTTTTCCGTCATATTTTTGTAGTAGAAATGCATTATTTATGGCAGTATTTGGTGATGTTGGTTCTTTACTATGCACATGTTGTTCGTTTTGGTTCATCAGAGGAGAAATATCAGGTGATAACACTGAATTGGGAGTATGTTCGTTGCTCAAAAAATTATCAGATACTATTGAAGATAGCGTGGAATATTCTAGACCTGCTGCTGATGAAAGAAACTTGTTCCTTCTGAACGGCTCGTTATCAAATCTTTGTGTGGGGAGACTATGGGAATGAACCATTGGAATTTGTTTAGGTATATGGGAATGGGAATGGGAATGGGAATACGAATCAATCATCGATTGTTGTTGATGGTCTGTTATCATTGGCAGCAGTTCCTGCACTGCTGCTGATCCTGGCCCTGATTGGATTCCGGAATCTGCCATCCCGGTAGTTGTTGATGCTGTGTTATTTGATAATTCTGGAATTGGTATTTGCGGTGGAGGTGTTGATTGACTTTTGGTTCGTAATATAGCTACAGGAACATCAGCCAAGTATTTCTTTCTCTTCCTGGGTGCATCTTCACATGTGTCCTGGAGATTTCGCTTGATACATCGATTACAGGGTCTATTGGAATCACATGTCATATGTGATCGATGACAATGATTACATGCTACAGAAGTTTTCAGTCTTTTCTAAGATTTGTTAGTAACAGAAATCACCACAACAGAATTCGAGAGTCTTGGCCTTGGAGCAATACACTTCTATTCCGATAGGCCATGCCCGTGAACATACCGATTTAGCCCGAGATTTTGGTTCAACTTCAGACATCAAGTTAGGTAATCTTGCAAGAAATTCGCATTACCAAAGCCAGATTTCGGACTTAATTAGTCCACATTTCACTACTCATAAATGCAAACTCTAAAGAATCAAATTAAACTATAAACATATTAAGATCGAAGGTTAAGGCTTGCTTATTTCTTCTTTTGTCTGGTACCTTTAGGAACTCTAGCCAAATAGTAGAATAAGAAGGTTGCCGAGATGTTGAAAACAATGAACACAAGAAAGATTCCAAAGTTTCTCCATCTTTCACTATAAACAACACTAATGGTGGTCAAATAATCATCGGTATTAGTTACCGTGCAATAGGAGCAGTCAGTTGCGTTGGAATCTGCCAAGGATCCTCCGGCAAAAGACATGAAATTGCTCATGTATTCTCCACATGTTTGTCCGTTAGGAGCTGGAAAGTGTAACATTTCATCTGCTGAACAACCGGCTGGAGCGTCTCCTAAACCTGCTGCTAACGTTCCTTGCACCACATATGTGAAAGGGTTGGCTCTGTATAAAAATTTCCAAAATCCTGGCATGCTATCATAATGAACTAAAGTTCCACTGAAATTGATACTCAAAGATAAAAGAAGTAAACATAAGTTGGCGGCGTTTTCTTCCACTTCATTGAATGACATACCCAAGTGACCTAAGGTACCACAGTAAACGAAACCAAGGGATATGAATAACCAAATAAGGGCGCCTCTTTCATCAACATTATCGGTGTAAACGGCATTTCTGTAGAATCCAATAGGATAAGCCCATGCAAAATAATACAAGGTTCCAACAAGAAAGTTAAAGACTAGTTCGGTAGTGACAATTCCCCCAATGAATGCAACCCAACTGAATGTTCTTGAAGGGGCTTCTCTCACTTCATAAATTTGTCTATACTTACTGAAATAAGGAACCAACTGTTGAAGCAAACTGAAGAATGGGATGAATGTTGTGAAGACTGAAAATACCTGATTTTGTAATCCTTGTTGAGTGACTGGTCCTTTGTAAAAAACAAACCCAATCAATAAAGCTGAAGAAATGGCTAAGAATAATTTGGAGTAAATGTAAGTTGGTGTTCTCCAAAATGAAACAAGACATCTTCTGGTCACCTCGAAATACTGAGCAAACATTGAGGAAGCATATTTCTTATGAGCATCTGGTGCTACATCGATGGATTTCTTGGATAACTCGTTTTCAAAATACTCAAGTTCTTTACGGACTTCTCTAAATTCATTTGAGTTTTTCCAAACTTCATGATAATTTTGATTGGCATGAGATCCAGGAGCTGCTCCCACAACGTGTAACATCCATTCTGCGGGGTTTGCTTCTTTTGGACATGGATCTGCTCCATTAGATTCAAAGTAGTCAATTAAAGTCTGACAATTTGCACCTAAATCTCCAAAATAAACTGTTTCACCACCTTTTTGCAAAAACAATAATCTATCGAATTCTTGCAACAAGATGGCAGAAGGTTGATGGATAGTACACAAGATAGCTTGGCCATGATCAGCTAATTTTCTCATCAATTTACAGACAGACCAAGCAGTTTGGGAATCCAAACCTGAAGTTGGTTCATCCAAGAATAACAATAATTTGGGTTTTGCTGCTAATTCGACTCCAATAGTCAATCTCTTTCTTTGCTCGACGTTCAATCCTTCTCCAGCAAATCCAACCACGGCATCTGCATAAGCAGTCATTTCCAATAAATCAATAACGTATTCGACGTACTGATCTTTCTCTGCTTTCGATACACTCGAGGGTTGTCTAAGATAAGCAGAGAATCTTAACGATTCACGAACAGTGGCAGTGTTCAAATGAACATCTTGTTGTTGAGCGTAACCAATTGATCTTTGGAATGAAGAGTCTAATGGGTGTCCATTAACCATTCTAACTCCGTCAGTCACTACACCAACCGTCAAACGTTCAGATAAACAGTTCAATAAGGTAGTTTTACCAGCACCAGAGGATCCCATTAACGCAGTTAATTGCCCTGGTTTGACCCAACCATCAACATGGTTCAAAATAACTCTTTCTTCACTCTTGATTTTGATTTGGTAAGTCAAATCTCTCCAATGGAAAATGTTACTTTGGTCAGAATTTGGGAGTGGTGTGGAACTAGATTGCTCTGCGTCAGCTTCAAGTTTCTCATTGATTGGAACTTTCTCCACTGGACCGTCTTCAAGGTCTTGAACTTTCTTTTCCTTCTTATTTTTCTTCAAAGAACCCTTCAAAAATAAAACGATTTCACCCTTTTGAGCAGCCCCTCTATTGAATTCAATTGCAGCCAAGTAAACAAATAAAAAGAATACTCCAAACCCTATGATAATCCCAACGTTTCTCCATTTATGGCTGTTTTCATATCTGAAAGCAACACGAATGTATTCAGTTCCACTTACAAATCTTTGGCCTGGTTCAGATGCAACGACAGAGCATATTTTGGAACTCAATGGAGCATCTTCGTAACCAGGACCAGCGGGTATATAAGTAGAACATTCGTAATTGACCCCATGAAATTCATTTGTCATTAATGACTCAAAAACATAACCCAAAGGATCAATATAATTAATCCATCTGGACCATCCCAACATATAAGGTGTAGGAATAACAAAGCCTGTGAAAGCAATAAGGGCAATCAAAATGGGGGATGCAAAAGTTAAAGCACCAGCAATGGAATTAGTGAAGGCACCAATAGTTCTGAAAATATGTGACATAGAAATAGTACCCAAGAACATGCAAAACCAATAGAAGAAAAATCTTCCGGCATTTCTTCTATAATGAACCATCCAGTAAAACACAAGATTAAACCCTGAACTCATAAGCATTTTGACTGGTAATTCAGAAACAATTGATGCCAATCCATCAGTGGAAGGTCTGTATAACGCATACTGTCTATGTTTTTCGACAATGGGTCTAGCTTCATATAAGGACATGATTTCTAACAAAGATGAGAACCCATTGAAAAACACTGCTGTGAACATTGAAACACCTCGATTATAAAAAGAATCGGTTGTTGGTTGTAAATTGAAGAACAATGATGATAAAATCAACCCCATTATGATTTGGGAAAACACACTAAATCCAGCAATGGAAGGATCTCCTTTCATTCTCAAAAGATTTCTCTGGGAAATGTACTTAATTTGCATCCATGACGATACAGTGTAAGGAGATTTCCCATTGACGCCTTTAGCTTGTCTTGCTTTATGACTAGCAGCAAACTTCTCTTTAGTGTTAAGACTTTCACAAGTGGCGAAATATTCATCAATTTGTTTAAGCAATTTGGCATATTCAGGAGAATTTTTCCAGTAAGTTTCGAAATCTTTAGAAGTACGAGGCACTGAATCTTCATATCCTGGTTTGACAACTCTTTCTTCTGGATTGGTAATGGACGTCAAGAAATCAGCAGTAGTCTGTCTTTGAGGGCATTCATAACCCATATTTTCAAAGAAAGCCTTAGCCTTTTTAGCTTTACCATAAAATATTTGGTACCCTTCATATAAAACAGATACATTGTCGAACAAATCGTAAGCATCTTGAGAACATTGATAGATAGCAATCAAGGGAGTGGCATCCAAAACTGCAGCACTAGTTTTCAAAGCTCTAATAAATTCCAATGCAGTTGCAGCATCCAAACCTCTTGTGGCATTATCCCAACATTGAATATTGGCTCCAGATAATGAAGCTTCAGCAATGGAAACTCTCTTTCTTTCACCCCCAGAAACCCCTCTTACGAAATCATTTCCCACCTTAGTATGTCTTGTGTGAGATAAACCAAAAGTTGCCATATAAACAGCAGCCATATGCTTTGCATAAGTTTCTCTATCAACATTTCCTCTATTGGAAGGAGTTCTTAATCTAGCAGCAAACTCTAAAGTATCTCCCACTTTCAATGAAGGGAAATGTATATCAGTTTCTGCAGAATATATGACATCACCTCTATGATTACTTTCAATATCTTGAGGACTCAAACCATCATAACTAATGATAGAATCGGGATGGATTTTAAACCCATAAGTTTGAGAAGCAATTGTTTTCAACAAAGTTGTACATCCAGACCCAGGTCTTCCCAACACAACTGTAAGTTCTCCTGGTAACATCAAAGCATCCATTGATTTGAGAATATCAAAGTATCTTTCGGATCGGTCATTGAAATGGTTATTGTAAAAATCCGAAACCCATTTTTGGGCAAAATTCAAAACCGTTGGTTGATAATCTGAATCAGTAGCAATCCCACTGGCAACTAAATTTTTATATCCAATTCCTAATTTGGCATGTTTATAATAATCCTCATCGCTATCTTTAAGTTTTTTCAAGTTTTTCACCCAAAATTTCGAATCAAAAGCATCTGAATCAGGATTTAATCTTGGATCGACATCTTCAGAATCGTACATTTCAACTCCTGGAACTTGTGACATATGACTCAAGTACTTAACTAACTCAGGTCCTTCTAAAGTGGATGAATGACTCTTATTAGTTAACACTCTTGCCAATTGGTGCACTTCATCTTGTGCAGCTTGATCAAACCCATCATATTCACCATGAAACTCTTGGACTTCATCGCTGTCTTGATCGTTTACAACGGATTTTCTGTCCATTGCACTATCAGAAGACGACATTTTGTCAATAATTTCTTATTGTGGGTCTTCAACTTTATTTATACGAGCTCACACGGAACTTTAAAGGTCCGTTATTAGTAATAATGATTGAGCATTGCCACTTTCTGTTTTCACTTTTCCGATTGGACTTTTCGAAAGAGGTCTTGACGGACGTGTACTTTGAGAGGAGTTACAGCTGTGAACTACGATTGTGTGTAACAATTTGTCATTCTTTATTGCTATATTATTGCTATACAAAACAGTATTGAGATGGAGCGGATTTGAGTATTTCCGTGTACGTTAGATGGCTGCGATGACAAATGAGCAAATTTGGTTCCGGGTTCCGAAAAAGCAAACCTGGTATATTTTCAACTTCCGGAATCACAGGGGTTTTTACAACAGCGAATCTGTATGGACTCACTAGAAGTCTTGGCTGGGCTTGAATGACTCTCTCACCAATCAATGTTTTGCCCATTAAAAGTCCCAATCCCTCTAAGGTGGGAAATCCTCGGAACCAAAAAAAGTGTCCGCGCTTCCGTACAACGATAAGCCTTTACGAGCCGTGTTGCTAGAGCCGTGGCGCGTGACATGAGGCGCGTGATATTCTGCGCGTGATATGTAGCACGTGATATGTGGCACCTGTCGTTCTGTGTCCAACCTCTCTGGTATGAGTGCTTGGTATCCAACCGCTACATCTAACAGTGTCCTTACCTTCACATCCTTGTACATATCTTGCAATTTACTAAATTTCCTAACAATCCTTAGCTTAACAAAAATGTGAAATAAGAATCGCGAACTTCAAATAGAACATCAAATGGGGAAGAGAAAGTCAACTGCTCGTAAGCCAGCCAAAAAGGTGAAACAAACCTTGGATATCACGTTCACGTGTCTCTTCTGTAATCACGAGAGATCAGTGATATGCACATTAGATAAAAAAAACGGTATCGGAGAGCTTCATTGCAAGATTTGCGGGCAAAATTTCCAAAGCACAATTCATTCATTATCCAAGCCAGTGGACATTTATAGTGATTGGATCGATGCTTGTGAAGATTTGGAAGAGGATTCGGGAAAACTCGAAGATTTTGTAGAGAAAGATGAGGATGAAGATGATATTGATGACGATTTCCAAGCGAAAAAAACCCCAATTGATAGTGATGATGATTTTTAATTGGACTTTTGATAAAAAAATTAAAATTTGAATATATAAATATGAATCTATGTTCTCTCTATTTCCTAATGTTGTGGAGTACTTCGTCGTACAACTCGCTCATTTCTTTCCCATCGTTCCCATTAAGCATCTTACTATCATCCGTGGTCATTTCGGTTGCTTTCTTAGGTTCATTACTTAATGTTTTCAACCTATCAGAAATATATCCGAAATTAATGTCCATATAATTATCGTCCTTCTGTTTGATTTCTCGGAAAAGATTGGAAACGACAACCCCTTTCTCCTTCAATAGTTCAACGAATTTAACTATATCTGATAGTTGGTTAAAATTGATACTGGCGATCTTGTTTCTAATTTCTTCTCCACTTAGATCATCTTCCAAGTAATCTTTGTCATTGAATCCCAAATTCTTGTGTAATTTATGAAAATTACCTTCTTCTTTATCCAACTGGTTCAAACTTGTCTTAGAGCTATTTCTACTGATAAGTCCTGGAGATTTAATGGCTCCCGGGTTTTCTGCTAAACTCAAATCTTGGTCCGACTTCTCTTCGATAATGTCATCGTTTTCATTGTTCAGTTCACTGAATTTGTAATTTTCAGTCGAAAAAACGTTATCCAGTGGATTATAAGACTCATCGACCAATTGAATTGCTTTGCCAATTGAAGAATCTATGAAAATCAATCTCACAAGCGCTTCTTTTCCTTCCAAAGTCAATTGCTTCTTCAATTGTAATCCATTCAATTCATTCACGGAATTTTGAAGTTCTCTTCTCATTCTGGTAGCTTTTTCAATGAAATCTTTAACTAACTTGGAGTTCAAATCTAATTTTTGTTGTGATTTAAGCTCCAAGATTTCATTCAATTCTTCTGTCAATGTTTCGTTTGAATCTTCTTCTTTCAAATCCTTCTTAGCATAAACACTATTTTCCATGTTTCTCATTGTGTATAGACCCAATCTGTCTTTGAAGTAATGAGGCAAGTCGTCCAAATCTGCTTCCAAAGTGATGATCTTACTATTTTTAACTCCTTGTATCAAAGACGCTGCACTTGCTGGATCAATTTTGTTACCAACAAGGGACAAGTATGCTAAATGCTTACAGAAGGGTAGAATATTAGCTAGTGTGTTAATACTTGGGGTCAGTAAACTATTATTCTCTAGATGTAACCGGACCAATTTAGGAAACAAGGGGAATTTGGTTGCAAAATAATCAATAATCTGCTCATCTGTCGCTGTTTTATCAGTTGCTTTAAACAATTTCATATTGTTGCTCAAATCAAGATACTTCAAGTTGGGTAACCTCATCAATAACTTCTCAAACACTTCTCTGAATCTCGGAGTAAATCTCGAATTGGTTGAATTAAGACTTATAAATCCGATTTGAGAATTAAGCATCTTATCATTCAACAGTTTATCCTCTAATAACTCTATGATTTCAGCCATGACCTTTTGATCCAGGAAATCATTGAATCCTAGATCAATCCCTCTTACAAAACTTTTGAACACCCAATGATGAATAAGAATATTCACATGTTTAGCGGTGAGATTATTATAAGCCAAGCCCAACCGGTTGGTCTTGATTCCAAGTGCTAGTTTGATCAATTTCTCAAAGACGTCAAGATCTGTTATACAGCAACCAGTTAAAATCATTTCTTCCATCCCTCCCCGAGCAATAATAGTTGCAGCAAAAAGAGACCAGTCCATATCACTTCTGTTATCTTTATTGCATTGCATTCTCACTATCTCGTCCTCCAACTTCTTGGTTTTATCATTTTCAGCAGTTCTCTTTTTCTTTTTGAAGTTATTGACGGTCAACGATGGACATTGAGTAATATCAATCTTATTCAAAGCAGTATTCCTGCTTAAGAACCAACACAACAATGACCAGCCTCTTTCATCGATGGGTGTGTTTCTGAGACTCAACTTGACCAACTGAGTCTTGGCACTCATAGAACTGAGTAATGTTTCAAATTGTTCGTATGACAAATGCACACCATCCAATGATATACAAATTATCGGAGCAATCCGAATGAAATCAGCAAACGTATCTATTTCCACCATTGTGGGTGTAGGATTCCTCAATTGTAATGTAGGTAATGGGGCCATTGAATTCTTCGGAATCTGTTTTAAAATAGCAGGTATTGGAAGAATTTCTCTCAAATGACAACATCTAGTGTACATGAGATCCAACGCCATCTTTTCTACCGGAACTGTGTAGCTCAGGGGTTTGGAATGAACCATAGGTTTGTCGATCCCGAAACTTTTGGCCTTAGTATCAATTTTGGGATCATCTTTTCCATCCTTCAAATCTTCCTCTTTATGTTCATGAGCATATTCTTCCTTTTCATTTTCATCGTGCTTTATATAGTGCAACGCACCGGTTCCTCCAACCACCAAACCACCACCTTGACCTATTTGGGACTTCTGCACGGCTTTCTTTTCTTCTTCAGTCAAAGGACGAATATTCAAATTTCCGTTAGGCAAAACTTCAACATTACCCTTTCGAGGATTTCTAGAAGGAATCTGTTGAGGAGGATCAATTAGAAAAGTGGTACTGTGGAAAGCCACTCTTTTCAAAGGTTTCAAATCCTTGAACTCTGGCAAAACTGGCTTAAGTTCCTGAACAGTCTCATCATTTTGTCGATATTGTTGGATCCATGTATTGTCATTAGCGCTTGATCTTCGGTTGAATTCAGTGGCCACCGACACAGGCGGGAGGCCTTGAGAGCTGACCAGGGACTTTTTCCTTAGAAAAGACGCAAGTTTTGAAGACGTCAGATGTGGGGGTTCGTCGACAGTAGGCAACACAACAGGTTCACTAATCGAGGACTTTCTTGAGCTTGGCCTGGAAGTCTCTTTCTGACTATAGAACTTGATGTACTCGTCCAATTTGGGGTCGCTATGTCCCAAGACCTGAGGTTCAGAAGCAGATCTATGTTTTGGATCATTGATGTTCAAAGAATTTCTGGTCAAACTACTATCGGTACTAGCATTACTTGCAGTTCGGGATAAGTGGTAGTTCTCCTTGAACGGACCAGCACTCGACAACACGGGAGATGTGGGAGGGGATTTGTGGAATTTGCCCTTAAGTTTACTGAAAAACCCAGACCCCGTAGAAGTGGAAGATGAAACACTACTGACACTGTTACTCTTTTTCCGAGAATGTGGCGTGTTCTGAGGACTGAGCACTTCGCCTTCTTGAATTGTGCCGATTGTGGGTTTTGTTTTGGACACCACATGATCATTTGAATTGGATATGGTTGTGTTCAAATGAGGCTTAATTTCAGGACTCGGTTTGTCGGATTTATCGTTGTTGGGCTTTATGGGATCGTTCGACAACGGGTCTTGAGGCTCGACCGCAGCCACCGTGGTAGCAGTGCCATTCAGACCACTGGCCCGCAAAAACCAGTCCACGTCCTCCGACAATCTCAAATCTTGTTTATCAGACATTGATTCAAAAAGGATTATCTTTTCCGTGAGAAAAAACAAAGTGTTCGGCAAGCATCACCAGAATCGAGTATAAACCCGATACGTCATAGTTCTAATAATAGAGACATTACGAGGCAGTAAATTGGAAGAAATGGTTTGGGTGGACGGCTTTTAATTGGCCTTTAGGTTGGAAAAGTCTTGAAAACTCAGTTACGATTACTAATTACTCCACTAGGAACTCCAGAAATATTCAATTCTTTACATACCCATTCCACCAAATTGGCTCATCATTTTTTGCATCATGCCAGGGTTTCTCATCATTTGTTGGGCCTGGGCCATCATGTTTGGATCTTTCATCATTTGTTGAGCTTGTGCCATGATATTGGGGTTGTTCATGAGTCCAGCCATATTGGGCATTCCATTTCCTCCTCCCATTCCTTGCATCATATTCTGGATATTCGACATGAATCCTGGATTGTTTTGGGCTTGTTGCATCATTCGGTTCATTGATGGGTTGGAATTTCCCATGGCCTGGGTGTTTTTGGCACTTTGGGCCATAGATGCCATCATTTGTTGTTGTTGCAACACCATTTCCACATCGATGACTTGACATCCTGCTCCTCTGGCTACCCGTACAATACGCTCTGGTTGCTTGATGAATATCTCTCCGTCACTATCCAATTCTTTGGTGGTCATAGAATCCATTATATATATCATATCTTTCATTTTTGAACTTGCTTCTTCTTCTCCAATTTGTCCCATTAAATTTGACATTCCCGGGATCATCGATGCAATATTAGTCAATGGACCCATCTTCATGAAGTTATTCATTTGTGTTTGGAAATCTCTAAGGGTGAATTTCCCTTCTTTGATATTTTCTATGGTCTTTTTATGGTTCTCGTCGTCTTGCAAATTTAATGATTTCACTTGATCCATCAACAGTTGTAAGTCCCCAATACCCAACAATTTGGATATGAAACTCGAAGGTTTGAATGGCTCAAAATCATTCACGTGCTCCCCAGTACCTATGAATATGATGGGGGTTTTTGTTGATGCAATTGCTGAAATAGCACCTCCTCCTTTGGCATGGCCGTCCATTTTGGTCAAGATAATAGATCCAAAATTACTACTTTCCTTGAATGCCTTAGCTTGTTCTTGTGCTGCTTGACCGATAGATCCATCCATGACCATTATGGTCTGATTGGGCTCAACCTTCTCACTGATTTGAATCATTTCGTTAAACAAAGATTCTTCTTGTTTATGTCTACCAGATGTATCAACAATGATAATGTCGAATTTCTCCTCTTTGAACTTCACTACCCCATCGTAACTCACTTTGACGGGGTCAGTCTCAATGTATGACCCATAATATGGAATGTTAGACTTGATAGCATTTTGTTTCAATTGATCAAATGCACCTGCCCTGAACGTATCAGCACACACCAATCCCACTTTATATCCTCTCTTCTTATAGTAAACTGCCAACTTGGTACAACTTGTGGTTTTACCAGCCCCTTGTAACCCAACAAACATAATAACATGGCTTTCTCTCTTTTTGACTTTTCTCTTGCCAGGCCCTGTGGGTTTTGAAGTCGTACTAAGCTTTTTGATTTGAGGAGGCTCTTCGTAAGAGTCCACTAAGGCCACAAGCTCGTCAAACACAATTTTTTGTAACTTTTTCCGCTTATTGACAATCGAATCATTCTTAAAGCTGTCGGTATCGATTTTAGCCTGAATGTTCTTTTTCAATCCAATCACAAGTTTAAAATTAACATCACTCTCGATCAACGCATTAGAAATGTCCTTGAGCAAGCCCTGGATCTCATCGTCACTCCCACTACTAACGGAAGATAACGCATTTTTCAATTTACTCCCTAAATCTGCTAAAACCATGGTGGACAATTCTCGAAAATTTTTCTTTGATTATGCGAATTTAACTTATCTATTGTTACTTATCATGAAACACGTACACATTGGGGATCCAGACGGACATCCAAAAGGTGATTTACGGCTCAAACCAGTGCCTAACAGCCTTCGAACTGTCTTCGATCAACAAGTTGAGTTCCTCAGTATCCACAAGATCTGCATCATCATCGAGCTCTTCTTCGATGTCCTCTTGTTCTTCGTTCTCTATGATAAAAGTTTGATCATCATCATCGTCAATGTAGTTGTAGAACTCGATCCCGCGATCCGAGTCTTCATCAATATCGGTCATTTGGTCTCTGAGGTCTTCGACTTTGAACTCCCACTCGTCGTAGCTATCTAATGTGTAATCTTCGTCTTCGTCCTCTTCTGCTTCGGCTTCGGCTTCGGCTTCTGCTTCGGCTGTGGCTTCATAGATTTGTTCGTCGTTGTATCCGAGGGAATCGAGAACATCTTGGAGTTGTTTGGAACTCTCCGAGAACCCATGGTATGTTCCATATAAATCCATCAAAACGATATAAATTATAGGAGCCCATATTCTGACATGGAATCCAGCCAGGTTCCTCTCTATAGCCATCGAAACCAATGCAACTGTTGATACGATAAGATAGTCCATGCCGGAATGAAAACAAGTGATGATCAAGTGAACTAGAATAATCAGCAAGCCAATACCCCCACATGAAACCAACAATCTGTCTGCCTTGCTTTCAAGATTCAATGGTAATGTGCAATAGGCCATTGTACTGACAAGTATGAACAATTTCGATTTGGAGTACTTCGTGAATGACAGAAGAATACTCAAGTACTCTATCCAGATGTTGATAACTTCCATGGGAGCGACTATGCGGGAGTCGTGGTAAAAACCGTAATAGTTCAAGGCCATGCTCCCTACAGCAGCCGCAATCGTTCCAATATTGACTATCATACCGCCAGATGGGTTCATTTTGGTGGGTGAGATGATCTCAAATCCTTGAAGTTTCAAATACCGTTTGAAGTTTTCAACATCTTTGACACCCAACTTCTCGTAATCGATACCATCTGAGTATTCAGTAGGTAAGTTTGTGGGGGAGATTGAGATCCAATAATTATTCATGAAGTTATACTTACGATTTATCCAAGACAAAACACCCTTGATAGTTGACAAATTCCTATTAAAACTGATCATGTTGAGCAACATTCCAATTGCAAAACCAGAGCAGTCGACGAAATGAGGCGAGATATTCTTTAGGATAACCGCTAGCACTATTAGGTTGAAAAAAACTAATGACGAAAAACGCCTACGTTGACTTATCAACAACCTGTTTTGAGTGGGCACAATTCGTTGATCCCCACTCATTATGCTCGACACCACTTGTGCTATCAAAGAACACATTAGAAAAGCGCCCCAACCATTATCAACAAAAGTTCCAGCTTCGCCTGTTGGAACAGACTCTAAGTTAGGAATCTGGATCAATGTATCAGGCAACATCATCACAATTAATTTAAGCGCGTCCCCCAATACGATAATTTGGTGCGGTACAATTGATGAGGTAATATCTTAGGGCATTAACTTAAGCAAACAGACGAGCTAGAACAAGTTAATCTGGAAAAAAACACCCGACAGTGCTCAAATAGTATGCAATAAATGTCGTGTGCTCATACTGGAATCTGTACAGTACCTTGTCCGATTAAAGATGTTGAGGCGAATCAGGAGTCTTAAATGGCACGAGCTCAAAGTCCGGTTGCCGAAACTTTAATTAGCTTCAGGCCCCGAGAGAGAACCGATCCATTCATGGGAGGAATTCTGGTTATTGAAGAGCTTTGATCAGCTGACAACTTGCGTAACTTGAGGTTGATTTTTTATCAGCAAACACCCAAGAAACAATTGGTATTATAAGTTGCAGTCTATTGTTACTATATGAAGGATGTCGTAATCTCGAGTGGGTTTTTTTTCGATAGTCGATTGTCAATCAGTATTTTACCATCAACTTTGCAAAGATCAATTGCAGTTCAATATTGTCTCCCTTTTTTCAAATCATAGTTTCAACTGGGTTACAAAGAGTGGAATTACAATGGGGCTAAAGTTTCCTTTCCCGATCAAATAGTAATAAATTAAAAGACTCTTTTCGAATCCGTCCTTGACGTACACGTAAATTGCAACAAATTATGTTTCGGAATCATAATTAGGGTCAATTCTCGCCTATAATCAAAATTTCGCCTGATGGATTTCTCTACATTGAAAAATTTTTTTGTTTAGTATCGACTTTTTTAATGGTGTTGAGGGTTTTATTTTTTTCAGATTTTTCACCAGAAGTTTCAGACAAGTTTTGTATTATTTGCCCTTAAATTGATAATTAATCTGCTGGACTATTATCATTAAGTTCCTGTCAACTTTTTTTTATATCGACTATTTTTTTATATCAATTTTTTTTTTCCTTTTTGTTTATAACTGGTTTTTTCGGGTGTTTTTATAAACTGGATTCATTTTTTTGGTTCAATTAGTTTTATATTTGTGGGGATAGTTTTTTTATTATAATGACTGAATCGTTATTCGATACAAGCTTTGAAAAGCAATCAGATGTTCCGAAGTCTGACCATCAACGGAGATCAATTGAAAGTCCGATTGACCAAGATCCATTACCTTCTTTGAATGCTCATGCATCAAGTTTGATAAATTATAGATTGTTGATTAGCAGTAAGGAAAGTGGTTGTTTGATCGGTCAGAATGGCCAGGTCATAAACTCAATCAGACAAGAAACTGACACTAAAGCCGGAATTTCCAAATTGTTACCGGGCACCAGTGAAAGAATTTTAACTGTTAGTGGAACTTTAGATAATTGTTCGAAAGCCATTAGTTATTTTGCTCAAGCATTGATTCAGGCTCAACGAGATGAATCAGACACGTTATCTGAGTACCAATACTTTCCATTGAAACAATTGAGTTCAATCAAAAATATTCCGGGTCAAACAACTATTTTAAGATTATTGATTCCGAATAATCAAATTGGAACAATTATTGGCTCAAAAGGCTACAGGATCCAAAAAATCCAGAGTGATTTCAATGTTTCCATGATAGCCTCAAAATACTTTTTGCCTAATTCAACTGAACGGTTAGTCGAATTACAAGGATCTGTGAATGATTTATATGAATCATTAAGAATTATTTCAAGATGTCTTATGGAGGATTTTAGTTCAATCGTCGGGACCAACTACTATGCCCCTGAAGCTAAAAGATCATATATGTCGTCTTCATCCTCCCAATCACACCCTCAAGGCAATATGAGGTCTAGAACTAAATTAATTACCACCACTTTATCATTCAATAATAATATTGTGGGAGCACTAATTGGTAAGCATGGTAGTAGAATTCAAGGGGTCCGAAAAATCTCGGGTGCCATTATAGGCATCTCTGATGAAATTGATGGTAAAGATGAAAGAATTTTCACCATTAGTGGTACTACGCAAGCAGTTGAAAAGGCTAAATCTTTATTATATCATAATTTAGAGAGAGAAGAGCAAAGGAGGAGTCAAGAATCAATTTAGTTAGTTTTTCTGTTTATCGTTATATTCTTTTCGTTGTGCTAATCAAGTACAGTATTCAAATCTTTTTATCTCTTGTTGTTAACTCAAAATTTACAATTGGCAGATACGATTTTCATTAGCTTCTCCAAATATAACTTATCAAGATCACCGAATCCATCCAAACTCAAACAATCGATGTCAAGTACCCCCACCACTCTACTATCCACGATTATTGGAACAACTATTTCACTCTTAGTATCTCCATCACAGGCAATATGACCCGGAAATTCTTCCACATTGGGTACTACTTGAGTTGAAGCCTCGGACACAGCCGTTCCACACACTCCCTTGCCGAACTTGATCAGTTGACATGCGACCTTCCCTTGAAACGGTCCCAAAATCAATTCATTTTCGATCTCTGGATTGTTAACGTAGAATCCGGCCCAATTGATATCAACACCCAAATTTCTATATCCATGCCAAACAAGAGAGCTCAAGTTGGCCAAATTGGCCACCCAATTAGTCGTGTCGGTACTCAAGGCCTCAAACGATATGACAAGCATCTCTAGCATCTCTTGCCGGTCTTGGCTGACAACATTAGAGTAGTCTGCATGCACCATCTACTTTGCAAAAGTGGAATAATTTTGCACTTTGGGCGTGCACGACATATGCTTTTCTATAATAGCTTCATATGTAAAGGATGACCAAATTCTTGTGATATGCCACCAACAAGACACGCAAACATGGCCTGTGATTACCGGAAGATGGTTTACAGACTTTAACCCACAAGTGGGCCTATCAAATTATTAAGTATGTGATATTCACAGATCGCAATAAAATTCATTATTACAATCAAAACTTGACTAAAGCATTCACACAACATTATGGACTCATTGGAGAGGGTGAGAGACCAGAAATTCCAAGAGTTCCTCGATGTGAGAGGAATCAAGAGATTACGTAAATCAATTCGTAATCTACACACTCCTTCAGTCACCGAAGAAGCAGAGATATTTGATTTCACGAGCCAGGAAATCAACAGTGATGCAGATACCTTTTATCGGGATCGTCGAGAGAGCTTCAACAACACCGTCAGGCCTCTTTCAGGCATCGAAGAGGCGTATGATGATGTTTTTGAAAGCGATAATGATGACGCTGATAATCAGACATCGACCCAAACTCATTCATCATTGAATTCCAGAGATGAAATCGATTATGATCAGTACGAATACGTAAAGACTCGGCCCAAAACAAAAGCCACTTCCCCACTAGTAAAGAAGCTTGCACTGAATTACATCGATTACGAGATCCATGACCCTTCACTTAAGGAAACGTTGCGGAATAATCTTGAACTCTATAATCCACAAGATCCAAATTTGCATACCCTTCAGACCCAGAGCTTCACTGAAATAACGCTACGGCAACCAGCAACAGTGTTTCGAGATCATATGGACTTCCGGTTCTTGGGAGCAAGGCATCTAGGCAATCATGAGTTTACTAAACGATATAAAGGAAATTTATCCGTTTCAACTCAATCATATTTGATAAATGCTTCGAGTTCAGAGATTATGGTGTACGAGTTTGACCGATTGAGTCACTTACCAATCGAGAGACCTATTTTAAAGTTTGATACCAAACCTTATGTGACAACTATTTCTCATCGATTGTTTAGTACTTCGCCATACTTTCCTCATACCATCAACTATATGAAATTGGGAACATGGTTGGGCAAAGAGGCATTGGGGATTTGCGTCGATGATGGCAACGTGTTGATCTATTATTTGTCGACGATCTTTTCGAATTTTAAGTATGGGAATGTTACGGTTCAGATCAAGATCAATCCGGACTTCAAGTTGAAATTGGATTCGAGCGTTTGGGGATTGGATTTCTTGCACTATAGTGTGGATCAAACCAACATCCACCTATTGGTGTGCTCAGATAATTCTCAGAGCGTGACATTATTCGCCTATTCTGACTTTGATAACCTGTTCTGTCATGTGAAGTCCCATCAAATAATGCACAATATTCCTGATGTTTCGTTCTTGACCCATGATTACGATAAGAGAACAGATTGCCATCTGGTTTATGTTGTATGCGGTTCAATTTCAGGGGAGCTTGTGACGTTTAGTTTCAAATTTCAGGTCCAACAAGGTCCTAAAGAGAAAATTGATGTGACTCCGGACACTTATTATGTGGATGCTGCATTAGGGCACATAGAAGATCCTCAATCTCAAAATGCTGACATGAAATTGGAACGGTTTATATTCTATCAAGTAACTGTGGCAAATAGAGTGTTTCTTTCAGAGGATATATGGACCACCAAGTTAATTAAAGCTCACTATTTCAAAAAAGTCGACTCCTTAGCTGAAGTTTTTGGATGCAATGTCAATAATAAGATTGATGAGATCATAAAAGAGTCGTTAATATTTGAGGATATCCCCGAAGAATCTTCGGACCTAGGCTTTGCTTCGAAATTCCAATTTTTTGAGTGTCCAGTGTCATCATTCGAAGTCCTGGACATCACTGCATTTTCAAAACTTACTTCTATTGATGACACTTACAGACGGATAAATAAAATAGTAAACAAACCCGTGAGAAAGCAGGACGATCAGAAAGTACTTTTTCTTGTTTCTACATCCAAGAAAGTGGCACTATTCAATGAGGATCTTTTGGCCAACTGTCAAACCAACAACATATTTACAGTTCCAGTCCCACCAAATGAGGTTCTCAATTATTCCAATAGAATATCCATAACCCACGTGATTCCCGAGCTTTCCGCATACATAGTCACCACTCAGCAAGGACTAGTGTCTATCATGCGGTTGACCCAGCACAGGGGAGTTTTCGGTATGAGACAAGAGTTCATATTCCCCAACGTCATAGGATTGGCATTGGGCCACACCGAATGCCGAACAATCATGGGGTTGGCAGTGAAAAATGTCACGAGTGTTCCTCATAAGCCACGCTTCATCATTTATCTAAGCTATACAGACGGCCTTGTTCTTTGCTATGAGCTCAAGGATGGATCTCAAGATGATCTAAGCCGTATATTGGATATGTGAAGGTCGTGTGCCCAACATTTGAAAATTATTTTGGTTCGCGTAATTGCAAGGAGTAATCAAAACAAAAGTAATCAACTAATAGATGGACCTACTTAATTTGGGTTCACAGTCTCGAAAGACTGGTATCAAGCCCAGAAAGAACTTACGTAAGGACAAATACAATATGGAGGAGGTGGATGATTTTTTTCAGGACGAAAGTGAGGATGAAGATGTGGATGTCTACCGATCAAACCGATCGGCTTCAAATGACTCGAGTCATAAGCGGAAAGAAAGTAGTATAATACCCAGAAAGATTAACTTCACCGACGCCGAGGCCGAGAAGTTTGATCTTAGCCCGATCATGATGGAACAGGAGAAGAGTAAGAGTAGTCTTAAGTCTCCGTTACTGGAGCAGGAACCCGGTTCTCCGAATATGTATCTGAATAGCTCAGACAGTGGAGTCGCTGGTGAGGATACTAAAGACCTGGGAAGTCAGCACATTATGGATTACGACTACGACAACTTTAATGATATGGATGATGGGATGACTCCAGCCAATGAGGCCTCGATGATGAGAGATGATCAATTACCTGACGATGAGTCTGATGTACATAGTATAATATCGAGTACAGATACAAATACTGGATTTGAATCGAAGAAGGCCACTCGTGATCAACAGATATCAACCAAATCAATATCTTCTTTAACGAAAAATATGGCATTGGGAAATAAAACTAATTCCAAAACCATAAACAAGAAACAGAATCGAAAAAGAACATCTGTTGCATCAACTCCTAGACAAATATCTGTTCGGCCTTCGCCACTACCTTCTCCACCTCCAGATGGACTAAGAAGAAGTAAGAGAACAAGAATTCAACCTCTAGCATTCTGGAGAAACGAAAGAATAATTTACTCGAGATCCAATGATAATGATATAGACCCTGATACCACATTACAAAACGATATACGGAAAATACCTTTACAAGAAATTAAGGAAATTATCCATGTACCAGCATCCGAACCAGTTAATACCAAAAGGAAATCAACTTCCAAAACGCCTACGACTACCAAAAAGCCCAAACGATTAAAAAATAGTAAAAAACATTCCCCTGAAGAAGAGGAATACGATTACGAATCAGATCCAGAGGTTGAAGGTAGTGAATGGTTCAAAGAAAATATATTGCAAGCACCCGTTTATTCCACAGATGATAAAGAGCTCGTTAAATCAATTGCTTATACTCAAGATTTTTCCAAAAATCTAGAGGATCCTCCAAAATCCAATGGTTCAATCGATAATTATCGGATTGCTCCGATATTCGATGAAAATCCAAACGTAGCAGGTGCTTTGATAGAACTCCCCAGAGAAGGTTTCAAATCAAGTAGGAATAGTGGCAGTTGCATTTATATGTTTCATGTAATAAGAGGTCTATTGGAAGTGACAGTGTCCAATAATACCTTTGTAGTTACTCGTGGATGTTCATTCCAGGTCCCAACAAGCAACACTTATAGTATCACTAATGTTGGAAATGGGATAGCTAAATTATTCTGCGTTCAAGCATTGATTCAAGAAGAACCTTGATTCACCAAAATTGTATAAATAATACCTAATAATTTGTATATTACAAGATGTGTACACCGATAACTCTAATTACCCGAAATGCAACTAATATTTTATAACTTCTGATTCATCACCATTATAATAACCGAGCAATTGAACTTTGAACTCAGAAGCAGCAACACCAAATTGTTTCAAAATCAATGCTTGTCTCACATCCAAAGTATCATTTTTTGAACAAACTTTGTATGGTTCATTTAAAAAGATCTTACCGGCTTTGATTTTGGTGGGGATCTTGAATTTATTTCTCAAAGTTTCTTCTAAAGAATGTGACATTGGAACATCTTCTTCGATAGGTATTTGACCCCCACGGCTATAAACAATTCCTTCGGGAATTTCAAAGTCAATTGGAGCTTTACTTTTGGCTCTTGAATAATCTTGTTTACTGTAACTTTGGAAATACTCTTCAACAGTGTTGATATCTTCATTAGTGAACAACAATCCTACCACTCCTTCACAGACCTTGGTTAACTCGCTCAAATTATCTTTATACTCTTCTTCAGGTTTATCCCCCAATGCTTTTTCCAAAACTTTTCTCTTACCCAAGATTAATTTCGAACCCACCCAGTCGTTTCTAATTTCTTGCAAGACTGGGGTTCTAACATCATCTAATCTTAGTACAAACACATTTTTGAATTCATCCAATGCAGCCCTCACTTCATCAAATATTCTTTCTTTGTTCTCTTTACCTTTCTTGTCGGTTTGTGCTAATGTGACGAGCTTAGAACGTTTTGATCTAGGCATCTTATGAACTTCTGGAAAAAAAATTCATCTCATCTTGGGAAAAAAAATACATCTCTATCGTTTCGCACGACTATTCAAATACCTTCAATTAATAGCTGGAGTTCTGATAGCTCCGATATACAGCAAACTGGATCCAACTCTCTGTAAACCAAGAGAATATCCACCAATTCCGAATGAACTGACTTATCTGACAAATCAAGACATGGTATTATAGCAAGAACCTGATTTAATAGTAATTTTTGATCGGACAGCTCTAGCCTGCTGAAACAAACATAATATTTTAAACACATCAACATCACTTGACATTTAGTCATCCAATGCATATCAAAAATACTAATGAAGTCAGTAACATTCAATGAGCACAATGTTATACAGATATTCGAAACTAGAGTATCCATAGCGATGCAGTCCACCATCTTGAATACTTGATCAATAAATTTATTCACAGTTGAAATGTCAATCGTTTCATCATCTGCAAAAGTGATTATGTCTCTTATCAATGAAATGGTTTCAACCAGTATCGCAAGGTCAGTGACATGGTCAACGAAAAAAGGTAAATTTTTAATGATTTCCTTGATATGATTAGCAAATTGGAGACTCTCAGTATCACAATCATTGGTCACTAGAAATCTGAGGATATTGATAAATTGAGGTGTCAAGTATTCAATATCATCCTTGACCCTCGAAAGCAGATACTCAGAGATCTCCAAGGCTTCGAAATCAATTTCGGGAGTGTCACCAATGGAGAAATAGTCGAGAGGATCAATCTGTTGCTCTGAGTGCAAGATCAGTTTCAATTTTGGATCAAGTGATTGATTGTTCAGCGCCATATCCGGTTCGTTTTTCTTGGGGACATGATCTTTGAAATTGAGAGAATAATCATTGAGCTCCATATCAGCATCTGTGTTCTCCAATACAACTCTCGAACTAGCCATTGTTTCAGGAATTCGAATCAATATTTTATTGGCTTTAGTGTTGAAGTTTTCTTTTGACTCCATCAAGTCCATCAAACAACGGTTGTCCACGGTTTCATCCTTTTGCTCGTATTCACCATTCTTGAACAGGCCGAATTGGAATTCTTTGGCTAAATCTTCATATTGGACCAATTGAGGTGAATTTCCAGACTTGGATTGCAATGGGGCTTTTTCAGATCGATCGGAAATGTTCATCGATTGGCTTGGTCTGGAGGAATCGTCAATCACTTGGTTTTGGAGGATTACAGGCGGTGAAGGATCATTTGTACATGGGAATGTGTCATCAATGGTGCTAGATTGGGTTTGTTGTACCTCTTCACGAGTGACTTTCAATTTAAGAGCTGGTTTAGTTGTCATGGTGTAGACTCGTAGCATACATTCAATCAAAATGTAGCACAAAATACTACAACCACCCACAGATAAAATGGCACGACCATGGGTGTTGAAGATGGATTTGATGGCAAGAGCGAACAATGCCAACGTTGAGTCAACACGCAGATCTTTTGTGGGCTGAGCTCGTCTCAAAACAACCTTACTACCAACTTGAGTGACCAATTGTACGTGAAGTGATACGTATCGTGGAGAATTTGAGGAGGGATAAGTTGAAAGCAAATAAGAATTGAACAGGTCCAACGCATTGGTTATTGATTCCAAGACACCCGAACCTCGTTGATATGAATCAGGTAGGTCTAATACCATACTTGTTTTGGATGAAGATAAATCAAATAAGTTGCAAAAGAGCTTTTCTTTATTGAAGTGTGGGAAAGCCCAAAAAATCAAATCCAGATAAGAATTTGACGATCAAAGTATATATATTTTGTATTTCTATGAAGGATCAAAGGTTTTAAACTCGTATCATGCCATTAATTTGTATCTTGATAGGTGAAGAACGATGAGATCTCTTCATGGTGAGATCAATTCATCAGACCTATCTAATAAATTACCAATCACCAGGAACTAATGGTTCGTTTGGTGGAGGGATATTTCTTTGGTATTTGGTACCACCGGGTCTGCTTGGTGGAATGTAAGGGTCTGGGTGTTTCCATTGGGCCAATTTACTTTCGGTTTTAGCAATGACTTCTTCTAACACGCTAGGGTCAGAGATACTTTTATTGGCATCGAATTGCTGTCTGATTTTGATGGTTTCTGCTCTGTAGGCTTCGAATTTCAATGAATTGTCGAACGCAGTCCTTAAAGCCTGTCTGAATAACGAACTAATCCGTTTGGTATTGGCTTCAGTAAATGGTAATACCTTGGACATCTTAACAATCAAAGATTATTCTCAAAAATTTTCATTGGCTGAAATTTATTGTCGCATTAACAAAAGTTAATACCAGCAGGTCGTGCGAGATACAAATATTTATTACATACTAATACATTTGGAATTAGTTTCCTTCAACTGCCATTAAACTTCCAACAAATGATAAGATTAATCTTCCTCTAACTTCATTGATGTCTTCAGGTACTAGCCAGATCAAAGCTCCCAACTTTCTGGCAATTGAAATTGCTAATCTTGCGTTAGCGTATTTTTCTTCGTCTGATAAATTATCTCCATGATAAACTAATTCGTAATCAACATATCCTGGTTTTAATCCATTCAACACATCCAATAAGAAGACTCCGGATGATAACGTTGGGTCCTTGAATGATCTGATAGTGTTTGATTTACCCCCTTTTGTTACCTGACTGTTGGCCCATTTCAAGATATCTGAATCGGTCAAACTATCACCTTTAGAATTACCCAATTGCGATAAGGTGTTGGTGATATTTCTTCTCATCAATTGCCAGACTAATCCTAGGGTCAACAACTTATTTCCATCAACGATGTCCCCTCCTTCAATACCCACCAAGGAAAATTTAACAGCTTTTCCAATCTCAACGGCATAATTAGCATTTTCCAACGCTTTGAATGTCATCAAAGGTTGTCCATTACTTGGCTTCTTGTTCACGTGTTTGAAAGAGACAGATCCAGGGATGACTTTGTCAAATGCTTGTAATAATACCAATCCATCTTTTAAATCTTCAAATAATGAAACAATTGGAGGATCGACATCCAATGAGTTCAACCATAACGTGAATACTCTTGCTTCTCTTTCCCCCTCAGCATCAAACTCTTCAATTTCAGGCTTCTCATCCTCTTCAATTGGATCTAATCCTGGATGAGTATTGAACAAATGGGCAACAAATGCTAAATTCAATTTTGGATTTCCGGCAACTAATGAAGTTGGAGTCAAATACTTTCTACAGCCAATTCTGTCAGCATATTCCAAAACCTTGGATGCTCTTTGCAAATGATCTGAAATTTGTAAAGGTGCCAAATCACAGTGTTCTGGTTGTAATTGGTTCAATAAAATCGTGTAACATTCGGCATCGCTAACATCTCCTGAGAAATTCGAGACTCTTCTCGAACTTTTGGCATTGGTCAAATGGTAGTTGAACCATCTCAATAAGATTTGTTCAGGTGGTAACCTCAAAAACTGTTCTAAAGTTTCATCATCTTCCAATAATCTATATAATTCAGGATGATACTTGATATCGACTTTGGACAATAAACCTCTTCTAATAATTTGCCAAATTAAACCCAAAATCAAGTGCTCTTTACCATCTATGATGTCTTCTGTGTGAACATTGACCACAACACATCCAATGGCTTTGGCAGAATTAATAACAATGTTGGCATTTTCATTCATTTGGAAATTGTTCAAAGTTTTTCTTTTGGAGTTTGTCAAATTCAACACTCTAGTATCAATGGTGTCAGGAACAGAATCATTGATTAATTTAGACAATACCAATCCATCTCTACATTCGTCGAAAATTTGGAAAGTTTCGGTATCGAATGGCAATCTATCCCCGATATCAGCATCACCTGCCAAAACCGAATTGATGTGCCTAGTGAATTCAGTCCTTTCTTCGTCATTGATTGTATGGGTGGTACCACTAGTTTTTCCTCCAATATAAGTCTTGTGAGCTAAATTAGCTGTGGGAACAGGAGCATGAGATTTGGGAGATTTTGGAGATGAAGGGATATTAGATTGACTTGGAACACTCAATGAGCCTCCAGACTTGTTGTCCTTCAACTTCGACATCAATTGGACATAATCATCCAACTCAACTTTCCCTGACGCATCAACATCAACATCTTTTAAAGTTTCTCTTGTCTCATCATAGGTGTATTGGCCTTTCTTTGAGACTGCGTTAATGACATCTTTTTTTTCAACCGATCCATTATCTTCCAAGTCAATCCCTCTAAACTCTTCAATGATCTCGAATAACTCACCTTGTTCCAAGTTCGGATACTTTTTCTGCAATTTCAAAACGTTCATTGTCCAGTTTCGGTTGTTTATTGAATCCCTTTATAAGTTCAAGAATTCAGCGCGCGCATTCAACTTTTGAGTGACATTAAAACCATTTTCAAGGCTTGGGTAAATAGGGGCATCTTGAATATGCAATAAACGGAAGTTGTGGGCCGGCAAAGAGTGACATCCACAATGTTGATGTTTTTGCGACCCAAAACACCGTGGCAAATGATATCAATGGCCGCGGGTTCGAGACTGGCATTGATCAAGCCCCCAAAAACAATTGGATCTCCAGCATGTACGCAGATATTTGGTTTCACTTGTCATTCCATCGACCCAAAACAAGTGCTTGAGCACTTGCTTGTCTTGTATTTGCTCTGTTGTGTGTCGTGTTATCTCTTTATCAATTCATAAGTTGTCGCACTGAGTAATTTCTGTATAATGGAACCTGTCACTCGACTGAGTAGTGATGGAACCGTAACCAGTATGAAGCTGGATATCAAGCAGTCCAACGGGCAGAATTCAGATCCATATCCTCACTCCGTAAGTCCATCGATCGAAGTGGACCCAGTGCAATTGCAGTTTGAACTCAAACTGAAACTTCGGTATCTTAACGTCCAGAACAATTTGATGTTTTTGGTACTAGAGAAGTTGATATATAAGATTGATTTGGCGTCGCCTGCAGTGGTGAAACAGTTCCAGTTTGCGTACGACTCGTACATTACTAATAGTTGGTTATCACCCAATGGACACCATTTCATTGTGCAAATCAATAACTCGACTTACTATTACTTGCACAGCACATATGATAAGTTTAAGATTCTTCCGAGGTTTAAGAACTTGGCACTTTCAAAGATCTTTTTCCCCTATCGGAAAGACTCCTCTGATGGTGATTTCATAGAAAGTACTGGCGATTTTTTCATGTTGGCCAAGGATAATTCGGTTTACATGTCAAACATCAAATCTCATTTTGGTCAGGATAACAAAAAAGATGATAAGTACATCAAGCAAGTCTATAAGTTGGGTCTGGGGAACATTTTGGATTTCTGTATTTCCAATAATAATACCAGAATAGAATTGATTACCAATGAGTGTATTTTAATGTGGGATTGTTTCGAAATCACCGTCAATGAGTTGGTCAAAGTATTCAAAACCGATCCAAGCAGAGTGCTGCTTAAAATTGGCCAGAGTGAGTTGGTACTGACGACAAATGAGGATTCTTATTTGCTAATATCTCCCAAAACAAATGAGATTGTTTCTAATGATAGGGAGTTACGCTTATCACAGATGTCCAAGCTTAGCTCAACAACTCAGGTTTCAAACAGTCCTAAATCCATGTTAATTACCGGCCATCATTTATTGGTTCTTTCGAACGATCATAGACAGTTAATGATGTTCTCCAAGATCTCAAACTCTCCTCCTAAGGTGGTAGATCTTCCTGACAAAGTCATTGCCTTGACCGCAGATCACCTCCAATACACGTTCTGGGCTTTCTCGAAGGATAGTATCTTTGAAATCTCCATAAATCACGAGTCCGTGAATGTTTGGTATGACTATTATAAAATGGGCAAGTATCAAGAAGCATTGAAGGTTCTAGAAGCAGAACCTAATAACTATTATAAGAGGGATATGGTCATGATCAAACAGGGTTATGATTATTTACAGAAAGGTGCTTTTGGCCTAGACTTTGGTGACAAGCTAGATTTGAATTTAATTGATGTGCAAATCAAAGGAATTAAAAATTTGGGGAAAAGCTCTGAACCGTTTGAAAAAATCTGCTTGATGTTGTTGAATTTAAACAACAAGGAGAGCCAATTGAACAGTTTTGTGTCTCTGATTTTGTTGGTAGAATACTTGTTGGTGAAGTATGCGTATGTGAAGAGTCATGACAAAAATCGAGTTAAAATCATCATTTTATCGAGCTGGATTATTGATATAATGTTACGTCGAATTCATGAATTGGAAAAGAATGAAAAGCTTATCAACTTGGTTTCAAAAGATTCCAACTTCACGGATTTAAAAGATCTATATTCGAATAAGTTCGATGAACAGCTTTCTAACTTTATGAATGCTAATTATAAGGATTTCGATAAGCCAACTGTCTACCAGATAATGAGAGATCTCAATGATATTCCTAAACTTATCGATTATGCTGAATTGAACAAAGACTATGAACTCATATTGAATCATTATGTGGAGCTAGAAGACTGGGTAAACTGCTTGAATATTTTGATCAAAATATACTCTACCAGTGATCCCAAATTCCAGGATATTTTAACCAAAGTGTCCCCAATTTTGATGTTGAATTACCCCAAAGAAACTGTAGAGATGATTCTTAAGTTTAGCAATGTTGATTATTCCAGCTTATTAACGAGTGTTTTGATGTACAACTCCAAATACAAAAATATCCAGATCACTGAAAACCAAAGTGTCATATTCCTACAAAAGGTTGTTTACAATAAGAATTTCAAAAACAAGAATATCAACAACTACTTCCTCAGTTTGTTGATTACTTATAAGCCAGTTGATGAAGAAGATCGCAGCCACGTCAACAAGCAGATCCTCAAGTTCTTAAATTTTATCGATATGGATTCTAAATTGTACGATGGTGGACTCATGTTGAGGTTATGTCTCGAAAATAAGCATTTTCAACCGGCAATTGCGATTCTTATCCATGACTTTAAGTCATTCGATCAGGCATTGTCATTGGCAATCAACAATAAGCGTACTGATTTGGCTATATACGTACTTGATAGCTTCGAGAAGTTTATTGCATCAGATGAGGAAGCGACCACAGGAGAATCCCGAGATCCCGGCTTCATCAACATAAGCAAAAATAAGCTCCATCACAAAAACTATCCTAAAGGTAAAAAACTATGGTTGATGTTTGCCAAATATTTGATAGAAGGTGTTGTAAGTGGAGATAAATTTGAAATACTCGATGAAATGGCAGATAGTGAAGACCAAGACGAGACTAAACAGAATGACTCAGAACAAGAGGGTAGTGGTGAGTCCATATCTCGGATCAATCCTGTCAATGCCAACAAAGCGTTGAAATATCTACTTGAATCGTCGTTCAACACCACAATCAACGCAAGTTTTCTCAACTTGAAAGATTTGTTGGACTTATTTCCAGAAACCATAATGGTCAACAGCTTCAAGAAAGAGATCATTCGGACCCTCAACCAATATAATAATAATATCAATCAACTCACGAACGAAATGAAAGAATCACTAACGGTTTCAAACAAATTGAATTCTCAGATTAAAGAATCGAAACTGCTCATTAACAAAGGAAAAATTTACACTATAATTGAACCAGCAGAACCATGCCAGCTATGTAAAACGTTGTTGGTTAGCAAAAACTTTGTGGTATTTCCAAACTGTCATCACAATTTTCATAAAGAGTGCCTTGTTAAGTATTATTTGAAAGTGAAAAAAGATTACCGGTTCAAGAGATTTTTCGATACTTTCAAACGAACAAACGGGGGAAATAAAAAAGAGCTTGATCACATGCTATTGAAAGAGTGCGTGTTGTGCAATGACAGCAACATCTTCAATATCGATAACCCTCTCATAAACCCCACCAGCGATAAAGAATTAATTGAAGAATGGGCTCTATAGTTTGGTATAGTAGTCGTGTCGGGTGTACAATAGATAATCATCTCATCTCACTAAAAAAAAAAATCATTAAATGGGTAAAGTTCAAAAGAAGAATAGCAAAGGTCGTTTGGATAGGTACTACCATTTGGCCAAGGAAAAGGGGTACCGTGCTAGATCTTCGTTCAAGATCATCCAGATCAATGAAAAATACGGGCATTTTCTAGAAAAATCCAAAGTAGTGATCGATCTATGCGCAGCTCCTGGTTCTTGGTGTCAAGTGGCCAGTCAATTATGCCCCGTAAACTCGTTGATCATCGGGGTGGATATAGTTCCGATCAAGCCATTGCCCAATGTCATCACTTTCCAGTCCGACATCACCACTGAAGATTGTAGATCCAAGTTAAGAGGACATATGAAGACGTGGAAAGCCGATACTGTTTTACACGATGGAGCTCCTAATGTTGGTTTGGGTTGGGTTCAAGATGCGTTCACTCAATCGCAATTGACCTTGCAAGCGTTGAAGTTGGCAGTGGAAAATTTGATCAATGGTGGAACTTTTGTCACCAAGATTTTCAGGTCCAGAGATTATAACAATTTAATGTGGGTGTTCCAGCAATTGTTTGAAAAAGTTGAAGCCACCAAACCTCCATCCTCACGTAATGTTTCTGCTGAAATCTTTGTGGTCTGCAAAGGCTTCAAAGCACCCAAGAAACTTGATCCTCGTTTATTGGATCCAAAAGCAGTTTTCGAAGAACTTCCTGAAGGACCTCAAAATAATGAAGCAAAAATCTTCAATCCTGAGAAGAAAAGAAGACAAAGACAAGGTTATGATGAAGGTGACTACACTTTATATCATGTCATGCCATTATTAGAGTTTGTCAAGAATGAGGATCCGATTAATACTTTGGGTGGGTTAAACAAATTATCAACTCCTGACAAATCAGATGAAGATGCTGAGTTCAAATTGATAAAGAAATTGAAGAGTTTCACCCCGGAACTACAATCTTGTATTCAAGATTTGAAAGTTTTGGGTAAGAAGGACTTCAAATTGATTTTGAAATTCAGAAAACATGCTAGAGAATTGTTAGGTCTTGACGAAGATGAAACCACCAATAAAGAGGATATTGAAGTGGAGCCTTTGACTGAAGACCAAAAGATTGATCAGGAACTTCAGGAGTTGAAAGAAAAACAGAAGCAGAAAATGAAACGGGAGAAGAAGAAAAGTAACGAACAAAAGCAAAAAGAGATCCAAAGAATGCAAATGAACATGTTGACTGACATGAATATAGGTATAGAAGCCAGTACCAACGATTCAACGGCATTATTCAATTTGAAATCAGCAGAGAAAACTGGAGAACTCGATTCGTTAGTCAAAGGGAAGAAAAGGATGATATTCAATGAAGCTGATCGTATACGGGATATAGAAATAAGTGTTGGGGATGAACAAGAAGCGGATATAGACAGCGGTGACGAAGCTGATGAGTTGGAAGCTCAATTGGACAATATGTATCAACAATATCAAGAAAGACGAGCTGAAAAGAATGCTAATTATCGTGCTAAGAAATTAAGAGGTGATGCAGATGATGAACCATGGGAAGGAATCAACTCAGAAGAAGAAAATCTCGATGATGATGGTGTTGAAATGGAAGACAGTGATAATGAAAGTGATTCTGATGACGATGAGCATATCAATAGATTAATCCAAGAGAAGAAATCTAAAGACGGATTAAGTAAAACTGCCAAAAACTTTTTCGCCTCCAATTCATTGTTTGGTGAAGTTGGAGATGACGAATTGCTTAGTCATATGCAACCGGATGAAGGTGTTTCTAAACAGAAGCCGAATAAACTGAGTAAACAAAAACCAGAGGTGGAGTCAGACTCAGAATCTGATTATTCGTCAGATTCTAGTTTTGAAATTGTTACCGAAAACAATGAGAGAAGTGAAGAAGAACTCGATTCTTCAGACGATGAAAGTCAATACAAAAAACTCACCGAAAAGGAAAGAAATGATTTAGCAACAGTGGAAGCAATGACTTTAGCGCATCAATTAGCATTGGGACACAAGACTAAACATGACTTGATCTCTGAAGGTATCAATAGGTATTCATTCAGAGACGTGGATGATTTACCTGAATGGTTTGTTGATGATGAAAAGAGGCACAATAAGATCACGAAACCCATTACTAAAGAAGCCTCCTTGGCAATCAAACAAAAACAGAAAGAGTTAAACGCTAGACCTATCAAGAAGGTGTTAGAGGCTAAGGGACGTAAGAAAATGAGGGCATTAAAGAGATTAGAAAAATTGAAGAAGAAATCGGATTTGATCAATGAAGATTCTGCTAAATCTGAAAGTGATAAAGCTGAAGAGATTGGTAAATTGATGAAGAAATTGACCAAGAAACAACAAAATAAACCTAAAGTGACTGTTGTTGTTGCCAGAGGTAAGAATAGAGGATTGAGCGGAAGACCAAAAGGTGTTAAGGGTAAATATAAGATGGTTGATGGAGTCATGAAGAATGAGCAAAGGGCATTGAAGAGAATTGCAAAGAAGCATAGAAAGTAGTTAATGTATAGTAGAAATCAGTCAGTACAAGACCCACTTTGGATGATTTTCGGGCTTATCTCATGCGCAAACACCTAATTCAGGCATGAAACATTGTGAATCACACAATGTCTTCATTTATGTAATAATTAAAGTCAAATCTTAATTTGGTGAATTTTTCCGAATTGGGAGGTAAAGGTATTATCTAAAAATACCTCCGGAACAACAGAATTTTTACGTGAGTTTTCTGGGACAACTGGGGCGTTTCCAGTGTATGATGAAACTCTAAACCGCCTGATTTATATTCGAGACACGTCTATGAGAAGGACAATCTGAATGACGAAATCAAAAGGATCGGCATTATTTTTTATGCCTGTTGAATTTACAGTCACGTCCAAAATATTTTGTTCGTGTGATTGCTGAAAATCCATCTTGTCTCAACCTTTAATTTCCTACTTATAATTAAAGTACCCAATTAGCCAAATATTGGGAATGTAACAGACCAATATTCATTCAAGTAAAAGGAAATCAGGTACTTCAAAAAGTTTAATTGAATATCGTAAACTTTAATTGAGCTCAATTCCCAGTAATCAGGACCTCACATCTCGTAATCAATCCCGTGTATGGACCAATTCACTTGCTCACGTTTAGGAAATTTTTTAAACACCACCTAATCTTATTTCTTTCAGTTCCATCACCTTATTGAATTCCATTAGTGGGACTTGCTAGTTCCCGAAATCAACGCCTGATATCCCATCCCATTTCAAAAACTGCGCAGGTTTTAATAGCATTTCCGTCATTCTTTACGATCGTTTCATTCATTACATCATTACTTGGTTGCATTAGCTTCGGTTTTTTCTTTGTTCGATTATAAGCATGAGTTCCCTTCCTAATACGTTCTTATCCCCCAGTAGGCCTTCTGAAAGAACTCATAAACACAGAAGATCTGCAGCAATATCAGGAGATTTCGACGCGTTTGGTTTAGGACTATTTTCCCCATCAAGCAAGTCAATCAATCACGTAACTGATGATGATCTTGACGCAAAATATGATTTCAATAATGAAGATGATTTTAGGAATACTTCAGTTTTCCTGTTTCCTAATGATATTTCCAACCCAACTGCAAAAGTTACTGATTCTAATCCAGATTTCAAGGTTTCACTGCCTTCTCATAGATTCTTACCCAAGAATTTGAATAGTCCTATCAGATTAAACCAAAAAAAATCATTTAATTATTCAAACCTGCAACTCCAAGCGCCACAGCAGTTTTCGAGTTTGCTTAATTCACCCCTGAGTATCAATAGTTCTGTTATGAATACTCCAAAAACAAAATTCTTCCTAACAGAAGAGACAAATATAAATAATGACAACGTTCCTGATGCTGTAATAGACTTGGATGATGTTTTGAATGCCAACTTGCATATTGGAGATATGAATTCGAAACGTGATGATTTTTATTCAAGAAGAGATATCTTTTTTGAAGAAGATCACCTTTCGTCACCTTTCCTAAAGCATGCCGTTTCACCTGGTATCAGTTCTCCGTATTTGGCCTCAAAACCAAACGCTTTAATAAAGCAGCCAATCCAAGAAACTAACGATGATGATTCCGAAACCTCGAGTCAAGATAGAGATCTGAATTCTGGGAATTATAAGTCGAACGTACTGTTTGAATCTGAGGAAATATTCAATCCGCCCACGATTCTATCCAATGAAATCTATTCAAATACTTCTGTTAATAGTAGCACGTCCAGTTTGAAGCCCCCCGTTTTGGAGAAAACAAGCTCTGGTAGTTCAGGAAACTCCAATAATTCCACCTTATTACAAAATCCTAATATTTCGTCCACATTGTCAGCCAATAATTCATTATCCGGGACACCCAAACGAAGTGGTGCTATGGCTAATAGGTACCAGTCCTTCTACAATCAATCCTACTTGATTTCAAATGCATTAAAACACAGCAGCTCCGAGAGTGTCAACTCGAAACCAAATTCTCCCCCAAACTCCACATTATCGTTAAACAACCCTCAAACAAATACTTCTTATACTACTACGGGCTTGCAACACAGTCAGTCATTGTACTCACCAAATTCGCAAGCACTGAATCTCAAATCATGCACAAGTCCCGGATCATTAGCACATTCATCAAGCTTGCCTAGTTTAAAGTCACGACCAAATAAGTTCAGGTATGCCGATGTTAGAAACAAATATAATGGTGGAAGGCCATCCCAGAAAATGGAAACTGCGTTGTCTCCCCCACCAGTTCTTGTCACAGATACTTCTTCAATTACTCGAAAGGCCTTGCCAAAATTCGTCACAAAGGATAGTAAGATCGATTTACAATGTAAGACTAGCCCCATAAGCGTGGTATCTGATACAAATAGCATCGTTATCTCGAATATCAGTACCAGTCAGTCTACTGAGCATCTGTCATTCAATGCTGATCCGAAAGATAAAGATCAGATAAAAAAATCATCATCACCCAAGGATCATTTGGAATCACCTAAAAAATCACCCAGAAGACCCTTAACTCCCAATGAAGAACGAATCTTGAAGCAAACAATCATTCCACCCTTCCACGGTAGATCTGCTTCGGAAGTCTCTGGCATGGCTGGTTCGAAATCAAGTTCCAAATCACACCATTTGAGATCGAATCTGAGACCTTCAAAATCCATTTCAACATCAAAATCGACTGCATTTTTGGGTCTTTCTCCCAAAGTCTCAAAAGACGACTCAAGCTCCATAAAATCAAACAAGTCCAACAAATTTATAAACTGGTTTAAAAGAAAATAGGACCTTTCATTTCATAGATAATTAAAGATTTAATGTACATTTAGCGATGCCACGATCTCACTATATTACTTTCTCATTTTCAGTATTTTGGCGATAGAATTATGTTTTACAAATTCCCTGAAGACTTTTTCTCCACATTGACTGACAAGTACGAAGAGGCTGTTGCTTCGGGATGGTTGAAGTTCAATGGCGCAAGTGTGAAGAACGAGCTCGTAAAAATGACTGTGGGTGGAGACGAAAAGCCTCTCAAGATTGATTTACAGTACAGCACGATCGATTCATTGATGCATAGACCAGAGAAGGACGACTTCAAAAAGAACCCGTTCGAAGAGCCTGAACCGGAATTGACTGTTGTTGAGGATTTTGGAGACTCTAATCAATTCAGAATTGTGTATAATAAATTCCCTGTTGTTCCTAAACACATAATGATATTGACCAAGAAATTCAAATCCCAAAACACTCCTTTATCACCAGATGAATTGATTGCATCATATTCCTTGCTCAGAAAGCTTAAGGAAGACAAGTCGAATGAGTGGTTTGGATTCTATAATTGTGGTGAAGAAAGTGGTGCATCTCAACCTCATAAGCACATGCAATTCATGACATTACCTAATGAATTCAAACCATTTCCTGAGATTATTGCGTCAAAATCGGAACCATACATTCCATCCACCAAAAGAGAGCCTTTGCAATTGCCAGAGTTGCCAATGGCCCATTTTATTGCTAAATTGCCCGACTTAGATGAACTTACGGAAGAAGATTTGGTCATGTACTTTTCTTCATTACTTCAAAGAAGCTTGACGGTTTCGAGAGAAAACAATGCTAGCTCTATCTCATATAATGTGATCATGACCACGTCTTATCTAATGTTGGTGCCAAGGTCTCATGGCATATATCAAGATTTGGGTATCAATTCATGTGGTGTTTTGGGACTTTTCTTGTTCAAAAATAAACAGTTGTTGGATTTGATGAAAAAAGACACCCCAAATAAGATTTGGGAATATGTGGGTTTCCCAAACACTGCAGGTCAAGCTAGTGACGAGTACCATTATTGATGTTCAAATATGCCAACCAGTATGTATGCACGCGAAGAGTCAGCAAGACTTCCCAATTAGGCAGTTATATTCCAGCCAATAAACGAAGTGGAATTTCGCATTAATGTTAAATAGTTGATCAAAAAATTTTCAAAGTTATAACTGTTCGAAATGGCTTCTATTACCTCAATAGTTAAAGTATCAGACTACATCTTATCCAGACCTACATTGTCCAAGATTGTTGTGCCAGCCGCCAAAGCATTCTGTGCTTACGCTGGCTACAGAGAAATGGGATTGAAATTTAATGACTTATTATTAGAAGAAACTCCAGTTATGCAAAAAGCTATTTCTAGATTACCTGCTGATGAAAGTTACGCAAGATGTTACAGAATTATCACTGCCCACCAATTAGCATTGTCTCATGATTTATTGCCACCTAATAAAGCTGTCAAGCCAGAAGAAGATAATCACTACTTAATTCCATACATCTTAGAAGCCGAAAAGGAAGCTTTCGAAAGACAAGAATTGGATAACATCGAAGTTTCAAAGTAATTCATCTCAAAGTTCTTGCATATATAAATCAATAAATGAAACGTTTAAAATGGAAAATATTATATTCAAATTATATTACATGCGTTTCTCTATGAATCTATAAAATTTTATTTACATCCCAAGTCTATAATTCCTCAATTGTTCTAATGCTAAGAATGTAACGATTGTATGAGGTCCTAACCTAATGAATGATGGTAACCAACCTCTGAACATGAATCCTACTCCTTCATTTTTAACAGCTCCCTTTAAGATATGAATAGCATTCAAATCTCCTCCTTTAGCATTCATGATTCTGGTCTTAACAACATCTGCTGGTGAACATACAGTGGTTGCAACTAACCCAGCCAACAAGGAAGAACTGAAATGTGTTGATTTCTTATTTGCATCAAGATTCAATTGTTTGACCAAGAAGTTCTTTGCTATGTCATATGTTACAACTTGGGATGCAGTCATTAAAACACCTCTTGTTAAATTTGGAACTAACCCTCTGAATAAAGCAGAAACATGTTCTTCTTTAATAATTCTGTAAATTCCATGAAATGCATTTCTATAGTTTCTCCTTTGCTCAATGGGCAATGATGAATCATTTTGCATTCTAATGTTCACAACATCACTTGGATTTCCAACTAGTCCTCCTAATGCTCCTGCAACCATAGACATTGGCAATAATACCATTGTATCTGGTTGTTTATGGTACGATTCAATATATTCCTCTTTAAGGAATTCATAAACTCCGAATCTAGCAGTTGAATAAGTTGCTTGTCTCAACAAAGATGCTGTTAATCCTGAATAGATTTTGAAAAATCCCTCCTGTGTCACGATATGGTAACACATGGATACTAAAGATTGACCTGGCTTTGAAGCAGTTTGTAATCTGACTTTAGCCAAATCCAATGGATGAGTTACAAGACATGCAACCATACTCGAGGCACCTCCGTACCAAAATCTTAACTTTAGTTAGTACTACAACTTTCTTAGTTGATTCAGACTCAATGACATACGGATATTTCACTTTCTGTTGAGTGTTTGACATATTTCTCTTGGTTAATTAACCACCAGAAAGATTTTTTTATTATATATAAAAAATTTTCGATTGGGCGGGACACGCAATCGATAAGCAGCGGACTAGAGGTTGATGATGAGATGAGTGTTTGAAATAATAGGGAATTTTGGAGGCTCTTTCGAGGGATCAAAAGATGCTTATTGGATAGCCCTCTAGCGAGGATTCTTTAGTTGATACCATTTGGTAAGAAGCATAATGGATCACCAAAAACAGTAGCACCATATCTTTTTCTCGGAGGATTACGGACGGAACTCGACTTTGGTCGGAACATATATGAGGGGATGAAGGGCAATTGGAGGTTAACGGATGTGCTCCAAACAGGAATATAAACATACAATTATGCAGCATCTCCGAATACGTTTACTAATTAGGTAAAAACCATCAATGGATTTACTATTTTTTTCCGGTAACGTTTTTTTTTAGATAAAAGATTCAATTTCTATATATTAACATACAAACTTAAAATCCAGACCATTTCCACAATGATTCACCAGGATTCACCAATTCTCTATCAGTAGCATCAAAAGTGAGGCCTTTTCCTGTGGCAAAGACTGCAAACAAGAAAGCAATGAAATCATTTTCAGTAGCCTCATAAGCCTTGATTAGTTCACTACTAGACTTCTTTTCCACTTTGTATGTGGTCGATTGGTCTTGTTCGAGTTTCTTGACGATTTCTTCGACCGTGATAGTTCCAGAATAGACCTTGTACAAGTCTTTAAGCTTGGATGGCTCAGAAGTTGCGAGAACACTCACAATCTTACCAATATCTTCACCAGTTGAAAAATACACCACGTCATTGTCGGTGTATGTAACAGTTTTTGTTTCTTGATTGATACCGATATGGTTGGTAAAGGCATACAAGTATACTGGAGGAATTCTGAAGAAAGAAGTTGCAATTTCAACTACTTTAATTCCGGCATCTCTAACAGATTTAGAATGGAATGCCTTACCTTCGATTCCAGGATGTTTAACATCAGGAACTGATTTATGGTCAATACCAAATTCTGCTGGGATGTAAATTTTTGGCTTCACACTTTTGACAACCGTATCAACACCAGCAGTCAATCTAGGATCTGGACCAACTAATGAGATAAGGACATCAGTTCCCTTCAATGCCTCTGCAACAGAATTGGCATCTGCCACTAAATCTCCTTTAACATATTCAACTTTATCATTTGATTCACTCGTTTTATCCTTGGTGGTAATAGCTTTGATAGGATAAGCAATCTTATCACCCACCAAATCTGATGATAAGGATTCTAATACGTATTTACCTAATGTGCCAAAGGCTCCGAACACTGCAATTGAAGTCATAATGTTTTATTTATTGTTATTTGTAAAGGACTTGCTAGTTATAACCGACCCTTTTATAGATTTTCGCTGCCCCAGATATTACTAATATTTACACGGAATATTGAGACTCCGTATATCCTTCGTAATTTTTCATCACGCAACTAACCGTAAGTCACCTGCCTTTTGACGTAAGCTTATTTTTGGCGATAATTGAGCAATCCACATTCATATCAACGTCCTTGATTCTTGTCTTTGGAGTCCTACGTTCCTGATATGTGACTTTTTCATATATATCTTGCAATTCTACTCCTAAACGGACACGGAAATGAAAATGTCCGTGTTTTTCAGAACCTATTACATAGCTGAAACGGCTTAAACTACTTCGACCGTCAAGATTGTGAGTGGCGGGTAACTGTGGTGCTCCACCATTAGTAAGCCTTAACTAATTACATTTACGATTCTTAACATTGTTTCTGTTTAGGAAAAGTCAGTCACTTTTCCGGCGATCGGAAATCTCTCAATCATATTACATAATATTACAAATTATATTACAAGCTTTTGATGAAATAATTATAGCTTTTCTCTACTCTAAAAGCATTCAAGTGATGATCCCTTGGCCCATATTGTCAAGCCCCCTCATAAAAAGTGCCAAATGTATGGAGTCATGACCGATTTCTCCACGTTGGGACATTGGTTTGAAAATGTCTTGAAATTTTGACATTTTCAAGGAGATATAGTAAAAATTACTACTTGAATAATTACTATTAGAATACTATGTAATTAACTATTTGGTTCACTATTTAATAATATTTGAATACCATGCAAGTTACTATTTGAACAATATTTGAGCAATATTTGAACGATATTTGAATAATTCTTGAATAATTTTTGAATACTATTTGAATACTCTTTTAATTCTTCTCGGATACTTTTTGAATACTGCGGTTCCAACAAACATCTTATCTCTGGATCTTTGTAAGATAACTTCTAATTCCTGATCCAACGTTACACTTATACGTTGCCTTCCCAGCCATAATGTCAATATTGCCTCAATTATTTCAGTTATTGTGTAATCGACACATAATTCAACAGCACTTAATTTTCTATGCCAGATTTTTGTTTTGTAACGGTCCCTTGGCCCAGTTGGTTAAGGCGTGGTGCTAATAACGCCAAGATCAGCAGTTCGATCCTGCTAGGGACCACTTATAATTGGGCGTGTGGCGTAGTTGGTAGCGCGTTCCCTTAGCATGGGAAAGGTCTCCGGTTCGACTCCGGACTCGTCCATTTATTTTTTTGTTAAAAATCACTCTGATTGTGATCTGTATCATTTCCTATCCTTAACAAATACTCATGGATAAGCCTCAGGTTCAGTCTGTTAGCACAAAGGTCCGGCCTCTTGAGCTGGTGTTGTCTGCTGCTTTCATGTATCCATTCTATGTACGGCAATATATTGAAGATAATTGGCTGCAAGATACTAATCAAACTTCAGGGAATAGGATATTTTATCAGTAACCGCAGTTTATGGCCTTTATATCTCACAATTTTAATCCCCCAGTTGATTATCTTGATACTCAGCTATGCTTTAATGATGGTAGTTGTTTTTCCGACCTTTGGTTTTGCTTCTATCATCTTTTTGGGGCCTGCTGGATTAACATGGACTTGGTTTATCATTTTCCAATTGAGTGTTCAGGTTTCCACTGTGATTACAACATTATTACTCTTGCCTGATGTTGAGAAGGCTGTTTTTGATAGTGTGTTCTCTAAAGAATTTAGTGATGATTTGGTCCTTCTTAATAAGCTTAAAAGAATAAAACATGTTCCGTTCTTGGTCAAATTTACTAATTTCATTTTCAGTCTCCCAAATTGGTTGATAATTCCTTTCATGGTATTAAGAGGTCTCATTATATTGATTTTTGGTTTGATTCCTATCTTTGGACCCCTAGCAATATCTTATATTAAGGCGCCAACAAGAGGTTTACAGGCACATGCAAGGTATTTCTCATTGAATAACTTCTCTCCTACCGACATAAAAGACTACTATAGGAGTAGGAAGAGTGAATATATAGGATTCGGATTGGTAGCCAATGTTTTAGAAAGCATGCCACTTTTGAATCTATTATTCATGTTCACAGATACTATAGGTGCCGCTTTATGGCTGGCCAAAAAGGAATCTGACCTCAAACAAGGCCTTGGTACACTCCCTGATAATATGCACCCTCAATTATGTCCAGAAAGAGTAGAAAATGAATCAGAAACCAATCCTCTTTTACAGTCTCATGGTACTGAAGGTCAAAAAATCGAAAATGGTTCGAAGGTTGAATTTAATGAGCAACCATTGTCAGATCTTGCCTCTGACAAAACAGAAGTGGAAGCAGTGACTGAAAGAGCAAGTTCTGGATCCAATTTTTAGTGGCCATTCATAAGAGAGTGTAAATCGAATGTTCTCACATCTAAATTAGTATTCTAGTTCAATATAAATATATGCCATCAACACATCCAAAACCAGCCGCTACACCCCCTTCGTTACTACTACTGAACTTACTTCTCAATAAAAACCCACTGTTCTCGTTGAATTTGATATCTCCGGAAATCTCATCAAATAGAATTGAACCAAAAACCCCTAATTCACTAATGATATCCTCTTGATAAATCTCGTCATTCCTAATCAACTTATTCTTATACGTGGGTGGTATTATCAACTCCATCAAAATGTATGCACCCCACTCATTTTCATCAATCTTTGATAAAAATTCAGGAATATCTTCTTTATAAACATTGTTCCCACCACCTTCTCTCTGTGGTTTTAAAACAAAGTCTTGTGGGCGTTCTTTGATCAATTTTTTTGCCAACTTACCTTCTTCAGAGTTGTCTAGTGGATAAATCTTCACAAAAGTTTTAAAGATGTTCTCAATTTCGTCCTCAGATTTACTGGGTAAAAATCTGGTCAAATAATCTTTGTTAGTCAAGATTTGCTGAATCTTTTTGGCTCCGGATAATTGAGTCAATACTGACGGACATTTGATCGCCAAACTTGATTCCAAAATAAAACGGGCTTCCCAGGTTTCGGGTCCAGTATAATCTGAGGGTGCATAGCCGGACCTAAAATACACGACCGATATCTCATCCATTGTCAGTTTTACGTAGAGTTTACCTCCATTGATAGTGGTTTTATCAACAATTTCACTTAATGTCATTCTTACACTCTTAATATTGTGATTACCCAAAAGAGAGTACTCGATGTGTCTTTGATCGAAACTGTTTCTTTCATTTGGTTGAACAACAACTAAAACCACTGTTTTGTCGTTGTGGCCACCGTTGTAGTGATAATTTCCTTGGGCCAATCCGTTGGCTATCTGATCAATAGAATCTGAAATTGGAAGCTCCTCGGATTCGTAGTACTTGTAAGAGTACGAATTATCATACTGTCCACTTTTGTTCAAAAAATTGTGCAATTGATTGACCTTGGAAGCTAATGCTCCAAACGAAACACTAACAGTGTTGAACTCTATCTGCTTGATTTGATTGTCTTCTCCTTGATGAATCATATAATCACTACGAAAAATTCCCAAAGACAAAGGTTGGGGAACTTTACCGAAAGAATCCACAATTCTAGTATAGACCTTGAACAAGTTCCCCGTGAAATCTTTGTCAAACGAAGACAACTCACGGATCTGTTCTATCAACCATTGAGATTTCTCACTGACCACGTTGGAATATAATTCATTATAAGTCTTTTGAATGGTGATTGCATTATCAAATGATTGTTTTGGAATTGGGGTAGGAAATAGGGTTATGGGTGCATTGTTAGCACTAAAAGATCGATAATTGGGCGGATACATAACCAATCCATGAGCTAGACACCATTGTAGCGTATTCTCGAGCAATTCAGAGGTCTGTTGCTCATTTAAATCTGGGAACTGTTTCATACACCAATTAGTAATAATATAATTCCGCACTAATCAGGAAATATCTTTGATAGGACAATTTTCAATAGATAATCATTCTGGATTGAACTATTCTACTCTGTCTTGGTGACTAGCCGTAACGCTTTGCTCGGGTATTCTCTTCTCCTCGTAAGTAGACTCAATATTCCCAACGATTCTTGGTCACGTGACCGTGTGACTGTTGTCTTGTTGGATGCGATTTTTCGGTTCAAGTTTGAAAAAAAAATCTATTAACGTATATCAAATAGTATGTAAAGACGTTTTAACTAATGGTTGAATAGCTCAAAGGTGTTAAGACATGTGATGACTATTGTTATTCTATAAGGGTGTTGAGCTTGCTTTCTCCTATCGAAAATGGCATCATGGCCCAACGTTTTCCCTTCAAGATTGTCCCTTTCAAGGTCAGACATCACCAGACACTAGGCAATAAAATTCGATTCAATCACCGAAGAAGTCTCGAGACAATTGAATACTAACGAAATTAGTGAAATACATTGCTGCTTACTTATTATTAGTTAACGCTGGTAACACTTCCCCTTCTGCTGCTGATATTAAATCAGTTTTATCATCAGTTTCCATTGATGTTGAAGATGAAAAAATCGAAAAATTATTAGCTGAAGTCGAAGGTAAATCCGCTGAAGAATTAATTGCTGAAGGTAACGAAAAATTATCTTCAGTTCCAACTGGTGCTCCAGCTGCTGGTGGTGCTGCTGCTGCCGCTGGTGGTGATGCTGCTCCAGCTGAAGAAGCTGCTGAAGAAGAAGCTGAAGAATCTGATGATGATATGGGTTTCGGTTTATTCGATTAAGCCTTGCCTCTGTATAATAATTCATAAAATAAATTTAGTCTTCTATATATTTAAAGTTCGTCATCAAAGTGTTTTCTCAATGCATTGGGATTTCCAAACACCAAATGTCTGGTTTCCAACATCATTCTATCGAAGTCTTCATCGGTTGCTGTGTAAAGCTCATCCTTTTGTTTGTCTCCCCTGACACGATCTCCACTTTCTTGGTCCAACCATGCGATGAATGATTTCGACCCTTTAAGTTTTGGGTTACCCTCATGAAGCTCAACTAACTTTTTGAAATATAACTTGAACTGATCTTCTGTGGCAAAATTCGATAGAACTAGCTTATTTTGGAGATATTCAGACATTCTTTCATCATCATTGGTTCCCTCGTCTTCTTTTGTCTCTTGACTTATTAGCTTCAAATCTTCAAAAATATGAATTATTCGGTTTTTACTTTGCTCTGATTTAGGAAATATTGTGACTAAATGGTCGAGGATATTATGGTCCTCTTTCATGTAGATGTATTTGAACTCATTGTTCTTGATCAAAGACCCAATTATTCCCAAGATCCTTTTACAAATCACCTCATTCTCATATGATAACTCACTGATCCACTGATTAATGTACTCGTTCTTATTCTCATTATTCATAAACTGGTCAATTGCGTCTGGGTTGTTCCTCAAGCAGCTTCCGAATAGTCTATATACCTTTTCTTTGTCGTTTATCGAAGTCTGAGCAACTGACATCAATTGCTTAAGAGTTTGAGGATCACTAGCGATCTTGGTTCCGTGCTCCATATCGTGAGCAAACTCCAATAATGAATCGATTGCATCCACAAGCCCGTTTGCTTTCTCTGGGTCTGTTACCTTGATTGTCTTCAAGGCCAGATCAAAATCAGAATCATCGATATGATTGCGTTGTTGATGAGACATTCTATTCATATTATTTTCAGTCTCACTTTTCACTTGCACTTGAGATTGAGCATCCTTGTACGTTTTAGAATCTGTCTTATCAAACGGATCTGCAACAATGACCGAGTTGCTCTCCTCAGAATCGTCTGGATCCATGATTTTTGCTTCTTTTTGCAACGTGTCAATGTTGAGTCTCACATGTAGGCCAGCAGGAACTTCCTGATCAGGCCTAACAATTTGCCACTCACTCGAGGGAATAAAAACTCGAGGATAACAGTCACTGAGATCTTCAGGAGAACAGATGAACTCACTTGACAAAGCTAGTGAAACAATAGTAAGAAGAGTAACAAGTTTCATAGTTATGCGAATAGAAATAACAAAGTGAGATGAAATCCGAAAATATTGTCCATATTAATTAAACTCTTTCTAAAGCTTGTTCAATGTCTTTGAGTAAATCGTCGGTTTCTTCGATACCAACCGAGACTCTGACCAAATCATCGTAAACACCATTCAATTCCCTTTCTTCTTTTGGAATACCACCATGGGTCATTATAGCAGGAACTTCGATTAAAGACTCAATACCACCTAAAGATTCGGCCAACGTGAATAATTTTGTGGATGACGTGAATACTGATGCTCCATTAGCACCACCTTCGACTCTGAAACTGATCATTCCACCTCCTAATCCATCTCTGTGTTGCTTAGAAACAACTTCGTGGTTGGGATGGGTTTTCAATCCAGGATAATTAACAGCTTTAACTTTTGGGTGAGCATTTAAGAATTCAGCTATTTTTAAAGCACTTGTAGCTGCTTGTCTTACTCTCAAATGTAAGGTTTTCAAACCCCTGTGAGCTAACCAAGAGTCAAATGGGGAAGGAATCGATCCAATGGCATTTTGCAAGAATCTAAATTTTTCATGGAGGGAATCATCATTGGTTGCTAAAACTCCCATAACAACATCAGAATGTCCATTGATGTACTTGGTGACTGAATGAATCACCACGTCAGCACCGTGGGTCAACGGGTTGGAAATGTATGGGGACAAAAAGGTGTTATCAACAACAATGATCACTTTCGAGCCTGTTTTAGCCTCATGTTGATCCACAATTTCCCGGACTTTTGCAATATCTGTAACTTTCAACGTGGGATTAGAAGGGGTCTCTAACCACACCAATTTGGTGGATTCCCGCAAGTTTGCAGCTAAATCTTGCACCAAGTCGGGAACAAACGTAGCCTCAACCCCATGAGTGTTGGCAACCTTGGTAAAGTATCTATGAGTTCCTCCATAAACATCACCACCAGAAATTATATGAGAACCAATGGCTAAAGCTTGGATGATAAGAGCAGTGGTAGCACTTCCTGAAGCAATGGCCAAAGCGTATTTGGCTTTCTCTAAAGTGGCAACTGCAGTTTCAAAGTTGTCTCTGTTAGGATTAGCACTTCTTGAGTACTCGTAAACCCCAATGGGCTTGGAAGGTTCGGTTTGAGCGAAAGTTGTTGATAATGATAAAGGCTCAATCACAGCCCCGGTGTGAGGGTCGATTGGCGCACCGGCATGAATGGCATTGGTACCAAATCCGTAGTTGTTGCTGTCTTCTTTAGTCATTTTTTGTTATTCTTAAATGAATGGAACGGCTTTTATACTTTTCTGAGATTACTAAAGGCGCCACAGTTTTTCACCGTTTTTTGTCAGTGCGATGAGGATGAGGTGATGTTGTGCGGCGCCCAATAATTGCAATCTTGATGGGTGGTCGTGCGAGGAGAATTCTGGCTGATTGTCGTTTCAAACACTGATTCTTCGGCAAGTGTTGAGCTTGAATCAACCAAACTGCGTCGGTAATTGGGATGAAGGTGTTTGCACGCTTTTTTAGACTCTGTGTAGTATCAAATAAATCAAAGGCCTGGCGTCTGGTAAATAAGCTCGCGATACGTGAAATTCACATTTCAATGACAAATACAACATATGAATGGTATAGAAAATTAATAGAGATATCCAACAAACTAGAAGACCTCATTCCTGTGGGGACACTACACTTCTACAATTTCCCTTTTGAAAAGAGCGATCTTAATGGAATTGGCTACAAAAATGGCCCATGGAAATGGTTAGATATTGACACATTGGTGTATCATTGTGGTGAAGATGTTCATCCCCTCCTTAAAGATATCCAATTTCTCATGGTATATAGATATGCAATGGCCACTTACAAGATGATCCGTCAAAATGGCTTTATTGTGGCCAAAGTAAGGTTTTATGTCATTCCATTTGATATTGATGGGTCCAGATTCTTTAGTGAATGGAGATCTTCACGTCCTAAATACGTACAGGTGACAAAGAATTTCAAACGCATATGGACCAATATGATAACTTATATTGATTATTCGCCTGAAAGTTGGACTAAACTCCAATGGGAATCCATTCTTTTGATACCTTGCACCATAATACATACGAAAGAAGGATCATTGAATTTAAGCGAAGCTAAGCATCATATAACGAGATGGCATTCAAATAAACCATTTTCTCTCCCTGCCGAAGATAGAGTTATGACGTTATCCGAAATAGTGACATCTACTTACAACGAGATTCCTTCTCCAGATGTCAGTAAGTATTATGATAAGTCCAAACCTTTGAAGACAGCTCTGGTACCGACGGCTGAAAATGTGATTATTGATCTAATCCACAACATGCTGGATGGAGACCTTCATATCCCAGGAGTCAAATCCCAATTGTATCCTTTCCAGATCAAGTCATTGAGCAAAATGTATGAGAGAGAGTCTTTACCTGAAAAAACACTTGTTCCCAATTTTTTTAGCTTAAACCCTCCGTATGGGCATAAAAAGTACTACTTCGACATACTAAATATAGCATTTTACCAGACCCCCGAACTTTTTCAACAACCGAGAGGTGGGATCTTAGCAGAAAATATGGGTCTTGGTAAAACCCTTATCTGTTTGAGTCTCATATGTTTGACCAAATGGGAGCTATCAACCAAACCCGAGGATTATCTCACCGTTATGAGAGACGACTGTGAGGTTCATGAAATGATCATGGACAACAACAACAATAATCTTGTTCATAAATTCCCAGTTACGTTTCCTCCAGTTCCCACCTTAAAAGACTTGTGTAAGAAAACCATCAACCAAAATTCATTGCCATGGAAATACTACACGGCAGATCTTCCAGAGTCTGTCATCAATAGTTTGAGCTCATCACCAGGATATTTCAGGATACCTCTTGAGAATTCTGAGTATGTTTCCCCCTTTAGCATTAAAAGGAGTAGAAAATCAGAGAGAATCAAATATTCAGATGAACAGATCCCTCTTGAAGGAAGAAACTACAAGACACTTTATTTCTGCAATACCACATTGATTGTTGTTCCAGACAATTTGTTCCATCAATGGAACAATGAACTCAAAAAGCACATTCAGCCTTCATTCTTAAAAAAGTTGTTCATCTCCAATCAGTTCAAGAAGAAAGTCGTATCGGAGAATGGGGTCTTCACAAAAGATGTACCGGAAGACCCCTTGGAGTTCATTAAGTTTGACTTGGTGATTGTCTCCAATTCTATTCTTTCTAAACAATTCGATGAACCAGAGGACAATCCGTTTCTTAAGATATTCTGGAAACGACTCATCATTGATGAAGGGCACAGCATGAATTCCAAGAGTAGTAGAGCAGGACTTCTCTCTCGTGAAATGCATGCTGAAAGACGATGGGCAGTAACAGGAACACCCACATCAGGCTTGACAAGACTTCATATGGATGAGGAAGACGAAGAAGGAAAGACAATAAATGATTCTCCATCCAAGAGGAAAAACAAGTATGTCATAAAGAATAATTTCAATGAAAGAGACGATTTAATAAAGTTGGGTAATTTGATTGCAAACTTTTTGAAGATTGAACCTTTCCACAGTCAGCCAAGGCTCTGGCAAACCACGATGATCAAACCCTTGATTTCCAATGTTTATGGATCATCTACTGGTATCTCCAACTTATTGAATGCAATTGTGGTGAGACATTCTCTAGATGAAGTCGAGAGAGATATCAAACTTCCTCAGCTTCATCATGTATCAGTATTTTTGAAACCTTCATATCATAACAAACTTGCCATTAACATATTTACAGCTGTATTGGCAGTGAATGCAGTGTCTTCGGAGAGAAAAGACGTGGATTACATGTTTCATCCTTCCAATAGGCAACAGCTTCGACGTCTTATTACCAACTTGCAACGAGCAACATTCCATTGGAGTGGTTTCAAACAAGAAGATATAGAGGCATTAATCCACGTGTGCAAGATCTCATTGGAGCGGAAAGATGCACAAGGCTTGCCCTCTTATGGGTCTGAAGATTTGAAGTTGTTACAAAAATCAATGGATATTGCAAACTTAGCATTGAAAAACCCCAGATGGAGAACGACTTCTCTTCTACATGAAATGAACTATTTTGTCTCAGGATTACCTGACATACTTACAAAGACATTTGGAATTGGTGTTCTAGAGAATGAAGAGAATGATATTGGCGTATTTGGGGCTCCTCATATAAATGCTCTACAAGAATTCTTTTATAAAAATAGGTTCATTGATTTTAATGATGATGAAACATTGGTGAAAAAATTGGAGGAAGTATCTAAACCTTTTTGGTCCAATTATTGGGAAGATACGATGAAAAAGAACAACCAGAAATTCAACGTCGATAAGTCCGAGGAATATCAGAAAAGTGATATAGTTCAGCAAAGAATTCGTGATAACATGAAAGAAGAAAGAAAGAAGAAGAAGAAGAATAATATTTCGAAGAAACCCAACATTAAAAAGGCCAGACCGTCGAAAAGTTTGATAAATAATACAGCAATAAAGATAGAGACTGAAAATACAAAGTCAGAATTAGAGAGGGAAGATGGAGGCGGGTTGAAAATAACCAATGAAATCAATACGATTTACTCATTGGCAAAGCACAACATCTCGTATGAGCTTATAAAAAACTCATTAATCCTTGGAACTGCTTCAACTAAGCTCTCTTATCTCTCGAGTAAACTACTTGAGAATCAGAAGCAAAAAGTGAAATCCATAGTATTCTTTGAATTCGAGGATAGTGCATATTACCTCACTGAATTGTTAGACATACTCGGGATCAATTACATCCTCTATGCAACATTTATCAACACTGCTCAAAGAGCTGAAAATCTAGCAGAATTTAGTAATTATTCAAGTGAAACTAATGGAGGAATTGTATTAATAATGGACTTGAGATTGGCAGCACATGGATTAACTATCATTTCAGCCACCAAGGTTTACTTCATAAGTCCGATTTGGAAAAGATCTGTGGAGGCGCAAGCCATAAAAAGAGCCCATAGGATCGGTCAAACAAAAGAGGTTTATGTGGAAACTCTTGTTTTAGAGGATACTTTGGAAGAAGAAATCTACAAAAAGCGATTGAATCCTCAAGATCAAAAAGATGACGACAAGAAGAAATATGTTATTGATGATACGGGAATGCAGAACTTCATTCTCAGACACAGATTTTTACCTATGGATAACGAACAAGAGTTCAGTCCGTTTGAAGCTCCAACAAACTCTAATACAAAATTTGCGGTGAAAGAAGAGTTTGATGATCCTTCTAGTCTCTGTGAGCACGAAGATACAATCGAGAATATGATTAGAAAATGGAAGATTTACCTCTTTAATAGAGATAACCTAGGTAAGCTCAATGCAATTAAAAACCAACGAATCACCAAAGAGTATATGAAAGATAAATTCATTCAGAATATGACGAGAGATGAAGATATAGAAGAGGAACACGTTAGACCAGTGAAGAGACAAAAGGTTCGTAAAACTGTTAGATTCTAATATGCAATTTATAGATGAATTAATGATATTTAAACCAATTCTCTTACAACTATAGTACCATCCATAGAAGCTGATAGAATAAGATCTTTTTCATGGTAATCAACATCGACAACAGAACCCTCTTGACCCCCAAATTTGTTCAAGATTCTTCTCGAAGTTAAGTCCCAAATAGTCGTTGTATTGTCATCTGAACCACTCACTAATTTAGAGTTATCCTTGCTGAAACACACACGAATCAACTTGCCCTCTTTTGATGGGGCACCGTCATATGTATACGGACTCGATCTTGAAACATTGGCTGACACCATTTTGACGTTGTGAAGACTCACAGTTCCCCTTGTTGTTCTTGAGACGAGAGTCGAGTGCTCTGAATTGAGAGCTATTGAAGTTATGGAATCAACCGTATTCACAGTTTCCCATAGTGGAGATTGTGTGTTCCTCATGTCATAAGCACATATTGCAGGGTCTATCCCAGAAAAGTAAATACAATTTTGAGCCTGCAGAGCTGTGACTGTTAAAATGGGGTACTTCGTTGACACGACAGAAATATGTGTCTTGCATCTCGGATCCCAGGTTTTGACATTACCCTGATCATCACCTGATATAATTGACTCGCCGGTCCAAAACACCTCATTTATTATGCTTCCATTTTCGTATTTTCGTATTTTCGAACCTGAACTCGAATCCCAGATACTCAAATAGGAATCTGCTGTCGATGATATGATATCGTCGTCCATCCAGTCAACACTTATTACCGGGAACTTGGTGTTTATGCTGCCCAAATTGACCTCTTCAGATGTCGGAATTTTCCACAAATTTATCGTTGAATCTGCACTTCCTGATACAATATGCTCTCGGTTAAACTTTGCACTTAGAACAGGACCCTCATGTCCGAGCAACGCAACCTCACGGGCGTATAAAAAACTCCCTGGAGTGGGAATATCATCATTTGTCGTTGATGATTCGATAAGAGACATGATTTTAAATACATCGCGAACATATAATGCTAATGTTTTTACACTTTATGCTACATATTCATAAGTATTGTTATCAATACGTTTCATGTAACTCTGCTCAATCAAGGTAGTAATGGTCTTCTTGACATCGGTATTTTTGGCATGGAATCTCAGCAAGGATTGGGTCACAACTTCATTGTATAATTCTGTGTGGGTGACCACTTTTCTAGCTTTCATTATTCTGACAATACATGCTCTCAAATACAATTGACGGCTATCACTGATCTCTTTTGAGATTTCGTCATCTTCTTGTTTTTGTTCACTCTTCAAAGAGCTCACGAAATTCACTCTGAGTTTCTTTGACTTATACTCATCAACTATAGTAAATGAGGTATCTTCAATATTTTGTCCTGAAGGTGATTGATCGAATAATTTATACTTGACCATCGGGGTTATTTGATTTTCCAACAAATGTGGAGGACAACCAACGATCTCGAGCAATTGCTTGAAACTCAATGTTTTAGAGTCGTTAAATGCTATCAAAATGAGTAGCTGTAGATTGGTGACAACAAATGTGAAAGCAGGTTTTCCTTTTCTCGATAAGTTAGCCTTGACTTCACACCTTCCGTGATTCCACAACCAGTCCAATTGTCTACCTGTATGGGCAGAGGTGTATAACTTCTGGAATTTATTGATAATCTGTTGTAATTCATCAGGAAATTTACACACATATTCCGGTTGTTTTGCAAATGGCCACATCGAACTTGCTAAAATCAACGGTGTGAAATCTTTGACACTGGAATTCATATTTATCAACTCATCTTTCATTTTGATTTTCAAATCATCAGAAGATTTCATATCAACGAACATTTTGTTCATTTTGCTGGTATATTCTAATGAATTTTCCTCTTGCAATTTCTTGATTACACTCTCCTCCATTTCTTCGTTCTTGCTAGTACTGTTGATCAACCTCTTAGCTAAGAGTCTTCTGTAATGCTCTTCAAATGCATCTTTGTCTTCTACAAATTTGAAAACAATCATCAAATTATTAGCATTCATATCTGAAGTTTCTGCTTCTTTAGCACTTGTTTTAAGGAAGGCATCCGCATATCTAGCCAAGATTTCCGGAGTCTTGGAAGTTGATTTAGCATTGACCAAAGCAATCGAGTTTTTGTTGACAAAGTATCTACAGGCATTATCTAAGGCTTTGATGAATATGGGGTCTTGTTGAAATGCTACATTAACCACATAATTAAATTGCTTGTAGATTTCAAGAAGACTATGGACATAGACTTTAGGATTGACAGGGCCGTTTGGCTTTTTTCTTTTCCCTTCATCCACTTCATGTGATTCACCACCTTTTTTGATTTCATCAATGACTTTGATTGCATCGTTCTTGATGAATGTCTCCAACGCATCGGCAAGGGGCGTCAAGGTTTTGGGGACTCTTGATAATAGATTATACATTCTTTGAATGTGATCCAATCGGTTACTTTCGAGTAAAGTTATGAATTGTTCATACATCTCATTTGCATGGTTTTCGATCAACACTTCATTTAAGGTATCAATTAATGATTTTTTTGTATGATCTTCTAAGTAGTTATTGGCCTTTGAGATTTCTTCTTGTAGTCTGGTTCCACATTTTTTCATATAATCAACAACATTGTGATTCATGAGATATTGATCACTTTCGAGTTTATAATACGACGCAGTTTGCTCTAAATATTTTGTCTCGAAATGATTGATATAGACCACCAAATTGGTCTTTTTCAAGTCTTGGGTGTCAATTCCCAAATACACCAATGATTTGACTGCACTACTGACCAAATTCGTATCGATTATTTCATTATTTCTCTGTTTCTCGATTTGAAGCAAGATTTCATTTATCAATTGGTCTGCATTATTGTTGAACATATGTGTTTTCCATTGCAACATACAAAGAGTGCTCACATCGTATATATCTCTTCGTCCATCACTTCTTTCTTTTTGAACCCAATATCTGTTCATGTAATCAAACACATTATTCATATAACCAGCACCAATGGTGAATCGATATAAAGTCCGAACATAGAATTCCAAAAAAGTTTCATTTGGTTTCTTCTCCAAGCCCTTAATGAATTTCGTAAGATACTCTTCGAGTTTACTATAAATTTCAGAACCTGCAAGTGAGTAAGAATTGGTGGAGCTAGTGCCATCAGGGATCGAACCGTTTCGGGATTTATTGGTACAATAATTATAGATCGCGGTGTAGCAATGCATATAAACTTTGGAAGTGACCCCTTGGTCGCCTGAACTTCCAAGGATCAATCCGAGACTGGGCTCAATGAACGACCAAGTTCCGTTCAAATCACTCGATATTGGAAGTGACATAGCAGATGTTGGATTTTAGATTCGCGAACGGTATTTAAGACAAGTGTGAAATAGTTATTGTTATGGAATTCGTTTATTAATCGTTTCTTTGACCTGCAACAGATACTCTATCCACCACTCTAATAATACTGATTGTGAAAGTTAACAACCATAGGTTGAGAACTAGAAATAAAAACGCTGTAAGAGCACGTTGTCTTCTGCAAATAGATACCACTGTTGGATATTCTGGATCGGGGGAACTTAAATCATTAGTGCATACCCATTGATCATCGTAAAGGGTATTAAATGTTAACGAGAGGTTGGCCGAGGAGAAAATGATGAAAAGAAGGTCCAACATGATTAGTTTCATTTTTCCTAGGGGGTCTCTGAGTCCCAATGGTTTACCACTATATTCATCATATGCAATATAAGCGACATAGATGATTGCAAATGCTTGAACGACAATGGCCATTATGGTGCTGGCTTGTTGGTCGACTTTTCTGCCGTCGTAACGATCGTTGGAATATTCAAAAATTGTACATGCTAATCCAAGAGCTCCAGCGCTGAAAAATATAATGCATATTCTTAGTATCAAAGGAACTAAGGGATTCACCACAAATATTCGTTTTAAAAACGGGAATAAATCAGCTCTTTTCTCATCAGACATCCAGTATCCGGCTTTTGATCGAATTTTCGGCACATCGTTGGCAGATCTCGACGTTTTCTTAAACCAATTGAAACAAAATATCGATGATCCATTGGCGTTGTCGATATACGTATCATCATCAGAAGTTGGTGTCCCCAACAATGCACTCTTCAATCTCTCATCGCCTCCCCACGAACCGTTGAGTTTATTAGCAAATACAGTATCTTTGTCAAAATGCACTAAATCTTCAGTGTAAGGAATTGGTTGTTTGATGGTACTTAAAAATTTGTTCCAGTTACTGTCCATTGATTTAATGAATGGATCGTTGGAAAAACTTGAATATTCTTCATCCTTTGACTTTTTATGATGCAGTTTAACGCTGGAATTAACATCGGTTTGATTATTGTTGACGTTTGTATTATTCAATTGTTCTTTGTAATGGACTTGTGAAAGGGTATCTAAAACATAGATGGGCACTATGTTCGGACGGTGATTGTACGACTTGACTTTGGTAGACTCAAATGGATTCGATACACTCGATTTGCTATCACCTGACTTGGCACTAGTGACTTTTGCCAGAACTGGTGAGTCCATGATTGTTTGTAATGCCAATTCGCAATTTTAATCTTTGAGAGCAAGCGTGCAAATTGAACACTTGATTTGGAATCCAGAGTCAAGTTCGATTTCAAACAAGTTCAATGCAAAGGTATGTGGAAGATGAGTGAATTTCTACAATGATGGATTTTCAACCGTGATATTTTGATTGGTTTTTTTTGTTTCTTGTTCTTTTTCTCTCTTTTATTGCTTCAAAGAGCGTTATGCGAGAATATGAATAGAACTCTACGTAGAATTAGTTGTGGACTTTGATTCGAGTTACAAACAATTCATCATGGTTCACATAAGCCCCCAAAACATACCCCCAGTGGGTTCTGAATCTCTCAATATCCGAAACCTTATCGAATGGAGCCTGACCAGTCAAAATTGATAAATTGCGAAATTTCATTAGTTGCATCGAGTTAGGAGTGTTTATGTTCAATATCAGCATGAATATAGTAAGACCAGGGTTTAAGAATGGAGCAAACCGCTCGATAACCGTACTAAATACCATGAGACTGTACTCAGATCAATCAAAGTACGCCGTTAATGAGAACTCAGTATTTATAATATCTATACCGATTACCACCAAGAGATCATACATATATTGCAACCACCGGCCAAAAATGTTATCTACCAGCCAGGTTCAGAAGTATCCGTGGATTAACAAATTAGAAACGAAGGTGTTAAACACTGCCAGCAAAGCATGGAATAAAATCTCGACTTCAGATAAATCAGTCAACCGAAAGATCACCAATTTCGTTAAGCGTCTTTTGGATACCATATCGTACCAAGAGAGTTGTTTACGATCATTCCCATCCAAGAAGACCATGATTCGAGAAATAAACCGAGAGCAATTGACGGGATATAGTAAAGAAGGCGAAACTTTAGTACAAAACTTCATTGAGCAACAAAGCATTCCACCCAATCAAATAAAGCCTATACCATTGTACTATGCCAACTTTCAATCAGAGACATTGGTGAATGATCAATTGAAACAATTGACCCAGTCTTGTTATCCCACTCACGTGAAATATGCCGCTATTTGTGCTATTGGAATACCCATCAGTTTACCAATTGCTTTAGTACCCATTGTACCCAATATACCAGGATTCTACCTTGCTTTCAGATTATATTGTAACTTGAAGGCAATAAGTGGAATCAATAACTTGAATTACCTTCTTGAAGATCATTTGTCTTTTAAAAAAATTAACCTTGAAGAGATATTCTTGACTGAAAATACTGTTGATGATTTTTATGAATCTGCTCAACTGGAAGAAAGAGTTTTATTAACCGAAAAAATGATTGCACCAATTTCTCGAACATTCCATGTTTCAGAAGAAGACTTGAGGAAAGCTTTAAGACAAGAAGTTTCCCGAGTTGAAAAGGAATTGAAAATAAACGATGCAGTTGAGTAGTCAAAAGCTTGAGTCTATGTCCCAGGGCTGGTGCCCCTCAGGTAGTGGACTCACCAAAAAGCCCGTCGAGAGGTCTTTTATTAAGTGAGAAAAAAACGAAATTTTTCTTTTCTTCTTTACCTACAACACTAATCAAATATGAGAGATAAGTGGAGAAAAAAGAGAGTTAGAAGATTAAAGAGAAAGAGACGGAAGGTTAGAGCTAGATCCAAGTAATCGTAATGTCATCTTTGGCAATAAGTGTTTTTCCTCGATGAAGTTTTTTGTAATATTGAAAATGAGTATGGTGTTGTATATATGCTAGCCATTATTGATTACTGGGAAAACAACTTGGTGAGCTCGTTAATAGTTCAATAAACGATTATACTTAAGTTACTGTAGTGAATCAGCGCACCTCTTTTGATGATCCATTGATTTTGTTGTTGGGTATTTCAAAGAAACTGTCCCTGACCTTTGTTCGTCCATTGCTTGGAAAAAAATGTGACATTGAGTCTGGAAAAGTTGAGCTTTTGCACGACCTACAATATCCACTCGTTGACGTAATTTGCACCCAGTAGGATGCCCACAATGGATGTTACTTAATACGTAGCGTGAGTGGACAACACTCAATGGTAGATGGAGTCACAAAACCGTCACTTGTGAATAAGCATGCATTTAATTGTGTTGTATTTTATGCACAAACATAGTTATCCTTCAATTGCAAATAATGAATTCAGCACCACTTCCATTAAGAGCCAGTGGAAAGTGGGCTCAGAGTTATTCAAACCTGAAGGACTACTATTTTGGTGAAGATTCAGAATCTTCAGCCTCCAAGGAAAAACTGCAAATAATGGGTGCCAATTCGTTATTCTCATTTTCCACCAGTCCTCCATTATATGTAAAACCGACACATTATTCCCAGTTAATGATGCCCAAATCCAGTCCAATGAATTCTCCGGTGATCAATAACAACAATGAGAAGCCGAATATTCCTTCAGAGTCGACAGAACCGACTGATATTGATGATTGCAACCCTAATCCAAATGGCTGCAAAAACCAAACTCTGAAAACGCCAATCTTAGAGCCACATGAGCTCACCTCTACGACTCAATCATCCAGTTCCTTTGAAGTCCCTTCAAGTGAAACAGAATCTCCAAGCTCATTCTTCTCCAGATCGAGAGTTGTATCCCCAAAACACCCAGCATATCCAATAGAAGAGTCGCTTGGCCTTCGAGAAAAAGTTGCAGCCAAAACTTGCTTTTCAGGTGATCAGTTCCAGGACTACATGGAAAGTAGGTTGATAAGGTTCAAGCCCAACGAGTCCCAGCACAACCCCAATCTAGCACATCCATATACCTGTTATGAACCTCCGAAGAAAAAAGAGAATTGGATTACCTCTCTTGTAAGAAGCAATGATGAGCAAGATTTAGGAACATGCATTTCATTGAACCAATTGACCGAACAATCTGCAATTCCCAATTCTTCAACCTCCATACTTCCAACGGTTGAGACTCAAGTTGACAATTGTCAAACAGCCAGGACTCCTGACGGAATTGTTTTACAACCTGAAGTCAATATAGAACTCATAGAAATGATCCAAGAAAATGAAAATTTTATAACCAGTTGTTTAAGTTGGATAGGATGTTGGAAATAGGCGACTTAAAAGTTTAGTATTATATATGAAATTAGAAAGAAAAACAAACAATCTATTCGGAAGCTTCAGCAAACCTCTCAGCAATTTTATTTAATAACGTGGCATATTCTTCTTCACCAGCTTTTTCACCATTTGAAGGCTCAAAGAATTTAGCTGAAGAAACTGCGTGTTTAACATCACCAGTGGCCTCACTTAATTTGGACCACTGAGCTCCATTTGCAACCGCTTTTTGAGCTTCATCGTGATATGACATGAAACATCTCATCATATCATAAGTTTTCCAGATTGGACAGAATTGATCATAAGAGGAATATCCATTTTGTTGCAAGAAATCTTCTTTGATCAAACTCGAAACGTCCAAAGTAATTTTATCACTATCACTTAATGCTGATTTACCAACCAATTGAACAACTTGTTCCAATTCTTCAGCATTTGATAAAATCTCTTTAATTCTGTCTCTCAATCCTGCAAATTCTGGATAGTTGGCATCATAATATTTATCCAAAACACCAGTATATTTGGAATATGAAACCCCAGTATTAATGGATGGGAAATGTTTTCTTTGAGCCAATTTTTTATCCAAACCCCAGAAAACTTGAGTGATACCCAAAGTGGAGGTTGTAACTGGATCAGAGAAATCACCACCTGCGGGAGAAACAGCGGCAACAATGGAAACAGATCCAACTCTATCAGGAGAACCCAATGCAATAGCTTTACCAGCTCTTTCGTAGAACGAGGCCAATTTAGAACCTAAGTAAGCTGGGAAACCTTGATCAGCAGGCATTTCACCCAATCTACCGGAAATTTCTCTCAAGGCTTCGGCCCAACGAGAAGACGAATCAGCAATCATAGAAACATTCTTACCTTGATCTCTAAAGTATTCAGCCAATGTAATACCAGTATAAATGGAAGCCTCCCGCGCTGCGACAGGCATATTAGAAGTGTTTGCAACTAATGATGTTCTCTTCATAATTGGTTCTTTCTTACCACTCATTTCAGTGTATAATTCGGGGAATTCCATCAAAACTTCAGCCATTTCATTACCACGTTCTCCACAGTTATGAACCAAGGCCAAATTACTCAATAAGAATTGTCTATCAGAAGAATCTGGAAGGGTGATACCAAAGTATTCTTCTTCTTGTTTTGCAGAAAGTCTGAAATGGAATCCAACAGCTTCTCTCACAAAGTCTGGGTTCTTGACTTGTTTCTGTTTTCTTGAGAGCGCACAATGACGAAGAACAGAATTCAATACATCCGAACCTCTCAAATGAACAATATAAGCCTCTTGATGGAAAACACCTTCAACAGTTTTTTCAGCTTCAACACTGACTGAAACGGAAATACCAAGAGAACGTGCAACTTTGACAAGTCCATCACGAACATCAGTACTAGTTGTTTTGACAGAAGCAGCTTGTGTGTTTTGAGACACGTATCCGGTTGAATCTATTAAACCGGCAATGAAATGTTCACGAACATCAATTGAATCACTGGCCAAATGATCTGGAATAGTCTTGGAAGAATCGGCAATTCCATATTCTTTGACAATGTCCCAGAAAATGTTTTTGTTGGATCCACGAAGGAAAATAGTGGTTTCTGAAGTATTTCCTTCAATTTCTCTGATGATGTCCAAGTCACTTGGTTCATCATTGTTGAAAGCTTCGTATACGATACTTCCCTTTATGATAGAGTCCAAAACAACCCCATTATCGGTTTCCAATTCCACTTCATCACCCAAGTCAAACACGGATTCTTCTTGGGCTTCCAAAAATCCAAATTCATTATTGAAATAATGATGATGTTGTTCAGCAGTGGTGATTTTTAAACCCAACAACTTACCGAAGTTTGTGATACGGCTGATCAATTCAGTTTCTTCTGAATCAACAGAAAAAGCACTACGATCAATGTGGCCGTTACCAACGTAGAAACCAAGTAACCAGGCAACTTGAGCAGAAAGTTTATAATCACCATCTAATTTTCTGATCAAAGAACTCAATTTATCAGATTCATGTAATACTGGATTAATGAGTTGGACGGTGGATGCCTTAACGTGTTTACCCAATAATTTGAAATCTCTAGCTTCGATAGTCCAATTGAATGGATCTTTACTAATTTGACTCGAAACTTCCAAAGCTTTAGCTTTAGAAGCTGAAGCTCCACCATGTGTTTCATGTTCAAAAGATCTAGTTTTCTCTTTAAGTATTGAAATGGTACGTCCATCTGGAGTCTTAATCTCAGACATGGCATAATAGACCACGGAAGTATACCGTTTACCATTTAATGAATGATCAGTAACGATGTTCCGTTGAGGTGTTTTGAGTACCAAAACATGGTTAGCGGAACAAACATAATTCATTAAGGCAGTAGATTCATTTCCGTTGGTGTGAATGAATTGTTTTACTTCGTACATGGTTTCAGTACCACGAGGTAAACCAACAACAGTTCTTGGTAAACCATCTTTACCCATTACCTGATCACCGATAGAGATTCTGTCGACTTCCAAGTCAGAACCATCAGCCATCATAACTTTGGTACCTTTTGCAAAACATCCAACATAAACAATGACATCCGAATTTGAAAATTTCGATAATGATTGAGAAATAACAGTCTTACCACATCCAAAAGCACCTGGAATACAGGTGGTACCACCTTGGACACATGGAAATAAAGAATCCAAGACTCTTTGACCGGTCAATAATGGGTAATCTGCAGCCAATTTTTCAGCAACAGGTCTTGGGACTCTGACAGGCCAAGTATGCATCATGGAATAAGAGTGTTTTTTGCCATCAAATTCAACTTCTAAAAGTGGATGATCAACATTGTAAGAGCCAGCTTCTGCGATGTAAGTTATGGTACCTTTGGCTCTTGGGGGAACCAAAATAGGATGATTGTCTAATAAAGAATTCTCGAAAACAGTTCCGAAAATATCACCACCAGTGACATGATCACCAACCTTAACGTTAGCAGGTTTGAAGTCATACTCAACGGTTCTTGATAATGAAGGAGCATCAATACCCCTTGGAATATAGATACTCTGACTTAAATCTTTAATAGATTTTAAAGGTCTTTGAATACCATCATAAATAGTTTCCACTAAACCAGGACCCAATTCAGCACTTAAAGGCTTACCAGTCCGTAAGACTGGATCACCAACAGTGACACCAGCAGTTTCCTCGTAAACTTGAATGGTTGCCTTATCACCGTTGATACGAATGACTTCCCCAACCAAATTATCATGCCCGACTTTAACTAATTCGTACATGGCACAACCAAGCATGTTTTCGGCAACGATAACGGGACCAGATACCGAAAAAACATGACCATAGTGTGACTCTTTAGTATCATCTAACGAAAGACGTTTGAGCTCCTTACGAGCATTTTCTAAAGTACCAGCCTAAGATTTTTAGTTAGTAAGGATTAAGGGGAGGAATTGAAGGGGGAGGGAAATACAAAACGACGATTTTTGGCAAAATATGGGAGATTTTCTAGCGAGAAAAAGGGCCGAGCATGGATTGAAGCCCATAGAAATCCCCTGAAACCTCTAAAATCACCATTAACAACGCCAATTGGTCTCCTAATGACAGAATACATACCATGTTGTAGTAATAATCGCTTTGAAATTTCTCCCTAAAATTGGACGAAGTGCGAATATACGAGATACACGACCTGGTGATTTCCAGTAGATCTCAAACAGATTCTGTTTTACGTATATGAGAGGGTCGAGAGATTGGCGGACTATGTGATCAGGACGATGGGAATTCAGGAGTGGATGTCGGTGTAGGGGTCCAAGAATGTTATAATTTTGCGCCCAATTTGTGGGCTCTATCTAAAGCTATATCACACATCGCATTAAAAGCTTCTAATCTTTCTTGTTTGATATCGTTTCGGGCGATTCTCTCCAACATGTTGGCCATGATCACATCACGGGACCGGCCGTTGACAAACACAACGTACCGTAATCCAGGAAAAGCGGTCTCGTATTGATCATTCAATTGTCTCAATCTTGTGGCTTGTTGTTCGGATCCCTGAAGGGATTTCTGTTCATTTGAAGAGTGATCACTAAGTTTGACTTCTTTGGGGGCTCCGAGACGAGGATGTGCTGCTATGATCTCACTGATCTCTGGAGCAATCACACCAGTGGCGAGACTCGATTGTTCTGCATCTTTTAGGTATCCAAGTAATTCAGATCGGGCAGTCTCTATTAAATGTTTATATGAGGTATAATCGCCAGGGAAAAGCCGATTCACTAAGATAGAAGTCAATGCCCTACAAGGCTCGAAAAGATTGTCCAACAACTCGATCTGCTGATCAGTATTTAGCTGAGAAACCACTGATATATCAGGTAATATAAACATAGATAAGGTTCGGTAAACCGCGAGAAATCTCCAAAAAAATTTGTATGTATTAGAAGGTTATATATGCATTTTATCATCATGTAAAATAATCAAGTAAAATGTTGCATTTCACGTAATTTCTTTGCTTCTTTAGCAGAGGATTGGACACCTGCTTGGGCAATCAAAGGATGTCTCCAATGTTTGACATAAGTGAATAATACATCTGCCAATTGAGTAGTATCATGAATTCCCAAATCTTTGAATGTAAGAGCATTTGAATCAATGACTTGATTAATCACATGTCTTTGGACTTGGTCACTATTGGTCATTTTCCAATATGCTAATTGTTTAATGTCAGCAACCAATTTGGCTAAAGGTAATGGGATTTCATAATCTGCAAATTTGTATGAAAAAGGTCCAACTTGGGAGAAATCTTGAGTTATACCATGAATCATTTCTCTGATTTCTCTATAACTTAACTTTTCATTTCCGTATAATTCAAAGGTCTTACCAACTGTTGAGTCGTCATATCCGATTTTTTCCAATCCTCTAGCTACATCCAATACATGAACTGGATAAATTTCTTTGGCGTTTCTATTTGGAGTCCACATTTTCAATTTGGGTCCCAAATAATTCAACAAATTATCTTCTCTTCCGTACATTTGAGCTGGTCTAACAATGGTGGAATCCGGTATGATATCTCTGACTATTTCTTCACCAATTCCCTTGGTAGCATAAAAGATAGATTTTGAATCAGGATTGGCATTATATGATGAGACATGAATAAATCGAGGATTACCAGCTTCTTTGACAGCAGTAGCGATTCTTTTGGTGACTTCGACATTGACATCAGCCATACTGAAGTTTTTGGTGTCATAATCAGCCCCCACCAAATTGAAAACAATGTCACTATGAGCCACTGATTCTTCGATTGATTTGATGTTTCTGGGGTCCCATTCCACAAAATTGACCACTCCCAAGTCTCCGGTGACTTTCAAGAATCTCTTTTTCATTTCGTTTCTGAATGGCACCATGACGGTGGTTCCATGTCTGGCCAATTTACTGGTTAAATATCTTCCCAAGAATCCACTGGCTCCAAAAACAGTGGCCACGTAACCGGTTCTTGAGGATCTTCCTCCAGGACCGACAGAAACATTGATTTTTCCGGTCCGGGTGATGTTGAGATCTTGCTCTAACACAGGAGTATATATACTTCTAACACTTCCCAAACGAAGGTTCTTTTGCACTCTTAACATTGGATGAAATTTTTGCTTACGCGGAAAATGAACAAATTTGACTGGTTAGAAAAATCGGTGGGAGGGGGTCGTGCCCATTTATCAAGTTTTCCATTTATCAAGTTTTCCATTTTTTGCATATAACTACACACTCATAAACATAAAACAAAACCTATAAGAAATAATCAGGAGTCTTTCTGGTTACAGTTGGTTCACCAGGTCTAACGCTTGGATCATATTGTATAAATTGTCTTGTATGCATTTCATCAACTTCCATTATAGCTGCTTGATTACCACACCTATAACAATAATTTGGAGCTGAAAAAATGGTCACCACAGATTCTTGATGAGACCATGAATAACCTTCCATAACTAATTGATGAGCTCTTGCAATTAAACTTAAATCATTGGTATGATTGAATTGTTCAGAGATATCTTGTCCGAAAGTAAAACCAGCACCTCTTGGACTTATACCCCATCCACCTCTATCATCAGGATCTGACCATAATAAATCACACATTGGACCTTCATGAGGAACCTCTTGAATTCTATTTAATTCTCTAACTTGATCAATAGTTTCAATCATTGGACTTAATCCTCCATGAAGACAGAAAATCTTATTATCAACTAATGCCGTAATGGGGAAGTAGTCGAATAAATCAGTAAATAATTTCCAAACATTTGCACTACCATATTTTCTTAAACATTCATCATAAAATCCATAAACTTGAGTGATTTGTCTCGATTCATGGTTCCCTCTTAAAATCGTGATTCGGTTGGGATATCTCACTTTCATACAAACTAAAAATGATACAGTTTCAACTGAATAATATCCTCTATCAACATAATCTCCCATGAATAAATAATTAGTATCTGGACATGGTCCACCAATTTTGAATAATTCCATCAAATCATGGAACTGTCCATGAACATCTCCACAGATGGTCACAGGGACTTGAACCGGTTGAACATTTTCTTCAAATTGTAACACATCAATTGCCATGTCGCATAATCTTTTGACATCTTGTTCGGCCAACGGTTCACAATTGGTTAATTTTTCAATCCATTGATCCAATTGATTGATACTACTTAGACTCAATTCTTGGGGCTTGCTCTTGGCTTCCGTCTTATCATTATATGGGGTTTCATTATGTTCTTCACTAACATCTTCCATGGGGACATCTGTATCTAAATCCATGATTTTTTTTTGTCTATGCTATAAATTACAAAAAATTAAGTAAATGCTTGAATTGAAAAATTGATTATGTTTCGTGTAAATGATCCACGAACTTTCTGTTTAATTTCTCAACTTGTGAAGGGGGGGTTATTGCAAATGTTAAACCACTGATTGCTTCTGATATCCTGGTTGTTGAAAGTTTTTCGATTTGAGGATATTTTGTTGAGGGCGCGAACGTCACTATTTTTTTTATCAGTAGCTCGCACCGTTCCCGCACTAATGCCTGGACCAAACGAACCGCCATGTGGCGGTGGAACGCTCTCCGGGTAACGATGTCCCCCAAACCGAAAAACAAATCCTCCCATGCATATGCAGTGCACGAACCAATACACCTTTCAATCCAACCAATTCATGAAACACTTAACAATCGTCGGCTTATCTAAGCTTTAAAGCCTTCACCTGCCGACCCTAACAGAAAGTGCCGTATGCACCTGCTTTTGGTTTGTTGGTTTTACGTTTTTAATTACCTTTCCTAATTTGTCTGCAAAATTACTGATTAGGAAACTCAATAACTTTATTGTTACCATGTGGGTAATCAAGCACCAAATTAGTATGCCAATCCCAGGCACCGAAATTTCGACCAAAACTGCTTTGTTTGTGGGTTCCAGATTAGCCTCGTGTGAACAGTCACACAGAAACAGTAATTGTGTGTTTATTGATAAGCATATTTTGAAGAACTGGATCGATGGGCCGTTTATTTAAAGCTTCAAAGAATGAAGCTGAGAGGCATTGAAAGCAAAGGTTCCCCTTTTTATGGGTGTGTGCCGATCATGCAACGTTTTTGCCAAGAGATTGGTTGCAACTAAACAATTTGAGCCACCATGAATTATCATTTGACTTTTTTGGAATTCCTAACTCTATTCCTCAACCAAATACATGTGGCCCACGATGCAAGTATAAATAATGGTCTTCGGCTCGTTAGTTTGCCATTGAAACGAACATGTTCAAAATCAACATCTTGCTTTTATTGGCTGTAGCCTTACTCAATTTGGTTCAAGCAGCTCCTCCACCACCTTATTATGATCCAAGTCACAAGAAGAATATCATCTTCATGGTTCCTGATGGGTTCGGGCCTTCGGGACTCACATTGGCTCGAGACTACAAGAGAATCAAAGACGATTTACCTGAGACTTTCAGATTGAACATCGATCCATTTGTTGTGGGAAGTGTCAAAACAAAGTCATCTTCACAACTTGTAACTGACTCAGCAGCAGCAGGAAGTGCATATGCAACTGGATTCAAGACTTACAACGGAGCTATTGGTGTTGATAAAGATGGAGTGCCTAAAGGAACTATCATGGAAGCCCTCAAACTTCAAGGCTATAAAACGGGAATTGTGGTTAAATCAACAGTTACAGACGCTACACCCGGGTCGTTTGCTGCACATGTAGACAAAAGGAGCAAACAAGCAGAGATTGCCGAAATGATGATTGGTAATGGACTGCAAGAACAATTTGGCCAAATTGTTGATTACATTTCGGGAGGAGGAAAATGTTACTGGATTTCTCTGAGTGAAGAAGATAGTTGTAGGACTGATGACACTGACTTGATCTCCTTGGCCAAAGAGAAAGGATTCACCTACTTTGAAACTAAGGATGAATTCGATGGGTACGTTCAAAATGGGTTGTCATTGCCAGCATTAAGTTTCTGGGGAACAAAAGATCAACCCAAAGCTCTCGATAGAGACAACGCCACCACTCCATCGCTTCCCGAACAAGCACACTTGGCATTGCAGACATTGAATGATGCCACCAAGGACTCTGACCAAGGGTTTTTCATCTTGATTGAAGCCAGTTTGATCGACCATTGTGGCCATGACAATGACCCTGCATGTCACCTGGTAGAAACATTGGAATTTGATGAAACTTTCAAGGTTGTTAAGGATTTCATCGACCAATCAGAAACAGAATCGTTGGTTGTTGTAGCAGCAGATCACGAGACCGGAGGAATGGCTTTAGGAGTGGACGACGACTACAATTACTATCCCGAAGTGTTGTTCAACAAAACTCACCTGACAGAATATTTTGTTGATAAAGTGACTGAATTCAATGCCACCAACCCGGGAGAAGCTGAAATCAAAACCTTTGTTCAAGACTGGGTGACCAACGAATTAAGTGTGACTGATGCCACCGACGAAGAGATCCAGAAAGTGGTGCAAGCGGTGAAAGAGGATGGTGATATTACCCACGCCATTAGTCCTATTAGTAGCGACAGAGCATTGATTGGCTGGTCGACTGGAGGCCACACTTCGGTTGACATTTTCTCGTTCTTCTACACCAATTCGCCATTCATCAAGCAAGCTGCCATGAGAACTGAAGCGGGATTTGGAGTTCAAGGAAACCAGGAAAACATTGATTTGAACAAGTTTTTATGTTCCATCACCGGAGCAGATTTAGAAAGTGTCACGGGAATGTTGGCGTCCTACCAACAATAAAGCTCCCAGAACAGAAAAAAGTATTGCTTAGGCTTATAGATCGTTTGTTTCGTAGAATTTGTTTGAATATAAAGTTATCTTTTTAGAGCAGCGAATCTTGCTTTTAAGGCATCGAAATCATCTGGTTTCTCACCCGAAGGTTGACTTGGCTGGGTCGAAGAAGGTTCGCTGGCAACGGCGATGGACTGTGGCACCAGCACGTTTGGCTCGGGAACACCGCCTTCATCGCCCGAATCCTCGCCCATTTCAGGTAATCCTGAATAAGGTGCACCGTAAGTTTTAGCAATTTCACATAGATAAAGATTCACGAGTTCTGGGCTGGGAGGAGCCACTTTACATCGCTTGACCACCTTGTCGGGCACGTTGCCACCGGAGTTTTCCATGGCCAGTTTTCCGAAATCAATGCCGAATTTGAGTATCAACAATTCCCGAAGCTGAGATAGTTCTTTTAGCTCAGTGTGAGGAGCAGAATAGATCACCGATTCCACCGATTCCAAGAGACTTTCGTCACATACAGACTTATCAGTGATGAGAGAGAGCCGTGCCAACAACAATTCACAATATAACTCCAAGTACTCCAACAATTCTATATATATATCGTCTCTAATGATGTTCTCGACCCTTATTTTGGCACTTGATTCTTTACCCAGATTCAAAAGATCGGCCAATTGGCGTCGTTGTTGTTTGGTTAGGGCCGTTTTCTTTTCCTGGATGAACTGGAGCTTTCCAATGGCCATTTTGACCGTGGTTTTGAGCTTCAAAGAGCTAACAACCGGATGCTGGGCCATAATGAGATTTTCAGAGTTTTGTTTGTTTGAGAATATTTGCCATTTTTTTACAAGTCATAAATCGTGTTTTATCCATCATCAGAGAGCACTACTGTATGTTTATGGGGAGGAGATCCTTTCACCAACACGTCCTCCTCATCTTCTTCGAACGTCACGCCTGCTTGGATGTTTTCATCGCTCTTAACAAGGCGTTTCAATGTGCAACAAGTGATGTCTTTGACCCAAGGATCGCAATAGATCTCGTTCAAAGAGGCTCTGGAACTCGGCTCCACCCGAAGCATTTTACTGATTATTGACCGCGAGGCATGCGGCAACAATCTCATGAGTCGGTAAGGCCCGTGGATTTGTTTATGGCTCTTCTTTTTTTGAGTGTCAGGTTGTTCGATTGGAGGCTCGGGTTTTCTGGTTTCATTGAATTTTTGTTTCATTTCCTGTTTGGTGATTTCAAAAGATGCGAGCTTCTGGTCGATTTCTTCGAGCTCCTTCACTATTTGTGCTTGTTTCTCTTCGGAGAGAATCTCTTCCTCTTGCTCAACCGCATTGCCGGTCTTGGTCTCATGGTCCTGTTCCATATTGTCCTCGTTTTCCGCTTCTTGCTTCTTTTTATTCAGTCGTGCAATCATGTTTCTTAATTTCCTTTGTTGAAGCAACAATTTATGACATTCATTGCTGATATCATAATCGTGCCAACTGTCGTCTTCCATACAATATAACCGGAACCCGTCATCTTTAACAACATCAGGGATTTTCCAGGGGAATCTTTTGAGTGTCATACAACAGTAGATGATCGCAATGGACCATAAATCAACCGGCTGTGGATTATAGGAATTGGAGTTTTTCAACACTTCTGGTGCCAAATATGGATCACTTCCTACGACTCCGTGACAATAATGTACAGAGTTCTTGGAATTGCCGTATTGATCGTACGGATACTTGAATATCACCGCACTACCAAAATCAATAATCTTCAAGATTCCATCTCTGGTCAAAACACAATTATCCAACTTCAAGTCTCGGTGAGCCAATCCCAACTCGTGAAGATATTTCACCCCTTCGAGGATCTGTTTGAAACAGCAATTGATCTCTTGTCTAGTCATTTGTCCACTCATGACCACTGCAAAGAAATCAATTGGGGCAAATTCCATAATTTCATAGTATCGATTGTTCTCATGGATGATATCGATGGTCTTGATAATGTTTGGATGCTTCAATGTACTCCCAATACAGTACTCGGCTGTACATTTTCTTGTATAATCTCTCAAGCTTTCGGTATTTCTTCGAGGTCTGAATTCTTTAACGGCAAAAGTCTTCGAATCCGATGGTCGTATTATAAGCTTGACCGATCCCCCGGCACCACTACCGATTTCCTTACCGATCTTTCCATATTTTTGAACCAATGGTGATGAATCATCTGTGAAAGGAGGTTTGGAATCGCTATTATTATGGCTGTGAGACGCATGTTGTAACAATTGGGATGAAGTCTGGTTGATGAGCGCAGCCAATGACGACGACGATTGTTCTCGACTATTTATGATATTTCCTGATTGAATCTGTTGATTTCCGGCCAAGGCTGGTGGAGAGTGCAATTTATTGTCATAGTCACCCTTTTTACCCAAAGGGCCTCTTTTGATGGGCTTGAAGAACTTTTTCAACTCCACCATTGAGTTTGACTTGAGAAATGCATGGTTCGAATCTTCTTTACTAATCGAATGTGATGGTGAATGTGCATGGGGGGAAGACGTACTACTCCGAGTTTGGACTTGGATCGATTGGACTTGCGGCTGCGATATGTGGCTCTGTTCAGGAGATGGGTGGTACGGCTGTGTGGCGTTATCACCATCGGCATTATTGGTCATTGAAGGCGATGTCAAGCTCTCTCCTGACTCATTTTTGCCCAAATGAATCCCGAGAAATTTCTTGACACTGCTATGACTGTGATTACTATTGAGTGGAGTCAAATTCTCTTCTTCTGTGTTGGTTTTCGAGAAGTGAAACAACTTCATTTTATGTCTGTCTGGCATGTTGCAATCGATTTTGAATTCAAAAAACGCTTCTGATGTTACCCTTACTAATGAGGATTTATAAAAAATATCAAATTAAAACACCCTGTTTCTCCGACAGAAAATGCAATTTATGGGGTTCCAGTGAAAAGGTTGGTGGTGAGAACACGCAAATGACACTCAATGTCGTTTCAGTCAAAAGAATAAAGGTTGTTGTTGAAACTTTGTGATGTTTAAACAGTGTTAACAGTTCGCACAGATTTTTTTTCAAGCAATTTAATTTGCTAGATATGCCTGGTCACATGACACACATTGGTTTCTCTTGATATTGGGGGGTTTGGAACCAGAAAACGAGCTACAGAAGAGGAAGTTGGAGCGTAAAACTGCATGGGCTTCTAAAACCCAGAGTTAGGGTGGTCTATCAACATAATTAGACAAACTGGAGCCATTCGGAAAAACCACGGAAAAATGATTGGCTAAAAGGTTTTGACAGTTAACACGATCATAACCGTTAATTTGGCACTTTCACGGCTCTAACACGGCTAAAAAAAAGCCCATGCTGGTTTTGTCATTTTCTATTACTATACACCATAGGCCATTGGTGGGACTAACCCTCCTTAATCTTCCTTAATGGATGTTCCTCGGATATGCTTTTCTCTTTCACTAGTGTATGGAACTGCTCCTTTTTTGCTATGCTTTCTTCTATTGTCTTCACGTTTCTTTAAAGAGTCGATTTCAATGGCTTTGATCTCCTTGGCCTTCTTGACTGCTTTTGGTAAGTGCCTGTGTCTTGCTATTCTCTTGATTTCCGGCATGTGTTTGAACTTGTCTTTCAAAACATTATCATATTCTAATTTAGCTCGTTCTCTACTAGATTTGATACTTGCCCTATCATTGGCCACCGATCTCCAGAGTCGGATGTTGTAATCGTCACTTCCGCTCAATATGTACTTTGAATCTGTCGAATACTTGACCACATGTATTCTTTGCATTCGTTTGGTATGGTAAATATCTCTCAGATGTCCACTTCTAGTTTTGAAGATTCTGATGGTTTTATCGTAGGATCCTGTCACCAATTCTTCTCCAGTGGGCGAGAAGTCCAAGTCCATCACTGATGATACATGGTCTTTATAAATGTTCAATGACTTTTTGAGCTTTCTCATATCCCAAAGGTACGCATTATGATCATCGCTTGCGGTAGCAAAATTGAAGGCTTCCATTGGATTCCAAGCAATGGCATTGGTTCTCATGCTTGTGACCACCTTCTGGACCGGCGAGTTCGTCCGAATATCATATATCACGACCGAATTGTCACTTCCTGCCGATGCAATGATATTGGTTTCGGTTTTATTGAACTTAACGGTCGTAATATTATCAGCTCCCCATGATAAATCAGATACATAATTGCTTCTATTGATGTCCCAGAGTTGAATGTTCAACCCTCCAGTGACAAAAGTTCCATCATCTCGATGGTGATCCAATCCTTTGAATGCATGTTCACCCAAAAAAGTCTTGATCAATCCGTTATCTTTGGCACTATAAAGCTCTTCGTCATTGATGGCGGTGTTGAAATCCATGGCATTGACCGACCATAACTTGATGGTCTTATCGTCACCACACGAGATCACGTTGTGGGTGTTTGGAGTGACGACTAATCCACTCACCATTCCGTAATGAGCTTTGAAACTAATCTTTTCTTCTCGAGAGATGAGATCCCAGTACTTAATCACACCATCTCCAGACCCACTGGCCACTTGGTTGATAGTATCGAAGTTCTTCGCTATAGAATAGATTCCGTCTCGGTGTCCGTCTCCTAATTGGCCTACAAACGGTTGGGCAAACATTCTTTCTAATTTGGTGGCATTCAATGCTTTTGTATACTCTCTGGCTCTCTCAAACGGATGTAACGCTGGATTGAGATTCCGAGGCAATGAAGATTCTTGTGTGTTCCTCACAGGCACATAAGTATCAGCAGACCTACTAATGGTTTTGATTTTCATGGATGATTAAGTTTTTGATCAATTGCGATGAGACTGAAAAATTGCGATAAAGTGGTATTTTTATTATTTGTATAATTAACTCTATAATACTATTACAATATTTTAAGTCCTGCTTAAAACTTACAACATTACATCCAAGACTAAACTCACATCATCAACGTTTTGTTTGGATAAATCGTGTAAAAATGGTAAAAGATCTAAAAGTTCATTATCATGAGTATCACTAAACCATGAACTTATTGGAACTGAATGTTGAGGATGGAAAATATATGATGCCGGTGAATTATCAATGATGATTGATTCATTCAATGGTCTACCAATTTGACTTAAATTCTTGATGAAGTTCCCTTCATAATTGTAGCATGAATCTCTGAATAATCTATGATGCACGGATTTATTGATATCTAATTTATCCAATAATGGATTTCCATATTTTGAAACTGATGCGGTGAATACAACTACTTCATACCATTCACCGACTTTTTTCAAAAACTCATCAACCCCTGGTCTTTTGATGACATACACATGATGAATTTGATTTTCAATTTCAACGGGTATAACAAAGTCAGCGGTTCTTAAATATTTGAATGATGAATGAACCAAAGTTTCATCCAAATCTAGAATCAAACACTTTTTACCTTTGAACTTCTTTTCATTTTTTTTACCTAATAACCATCCCGTCTCTACGTCTCTATACTGTCCTTCTTGAAATTTGGTTAGTTCTAACATACTTTCTTCATCCAAATCATCAACATCCATTGGTGCTGTTTCTGTTGTTTCTGTTGCTTCTGGATCTGCATCCGTTGCGTTTGCTGCCCCATTTATCCTTCTTCCTTCGTCTTCGTCATTTTCTCCTTCATCTTCTTCATTTGCCTCCGCAATCACAACATCCTCACCCTTCCGTTGGTTCACGCCACCACTCTCACTTGATTCGGAACTGCTACTACTATTCTTGTTGACCACCGGGCTGTTGCTGTTATTTACAATATCATCATTGGTATTAGCTACAGTTTCGGTCTCAGAATGGGTCGAATTGCCTTCTTTGTTGTTTTTAGTTCCAGTCATTAAGGGCGTTGCGTATGTCTTGGATGCATCCTTACCGTTATACTTGTTTTCGTCAGTTTCATCCCTCGTTTCCACAGAACAACAAAATATTGATGATAATCCCATGGTAGAATTCGTTCACCGTATGCTGGTTTTTTTCTTTCAAAAGTTCTTGTTTCGGACTATTGGATTCTCTTGATATGAACTTGTACAGGAGGTTTGATAGATTGGCTGACTTTCCTACGATTATCCTTGATTTATATATCGAAAACCGATCTCTACTTGCTGGTTCCCCTAGTTTTGTTCAAAATGTTTTCGCTTTGTGTGAAAAAGTTTGAGAAATCTGCTGGTCGTTGGGTAACCAGATAATTTTTTTTGGTCGCCAGCGGTCGCGGTACAGATGGCTCTAACAGCCCGCGAGAACCGGGGCCATTTTCTCGCCCTAAAAATTTATTTGTTGTTTCAAAAGGTTTTACAGGCCTATGTGGATTGTTTGGTAGACTTTGAATAACAATGGATATCAAATCAGCGCTTGAAAGACTCGTGGATTTGCCAACGGACATCGTGCTCCAGATCCTTGAATTGTTGACTGATAGCGAACATATAAAAGAGTTTTTTCTCTATTGGCCCGAAACCAGAAGTTTGGTGATTCTGGCCTTCTATAAAGAATTGCATTGCATCGTCAGTCCCTTACCGCAACAGGATCACGTGTGCTTGGACGGTACCGCGTACAGTCCCGTGGTAGATCTTCTTTATTTGGGTGAAATCGATGAGTTTTTACTGCTAAATCGGGATTTAGTGCCCTATAAATTCTTGTTCCTAGCTGGTGCAGATCTCTTATCGTTAGTTGAATTGTTTGAGAAATATCACCAAAGATTCCATGCTGTTGATCATTTGGAAATCATCGTTGACGGGAAGCATCAACTTCTGTTGCCAGAAGGACTAGATTCGATTCTTGGGTCTCCTAATTTGTCCAGATTACAACTTGGAAATTTCGATTTTAAGAAATTAAAGACTTTCACATCCCATATACTTCCTCGTGCCATGAAGTTGAAGACAATCGAGTTCCTAGCTCATAACGTGACGGATTGGAGTGATTATTGCTGGCCACCTAATCTCCTTAGCTTGGATGTTTCTTGGAACAGCCGTACGAATGTGTTGAGTTTAAACTTGAATGACAATTTACAACAGTTGTATTTGAATATGTGCAACATCAATTCCTCCAACTTGATACAGCTCATCGAGAAGCTTCCTTCGCAGTTGAAAGTGTTGATGTTGACCTACAATAGTATAGATGTATTTTACGGGAACAGATTGAATGATAATATCGAAAAAATCGATGTTTCTTTCAATAGAATCCACCAATTGGTCGATTCTTCTCAGCAAATCACCGAAGCCACACGAATATTCCCCCTGGGAGTTCGAGAATTGAATTTGAGCTCGAATTTCATCACGAATCTGACCCTTTTACACCTCAAAGAGACCCATTGGCCTCAGAACTTACGGGTTATTAACTTGAGTGGCAACCGTATCACCGATTTGTATGTTCTAAGACTTCCAGATTCGGTCGAAAGCCTTCAATTGGACGGAAACGACTTGAAATTCGTGCCCCAAGATTCCAATTCACTGCTTATCAAGGCATATAAATTCCCCAAACAGTTGAAATATCTTCTGATATTCAATTCAAGAAACCTCACCAAATATCTAGATTCCACCCGGATCCAATCACAGGCTCCGTTTCAGAACTACATAGAGTTTCCTACAGGTCTAAGACATTTGTCTATGATCAGTAGCAAGATCGAGACTCTTGAGTATTTCAAGTTTCCCGATTCGATCAGCAATATCAATTTGACGCTAAATAAGCTTCACGACTTGGACTCTTACCAATTCAAATGGACAGACTTGGTCAATCTCAAGCGGCTAGACGTGGACGATATGGATCTTACCAATTGGCGCAGGCCTATGAACCTAAAACTCGAATCGGTATCATAGGATCTGAAGAAAGATAACGGTCGTTCATTGGCAAATCCTCACTCTCGAAATCAAAACATAAGTTTACACGAAAAAAAACAACAAAAAAATTTTCGTAACACAGTTAACTAATTGATTATGAGAGAAATTGTATGTTGAGATCAGTGACGAACCGAAGGAATAGTGATGCAAGTGGGACTGCTGGGCTGTGATTCTCGAATGTTCGATGAGTCTGAAATCAATTGAGTGGCAAATGTGGCCTCCCCTATTTACCAAATTCCTTAAATTAACCTACGCGGTGTTTGGGTTTTTTTTGTCAAAATACTAACAAATTGTAGATTCATTTGTCCACTGGTCAATGTGGTAACCAAATCGGTGCTGCGTTCTGGGAAACTATTTGTGAGGAGCATGGCTTGGATAATAACGGGAACTTTCAGGGAAATGATGAGGTTCAAAGATCAAAATTAGATGTTTATTTTAATGAGGCTTCAAGTGGGAAATACGTTCCCAGGGCTGTATTAGTGGATTTAGAGCCGGGTACGATTGATAATGTTAAAAGCTCAAAGATTGGGAACTTATTTAGACCAGACAATTACATTTTTGGCCAAAGTTCTGCTGGAAATGTTTGGGCTAAAGGTCATTATACTGAAGGAGCAGAATTGGTTGATTCAGTTTTAGAAGTGGTTAGAAGAGAAGCAGAAGGTTGTGATTCTTTGCAAGGATTTCAAATCACTCATTCTTTGGGTGGTGGTACTGGATCAGGTATGGGTACTTTATTAATTAGTAAAATTAGAGAAGAATTCCCCGATAGAATGATGGCGACTTTTTCTGTGGTTCCATCTCCTAAAACTAGTGATACCGTTATTGAACCCTATAATGCTACGTTATCAGTCCATCAATTGGTTGAAAACTCCGATGAAACATTCTGTATTGATAATGAAGCTTTATACAATATTTGTCAAAGAACTTTAAAATTGAATCAACCAAACTATTCAGAATTAAACAATTTGGTTTCTTCAGTTATGTCAGGAGTCACCACATCATTACGTTACCCAGGTCAATTGAATAGTGATTTAAGAAAATTGGCTGTTAATTTAGTGCCATTTCCAAGATTACATTTTTTCATGGTTGGTTATGCACCATTAACTTCAATTGGATCTAAGTCTTTCAGATCTTTAAGTGTACCAGAATTAACTCAACAAATGTTTGATGCCAATAATATGATGGCTGCAAGTGATCCTAGAAATGGAAGGTATTTAACTGTAGCAGCATTTTTCAGAGGTAAAGTTTCAGTTAAAGAAGTTGATGATGAAATGTTCAAAATCCAACAAAGAAACTCATCATATTTCGTTGAATGGATTCCAAATAATGTTCAAACCGCAGTTTGTTCGGTTCCACCAAAAGATTTAGATATGTCAGCTACATTTATTGGAAATTCTACTTCAATTCAAGAATTATTTAATAGAATTGGAACTCAATTTAGTGCAATGTTTAGAAGAAAAGCTTTCTTGCATTGGTATACTAGCGAAGGTATGGATGAAGATGAATTTAGTGAAGCTGAATCTAATATGAATGATTTGGTAAGTGAATATCAACAATATCAAGAAGCAGTAATTGAAGAAGATCTTGATTATGCTGATGAACAAATTTTGGATGATAACATGGATCCAAATTAATCATATATAAAGCAAAATCCACCTGTTCTTTTTATTTCTCTTAGTATTGAGTGTTAGAGATGTCTAGTTATTGAATGTATTAATATTTTTAAAATAATGATTTCAACCTTTTGTTTTATTTGATGCTATTTAATTTCCTCTTAAAAAGTTCTTAACAAAGTCATTCTTGTCAATCTTTCCGTATGCATTTTGATCATCAAAGTATCTCAACACATGGCATTGTTGTTTCCAGAAATTCACGAGTTCTTGGAATTCCATTTGTCCTTTCATATATAATACATTGGAAACCCCTAAATCTTGTACAAATCTATGTCTTTCAAACTCTTGTCTAATTTTGGTTTTAACATTGGCCACTGGCATATCTAATTCGTATAAGTCACTCATTTCTTTGGAGTATCTCATGTACCGACGGTACAAGTGCAATACCCGCTTTCTAAGTTCGCCATTTGTGGCTGACCGTCTGGTGGTTTCTGCAAACTCAGTGGCTAAAGTCATTGATACGATGAATTTGTTTTTGGTCGAATGTGGTTGGATGAGAATTTAGCGGTAGGCACACGCACAGTTTTTCGGTGTAGTGTTTTTCACCAGCAGTCGAATAACAGACAAGAAGCATGGTATGACGTGTATGTACCGACAAGATGGTATGTTAGAGCATTTTTGGCACGTAGAGAGTAGGGATCCTGGTTTTACGGAGCTATGAAGCCGAAATTGACCGATATACATAAGCATTGAAGATTCGCTTGGTATTACATAAGATTTTCTATGAGTATTACATAAGCATTACATAAGCACTGTATTAGCAATAAGCATTAGAAACTTGCACGAATTCGTTTCAATAATTCACTTGAAGGGTCAAGTAACTTGATGAACCTGCAAAGTTCAAAGCACCAATCCCAATTGTTCATTTCAACAAGTCTATCGAATAAATTTAAAATGATTTGTTCGTCATGTTTGTTCAAGTAATTATCATCTTCATTATCTGATTTTAGATTTAAATAAATGATCAAGAAGTTATATGCCAATTTAACGTCACTGATTTCGATCAAAAATTCCATGAATGCTATTGGTGTAGTGTCTAGGACTTCGAAGAAATAACCCCACACCAGAAATTCGATTTTTCGTAAGCAATTTATGAATATTTCAAAGTTATTATAGTATTTGATCAATTCAACTAATGGGTAGACCAAGCTATCTTTGGTAGATAAATACCTGAACAATAACAACTCCAAACAGTAGTCAAAGTTCTTGAATCCACTAAATTTCCCAACAATGGTAGGTTTGGCAACCTTGTTCTTTATATCGAATTCTATCAATTTATTTAGAATAAGTTGAGATGTAACTCGAATCTTCAAGAACTCTGAGCTGGTTATTTGATCCTGTAAGCCTATCAAACTCACAGAATTAGCGTTGTTCTGTATGCGAAGGGGCTGGAAATCTTGGAGTTCGACAGTTATAGGATTGATAAGCTGTTTAGTGAACTCTAGGGACTCTTGTTCGTTTTCCATATCTTCAAGTCCGTCGATCGGATCATTCACAGGATTGAAGATCAACTCAATTAAATGGGTAAGATTGTAAATTAATAGCTTGGGGCCCTGGGAAACATATAAATACCTCACCAATTCATCATTGATTTTGACGTCATTAATGTTGAAATCTTCAATATGATCGTTGATTGTTATCAATTGGAAATAGGTCGTGAGTAGAATCTTGTTGGACTCATTTTTCAACAAGTAAAATTCTCCAGTGTTAAGAAGAAATAAAAAGTTTAAATTGCTGAGTAATTGGATCTTACAGACATTGTTTAAATGAATCTTGTCTTTCATAGTATCCATATCTATGGTCTGACAATGTTTCATAAAAAACTTGTATGTATGTCCAGCAGTGTTGGTATAGTTCTCAAGCAACTCAAGAATATGTAATTTGTACTCCACATCCAAAATCACCAACTTATTCCCACATAGCTCAATATCAATAATATCTGTGAATTCTCTTCTCCATATGAACAAGTCAGAATCGAAATTAAAAGTCAGACCTCCAATGCCATACAATACGTCATCAGTTAGATTGATGACCACAATTTCATTAATTACTTGATTCTGCATGCTGGATTCGTCCACCTTTTTATTGACTAAAATCAAAAACTGTCCGTAGCTCATATGATTTATAATGTTTAGTCTTTCCATGTAATAATTTTTGAAATTAAACCATACGAGATGGTTGAAGTTATTGCCTGTTTTATAAGGGTTTGAGATGGAGATTTTATCACTGGCAGTGATGATGAATTGATTATTGGCATTTTTGGATATCTTGAAATCATTAACCTGGTGATATTTGTACTCAGAAAGAATTGGATATTTGACCAAGTTATTTCCATTGGAATCAACAACAGTAAAATATTCACTACCTGCGAGAATGCAGTCCTTGAAATTAAGGACTCTGTTAAGGTTAATTTTGGACATTTGTCTGGTCAGATCATTTACAGTTATAAGGTAGTCTGAATCCTTGGATATCATGAAATAGTTACACAAGAACAAATCCTCTTCAAGCTCATTGGAGAGATTTTCAGTGTTGCTGTAGATATTTCCGAATTTCGAGCAGATTAACCAGTGTCCTTGGTCATTGAGAATCACCAAAAACTTTCCATCAGAAGCCCATTTGTAAGATTTGACAGTCCAATCGATGTTTATGTCTGTGCAATGAATTAGATCAGTATCAAATCGATAAATGGAGAACTTGTTTTCTTTTGTTTCTATTGCTAGTAGGTCGCCACTATCATTGAACTGTAACAGCTTAATTGCCAATTTGGTGTCGAGTTTATACCCTTTTGGTACCAAATCCTTGCCATCAAAGGTAAGAAACCATATTTCTCCAAGCTCATTGGAAAACAAGAAATAGTTATGGCGATGGTTATACCATATGGACTCGATCACAGCCTTATTGTACCATTCAAAGTCAGTAATCTTGAATACTTCATTATTCATGGACTTTAGATTGATCATTTGCAAGAAAAAGTTATTGTAAACAAATAAATTATGACTATTGGGCTTCAAAAAGAAAGTCCCTATTCCAATGCCCACTTTTATTGTTCGGTATACCGTCAACTTGACCATTTCAATGTTCAAGTTTACAATATTTTTGGGATTATTGAAGTTCTCAACGCTCTCGAGATTGAGATAATCACCAGTAGTGATACTTCTGGTCAAATTGTCCAAAAGTTTGGTGAAGGCGTTGTTTTTGATATTGCTATTGACCGGTAGAAGGGTTTGTAAGTACGTTGAAGAATTGGAATCGTAAACGTCAAATATAGGCGAGTTTGGATTGATGGATAGCTGATATATAAACAAGTAATCGTTGGCTGTCAGCATGAACAAGTTAGCAATGTTTAACCTCGAGGCTCGGAACCCCAAACTGATGCTTTTGGTCTTCAATTGCAGGTTATTTCCATATTGTTCGAGTGATTCAGCCGATCGAAAATGCACCGCTAACGGGAGTAATGTGAGCTTGTGTGACACTATGATCGAGTCATGTGTCAATATCGCCACAAGGATCGTGTTGGGAATATCAATGACATCGAGAATCGGCGATCTGGTGAGCACTGGAACTGTGATCTCTTTGGTGTCTATCCAAACCATTGATTTGTTCGCGAAATGAGAATGAGAATAAGAACACCAAGAACAAGAATGAAATGAAGATGATACTGAAGCCATGTATAGGAACGCGATAGTGGAGAGAAGGAGCAGAATGAGTGCAAATGAGAGCTGGAGCAGAGATCAGACGCATGATGGTGGAATTGGCGGCCCTGTTTATATGGTATAGATAGGGTAAGTAGCCGTGGTAATAGAGCCTGTAGAACAGTATAGCCAGTGAAAAGAACAAAATTTGTAGTAAGATCACGGTAAAGAAGGTTGTTTATATTTGCTGATGGTCTCTAGACGGAAGTTCAAGCCTATTCCACCAAAAAGGACTCTATTTGCAGTATTTTTGGTACTCATATCAGAGCCCAAAATGGATCTTGATCCCTTTTCTCGAAGATTAATATCACGGCCCACTAGTTATTAACTTGCACTGTTCATTTGGTGGGACCGAGAATAGTGAAGCATCTCAATAGTCGGTTCAACATCCGCACTGTTGGCCAACGGTCTCATTACAAGTTAACTTATCTGGGAAACCGGATATTCATTTGCAGCCAAAATTATGATTTTCCGTGGTGGCCGGAAAAACCGAAATTACGGAATTACAATCAACATTCATATCATATATATTTTGAATAAATATTTTAGTTGCTAAGTTTGACTCTGACAGCTTTGACTTGAGTGTAGGAATCCAAAGATTCTTCACCCATTTCTCTACCGAAACCAGATTGTTTGAATCCACCAAATGGAACAGAGTGGTGGAAATCATTGTAGGTGTTAACCCAAATAGTACCAGCTTTAAGTCTGTTGGCAATACTGATGACAGTGTTGATGTCTTTGGAGTGGATACCAGCAGCTAAACCATAGTTGGAGTCATTGGCCCATTCAACAACTTGATCAACATCCTTGAATTTAGTGGCAGTGACAACTGGACCAAAGATTTCTTCTTTGACAATTTGCATACTTTCACTAACGTTTCCGAAAACGGTTGGTTTGATGAAGAATCCCTTTTCACCGTGTCTTTGACCACCAGTAAGAACAGAAGCACCTTCGCTTTTACCAATGTCAATGTATTTCAAGATTTTATCGAATTGAGCCTGGGAGTTTTGAGCACCCATTTGGGTGGTTTCGTCAAATGGGTCACCAATCTTAAGAGCATCAAGTTTTTGGACCAATGCAGCCATGACATCATCGTAAATATCTTCATGAATGTAGAGTCTTGAACCTGCACAACAAACTTCACCAGTGTTGTAGAAAATACCACCAATGATGTTGGTAGCAGCTTGGTCAACATCAGCATCTTTGAAAACAATATTTGGAGATTTACCACCCAATTCCAAAGTGACTTTCTTTAAAGATTCAGAAGCAGTCTTCATAATGTGTTTACCAACAGCAGTGGAACCAGTGAAGGAGATTTTGGAGATCAAGTCGTGTTCACAGATGGCACTTCCAACAGTTTTACCTAAACCAGTAACGACATTAACAACACCAGCTGGGAATCCAGCTTCTTTACATAATTGAGCAACGTACAAAGCCGATAATGGAGTGGCTTCAGCAGATTTGAAAACCATGGTGTTACCAGTGGCAGCAGCTGGAGCCAATTTCCATGTCAATAACAAGACGGGGAAATTCCAAGCAACAATTTGTCCACATACACCGATTGGTTCTCTTCTGGAGTAGGTGAAATGAGAATCACCAGTTTCCATAACTTTACCATTGACTTTATCAGCCCAGCCAGCAGCTGATCTTAAACAGTTGGCAGCTAAAGCAATATCACCTCTAGCATCACTGATACATTTACCATTGTCGTAAGATTCAATGGAAGCCAAGATTTCACTATGCTCTTCGTACAAGTCAGCCAATTTGTTCAAACATCTGGTTCTAACCATTGGATCACTAGTAGCCCAGCCACTATTTTTGAAAGCTTCGTCGGCTGCTTTAGCTGCAGCGTCAACATCAGCTGCAGAACCTTGATAAACTTTGGTGATCAATTCTTCGGTTGAAGGAGAAATGGTTTCCAATGTTTGCTTATCTTGAGGGTAGACAAATTCATTGTTGATGAATAAACCGGTTGGTTGCTCGTATTTCAAACCATTTGGTAAAGTGATTGGCACTTTTAATGGTAATGAAGAGTTTAATCTAATTTGATTAACCACAGAGCTTTTATTGCTAAGAACTGTTTTACCAATTGACTTGAACATGTTGGTGATTAAGAGACATTTTTAGGAGTATGCTTTGGTTTTTATACTTTTGACTTTATATGAGGGGTAGTCTAACAAGCAATTTCAATGCCGACTTTGCTATAGTTGGTAAGAAAATGAAAAATACTGAAAAAAAAAAAATTCTCCCAATTTGGCAGAGCCTGGTCTTAAACTCCGAAAGGTTCGATTTCCATCTTTGCTTAACTCCCCACAAAATATGGGGTGTATTGTTAAAATGGACATTTTGCTCGTTACAACCCGCGTGGCAAATTCGGCAATTACACCGCTTGTTAAGGCCGGGCCAATGGCCATGTGAAGAGATTTGTAGCGTGAATGTTGGGACATAGTAATTGAGAATTTGCCCGGGTAAATTTGCTTTTCTAGGCCCATGGTTCTAATCACCGGACAAGAATCTGCATATTGTCAATTTTTTTTACAGGTTAGGAGTATACAGTTAACGAACCGAAAAAGCTCTCAGCACACAAGGTTTCTCCGGGGGCGATGAGTAAACTCAAAAGAGATATCTTAGGCACTGAGAATCCCACCCAAAAATCGTTAAACGAATCAGTGGTGAATTCCGTGTCGGATAGTTGGAATTATTTCCGACATGGAGAGCTTATTGGACAGATGGCTGACAAATCAAAAAAATCCCGGGTCAATCACATTATTGGATGAATCTCCATTGAAGGCTAACATGTAAGAGTAATGTCCGAACTCGAAGAAAGGTGCCAATAGGCAAAAAAAAAAAAATAATTATGACGTTTCTAAAGTCCGATCATGGAGTTTAGAACTGTTTTGTTGAGAAAAAAGAATGGCTTTGGAGTTAAGACCGTGACGTGTATGTTAATGAGGTTCGGGGATCGGAAATAAAAATGTTTATTTACAAGTTGATAAACTAGAGAAATTCTTTGGCTTTTCTTCTGAAAGCATTACAATCTCTCAACCACTGTTTATAATTATTGAGAGAATATATTCTTTCTCCATAATAATCGGGTACTGGATTGGAAAATGACTGTGATGAAGGATCTACCCTTTGAGCTTTGACTTTTTGGAGAAATATTTGGTCTTTAAGTTTGAAACTATTGAGAATATTTCTGTTGACTAAATTGAAAATTGGACGGCCTAAAAATGGACCCAACAAGTATCCAAAACCCCCGCCCAAAACCACTGCTCCTCCCATCACCATGAAAGGGTCAAATCCCATTATTGGTTTTTCAAGGTCAATTTCAATATTTCCCAAATAATTTAATGTAATAGATCCTCCTATTAAACCGGTAACTATTGAGGATGCAACATTGATTCTATTGCTTTGCTTTTTTAACTGGAAATAGTCCACCCAGTTCAACCCACGCGAGCTCGAGTTGAACCGGAACTGCGACCCGTTACTTATCATTGATCTCTTATTCAATCCTACTAATCTACTGATCAACATGCTGTATTCACTGGAAAAAATTTGATTTTGAAAATTGCTCCATGTAACACCACCACGGCGTGTCTGTACCGTGCGCGCTCCATACAAAAAAGCGCTTGGTGGTTGGTTTTTCCTGCGGGCGTGCGAAACACAAGTTCGCGACCTCCTCGTTTGTTCAATGAAAATTTTTTGAAAACATACCCTTTGATAGTATATAACGCGTGGGATTAAACATTTCATTTATCGTTATTATATACATTCAATTGTTTGACACATTTCTTGGGTTTATTCAGCTTATTGTACTATGAATGGGACGGCGATCAACGGCGGAGCGGATCTCAACGGCTCAGACTCCCTGGGCCTGTCCTTTAAATATCCAGAATCAAAAGATCATTTGGCTAGTTTATTGTCTCAATATTACGCTTTAGCCAAGCTGGATAAAGAAGCGAGATCTAACCACGAGAAAAATCTTCATGATAATCCAGATGATTTCAAAAATGTTCCTTATACCGATTCAAATCGAAGTTCAAAGCATAAACTCGAGGAGATCTTTTATAAAGTAGTTAAAGATTATGAAAATTATCTGTCTGAATTGGATGAATTGTATAACCAACTAAATACTTTGGATGCAGCCGAAGAGGAGAAGGAAGAGGATTTTGATTACGATCTTTTTGAAAAGCAGATTCTAAGTGTTCAATTATTATCGAAAGATTTGGATCTTCCTGTTACTCTCCAGGATTCTTTGAAAGAGAGATCTTCCCCGGTCGAAAAAGATTTACCTACGGAGTTATTTAATGAGATTTTTAAGTCAAGTGACGATTACTCCGATTATTTGTCCAAATTGAAAGGTTTGGGCATAAGTGTTTCCACTCCAATCGATCATAATAAACCAACTTTGAGTAATTTGGGTAATTATTATACAGAGGAAATGATATCTGCGAAAATTGCTAATAGAATTCAAGATCTCGAGAACCTACCTTTGAATCTCGGTACTTTCAAGTTCGATGCTCAGAATCCTTCGGATCACTACGATGAATTGAAAATAAAGTCACTCATAGAATTAAAAGCCCTTAAAGTATTGGCCAAACAGAAACAATTGAAGAAACTTATTATTTCCTATCAAAACAATGATGCACATAGAACTGTGGATTCTTTGAAAAATAGTCTTTGGATCAATCAAGTTCTAAGATCATTTTACATAAGACCTAAAATCGAAGTTTCCAACCCTGAAAACTTAGCCATTAAGTTGGAAGAAAGACGTAAAGCTGAGTTGGAAATCGAAAAAAGGAAATCTCATCTCGACAAGATTGACAAAACTATCGATTTGATGAATGATAGTAAAAAGGATAAATTATCAAGGTATAACAAACATCAAAATGTTGTTAAAGCGGTAAATACTTTCCATTCACTGACAGAAAAAGACGAAAGCAAGAAATTGGAAAAGACTGCCAAACAACGTTTGCAGGCCTTGAAAGCTGATGATGAAGAAGCTTATATGAAATTATTGGATGAAACAAAAGATCATAGATTAACTCATCTTTTGAAACAGACCAACCAATTTTTGGACTCGTTAGCCCAAGCTGTCAGAGTACAACAAGTTGAACTGGGTGCTGAAATTCCTTTGGAAAAAGGTGCTGAAAAACCTGCTGGTGACAGTGTTGATGAATTGAGAGAAAAAATTGACTACTATCAAGTGGCTCATAGAATCAAAGAAGAAGTTAAGGTACAGCCAACCATTTTAGTGGGTGGGACATTAAAAGAGTATCAAATGAAAGGTTTACAATGGATGGTGTCATTATACAATAATAAATTGAACGGTATTCTAGCAGATGAGATGGGGTTGGGTAAAACTATCCAGTCTATTTCTTTGGTCACCTATTTGATTGAAAAGAAACATGAAAGTAAATTTTTGGTCATTGTTCCTTTATCTACCATCACCAACTGGACTCTTGAGTTTGAAAAATGGGCCCCTTCAGTTAAAACAATCGTATACAAAGGATCCCAGAATCAAAGACGGGAATTACAACCAGATGTCCGAGCCGGAAATTTCCAGGTTCTATTGACTACTTATGAATATATTATTCGAGAAAGACCGATCTTGAGTAAGTTTGAATATAGCCATATGATCATCGATGAGGGTCATAGAATGAAAAATTCCGAATCCAAATTGTCCGTGACATTAAGAACTTATTATAAAACAAAAAATCGGTTAATTTTGACGGGTACTCCATTACAGAACAACTTACCAGAGTTGTGGGCTTTGTTGAATTTCGTGTTACCCAAAATCTTCAATTCAGCTAAATCTTTTGACGAATGGTTCAATACTCCATTTGCCAACACCGGTTCACAAGAAAGAATAGAATTGACAGAAGAAGAAAGTTTATTGGTTATCCGAAGATTACATAAAGTTTTGAGACCATTTTTATTAAGAAGATTGAAGAAAGATGTCGAAAAGGATTTACCTGATAAAGTCGAAAAAGTGTTAAAATGTAATTTGTCTGGTTTGCAATATGTGTTGTATCAACAGATGTTGAAACACAATGCATTCTTTGTAGGATCAGACGCAGGAAGTACAAAGAGTGGTATCAAAGGTTTAAATAATAAGATCATGCAATTGAGAAAAATCTGTAATCATCCGTTTGTTTTTGAAGAAGTTGAAACGGTTTTGAACAGTAGCAAATTGACCAATGATTTAATATGGAGAGTTTCTGGTAAATTTGAATTATTAGATAGAATCTTACCCAAGTTTAAAGCTACAGGCCATAGAGTTTTAATGTTCTTTCAAATGACTCAGGTGATGGATATAATGGAAGACTTCTTAAGATGGAGAGAAATGCAATACTTGAGATTGGATGGAAGTACTAAAGCTGAAGATAGACAGGATATGTTGAAAGTTTTCAATGCTCCGAACTCCGAATACTTCTGTTTCTTATTATCTACAAGAGCAGGTGGTTTGGGATTGAATTTACAAACGGCAGATACCGTCATTATTTTCGATACCGATTGGAATCCCCACCAAGATTTACAAGCTCAAGATAGGGCCCATAGAATCGGACAGAAGAACGAAGTGAGAATTTTACGATTGATCACCAACGATTCTGTTGAAGAAGTGATTCTCGAAAGAGCTCATCAGAAATTGGATATTGATGGGAAAGTTATTCAAGCAGGAAAGTTTGATAACAAATCCACAGCTGAAGAACAAGAACAATTTTTAAAGAAATTGTTGGAAGCAGAAGCATCAAAAGACGACAGTGAAGAAAAGAATATGTTGGATGATGACGAAATAAATGAGGTTTTAGCAAGATCCGATGAAGAGAAAATCATATTTGCTGAAATGGACGAAGAACGAAAGAAATTGGATGCATCTCACAACATTCGTCAACGGTTATTGAGTGAAAAAGAACTTCCACCGGTGTTCACCGAAGATATCAGTCATCATTTCGAAAAAGATACCAAGGAATTGAGCCGGATGAGAGTGAAAAAGAGAGTCAAATATGACGATGGATTGACTGAAGAGCAATGGTTAATGGCAATGGATGACGATAATGACTCTGTCGAAGATGCCATCAAGCGGAAAGAAGCTAGAGCTGCAAAAAGACGAAGATCAAGCGCATTAGCAGAAGGTAAAACCCTTGAACAATTCGAAGCTGAAGAATTGGAAAATGGCCATGCCCTTTATGATGATCTGGTATTGGATGATATTGACGAAGATGATGAAGACGAAGATGATAACGTATCGAGACGCAAACGAAGTCGCCGAGTGGCAACACCCAGCAAGTTTGAAGAAGAAGATGATGATGAGTTTGAAGAGGAAGCAGACGAAGAAGAACATCACCAACAAGAAAACCAACTTTTGCTGGCAGGACTCAAAATTCTCGATGGATTGGAGGAGTTGGTAGCAGATGATGGACATAAAACCATCGAAATCTTTGAAAAGTTGCCATCACGAAAGTTGTATCCCGATTACTACAAGGTGATTAAGAAACCAGTTTCGCTCAATCAAGTGTCCAAGAATTTGAAAAATAACAAGTATTACGATCTCAACGAATTGAAACAAGACTTGTTGGTCATGTGCTCCAATGCCAAAACCTATAACGAAGAAGGGTCTTGGATATATACTGATGCCGAAACCGTTGAAAAATATATCACCAGCTTATAGAAATAAAATCTTATACTGAGTCGTGTCTCTGCCGGAGAAAGGGTCTTGTAGTGCGCAAACCAAATACATCTCCGAGCCAATCACAAGCCAGTCATTTGGGCTTACCAATGCAAGACAGTGTCAACGCACCAAATACCTAGCAACAACGTCCATTGGCAGGTCACCTGACTTCAATTCGAGAGAAGGTGGACAAAATAGCTGACTAAGCTTTTGTCAAGATCCTCTCCCAATTGGAATAAAACCCTAGGACTTGGGCTCTTAGTAATCAAGGATTATGTTCTAGCCACGATAAAATCATTTCATTTCCCCAGATTATAAAAGCAAGCCAATCTCCTGGAAAAAACCGAGATTTTTTTTCACATCATTAACAGAAAATGTCCGTTGCAGCTTCATTGAAGAATACGTACGTGAGATGGGCAATTGTTGGAGCATTTGGTGCAAGTATTGGAGGGAGTTTCTTTAATCAGCAAAATGAACTGAAAGCACAGTTGAAGTTTAGACATATGATGGCTGGTGCATTCCCATTGGCTGTCATTCCACAAGGAAAGACTTACAAGGACTATCAGAAAGTGTACAATTCAATTGCGGACAAAGTAAGAGATGATGACGATTATGATGATGGTGCTGGAAGATATGGGTTATTGACGAGATTAGCATGGCATTGTTCGGGAACTTTTGATGGACAAAAGAAATCTGGTGGGTCATATGGAGGGACTATGATCTATAAACCTGAAGCTACAGATCCCGAAAATGCTGGTTTGGACTTGGCCAGAGACTTTTTGGAAGAATTCAAAGAATTGTATCCATGGATATCACGAGGTGATCTTTGGACCTTGGGAGGCGTGGTTGCAATCCAAGAAGCTGGCGGACCAAAAATCAAATGGAGAGCTGGTAGAAAAGATATAATGGATCCATCCAAGATTCCACCTAATGGAAACTTACCAGATGCTTCTAAAGATGGGAAATACGTTAAGAATTTGTTTGCTAGAATGGGATTCGATGAAAGAGAAACTGTGGCTTTGATCGGAGCACATTGTCTTGGAAAATGCCATGTACAAAATTCAGGTTATGATGGTCCATGGGGTCCTTCTTTCAACATGTTTACCAACGATTTTTTTGTCAGATTGTTACAAGATTGGCATGTCAAGAAATGGAATGGTAAAAAACAATATGAAGATAACGAGACCAATTCATTTATGATGTTACCAACTGATATGGCCTTGAAAGAAGAGTCTTACTTTGTCAAATACGTGAAGATGTATGCTGAAGATCAAGATTTATTCTTTAACGATTTTTCCAATGCATTTACAAAATTGATTGAAAACGGGATTGAGTTCCCCAAAGACTCGGAAAGAATGATCTTTAAAACTTTGGACGAGCAAGATATGTAAGTATTATACAGATTATTTGAATCCGAACTCTGGACTTTGTTTGCGCGTAAATTCTGTACCGCACCTGCGCGTATTTTTGGGTCCCAGAAGTCCCAACTGGTCAAGCGAAAAATCGCCCACGCCACGACCCGCGTTTTGAATTTTTCATCTCATATAAAGTGAAAAATTTTCAAGTGAAAAATTTTTCTTTTCTTTTGATTAACTGAAAACCAAAGATGAAATTCATTCAAACTGAACAAGTTTTAGATATTCCAGAAGGTGTCACTGTTGAAATCAAGGCCAGATCCATCAAGGTTTCTGGACCAAGAGGTGTTTTAAACAAGGACTTGAAACATATCGATGTTACCTTCAGAAAAATCAACAACAGACAAATCAAAATTATTGTTCACAACGGTGACAGAAAACACGTTGCTGCCTTAAGAACCGTTAAGTCTTTAGTTTCCAACTTGATCACCGGTGTTACCAAGGGTTACAAGTACAAGATGAGATACGTTTATGCGCATTTCCCAATCAATGTCAATGTCATTGAAGAAGATGGTCAAAAATTTGTTGAAATCAGAAATTTCTTGGGTGAAAAGAGAGTCAGAAAAGTCAAGGTTGTTGATGGTGTTGAAGTTGCTCCATCTGCCACTCAAAAAGATGAATTAGTTTTGACTGGTAACTCCTTAGAAGATGTTTCCCAAAATGCTGCTGCTATTCAACAAATGTGTTTGGTTAGAAACAAAGATATCCGTAAATTCTTGGATGGTATTTACGTTTCCGAAAAAGGTGTTGTTGAAGAAGAAGTCTAAAAACTTTTTATCATTTAATAATTCAATAAAAATGGATTCTTAATTAGTGGGATTTCCTGTATATTTTTTTTGCAAGACTAGGGTTATAGTTTTATTTAATTTTTTGAAAGTTGGCTGATTTGGAATCCCATTGGTCTCCTGTGATGACGTTACAGTGCTCACTATAATAAAGAGCCATCAACGTTTCACTTGTAGTTGCGTTTGAGACCTGGTACCCATTTTTCTAATTTTTTTAAGCAAAAAAAACTCTGCTCTTTGACCACTTGTCCTTGTTCTCTAATTGTCATATGACGGTTTATTTGAAGTTTGATTTTGTTTCAATTGTCTATAGTGGGGACATTATATACAAATGATACAAATACTCAATTCTCAAAATTCTCATAAATGGTTAAAGTTGCGTTCTTGGGCCCAAAAGGCACATATACTCATCAGGTATGTGAAATGGTCTTGTTTGGAAACAACCATGGTACTAACTTCATAGGCGGTATTACAAGAGTTTGGTGAGCTGATCGAAATATATCCACAAAGTTCTATTGCTGACTGTTTCAAAGTTGTGGATAATAAAAAGGTTGACTATTCAGTGGTACCATTTGAAAATAGCACTAATGGCCAGGTGATCTTCACCTATGATCTTATAAGAGACTGGTATATGAAGGCGAGTCCTCTGTTCAGAATAGTGGGTGAACAATTTGTGGCGATTCATCATAATTTGATGTCTGAAGAACTCGATTTGAATAACATCACCAAAATATATTCTCATCCTCAAGTATGGGGACAAGTGACCACATTTTTGGCGACTTTGAAACCCCTGGTGCAAAGAGTCGATACGTCTTCCACTTCCAAGGCAGCGGAACTTGTCAAATTGTCATCTGATAAAACAGTGGCGTGCATATCGTCTGCCATGTGCTCGAAACTTTATAATCTCCCAATTATCAAACCAGATATTGAAGATAATCGTGCAAACACAACGAGATTCTTGATTTTGGGTGACCAGCCACTAGCAGTGCGGTCTTCGAACCCCAAGTATGTGACGTCAGTGATATTCACGGTGAATCAAGATCAAGAACCTGGATCTCTATGTGATGCATTAATGATTTTCCAACAGAATAAAGTCAACTTAATATCCATCAATTCCCGGCCTTCAACGCAAAAAAACTGGCAGTATATATTTTTCGTCGAAATGGATGGGAACCACAAGATTGATGACAACGTTAAAGCCAGTATGGACCAACTTCAGCGTAAAACAAGAGAATTGGTTGTATTAGGAACATTTGAGAGACGGTGATACAATTGATGGTTTATATTCATATGTATTTATATATCTCATTATCAAAAAGCATGTACGTTCGTCTAAGCCCCAAACTTGTCAAATACCCACTCTTTACTGTCCAATGGGCACACGTGTCTGGTCTTTAACCATCTAGTAATACAATGGGTATGAAATGCGTGATTACATTGGCCCCATGCCGCTTTACAATCCTCGGGTTTATCTTGTAAGTTACCCTGGCACTCAATACATGGCTCCATCAAGTGGTTTCTGCAGATTGCACAGTTATCCACCACTATATCTGTCACACTGTTAGTAATTATGTTGTATTGATGTTTCCAAATCATACGTACCCCAAGACCAAAAGGCCACTGCAGTCCACTTTTTGACCTCGAACCTCTGCTTTGTTTTGGGCTCTGTTTGTTCCGCTTCCGGCACTACACTGGTTAGTACTGAGTTCCCCCGCGACGCTCCCACAATTCCTGACATACAAGTATCAACTTCCATATGATCTTCACTCATTACTAAGGTTTTTGAGATTTCCAGTGCGATTATTTGATTTCTCAATGTCCCAAGTATCAGAAGATCTAATCTCGTCGGTTTATCCCCCGCCTCCGTTATTCTACAAGTACTTCACGGATGTCAACGTAGATCGACACGAGGCGGTGAAACTGGCGGGCCAGGCCGTGGAAGGAGAACTCAAATTGCTCGAGCCTCCTTCGGTTCCTTCTGGAACCCATTACAGAGGGTATGGAAATATTTGGTCTTTTGAAGATAAATTACCCAAGTTGAGTGAAATGGGGTTGCAACAATTGTACAAAGAAGACGGCTCAGATAAGGTCCAAGAGTTGCAGAAGTTAATGAAGTCGTTGTTGGTCAATTATGTCGAATTACTCGGAGTGATGAGCGTGGCTCCGAGTGAGTTCCATTTGAAGATCGAGGATTTGAAGGTCATTTTGATCAATATTAACCATATTTTGAACAGTTATCGGCCACACCAGAGTCGAGAGCTGTTGATCATGTTGTTGAAAAAACGAATTGATGAAAAACGGCAAGAAATAGATGACATTGATAGTAAAATGACGGGCATGAAAACTCAATTAAGAAAATTGATGGATTTCGATCAGATAAAGTTGAGTCAACATACGGGTAATAACGAAGATCAAAAAGACCTAAGGTCGGAAATAATAGAAGAAATGTTGTCTGATATATAGATTCTTAAAATAAGTCCAATAAATCATTTGAGTTTGATGATTGCGTGGTTTGTTTTTGAACTGGTGGCCCAGATGCTTGCACATTCAAGGTATTGAACAAGTTTAGTATATCTTCGGTGTTGTTGTTGTTGTTGTGATTGCTGGTGGATTGTGTAGGAGTTGCAACAGGGGCGCTGAATATGTCGTTTAATTCGTCCAACAAGTTGTTATTATTTGACCCTTCAGCATCCTCGCCAGTGATTTCGTCGTCGAAATCCAACAAATTCTCGTTCTTAGCGTTATCAATGATTTCGGAACCTGCTTGTGCTTTGAGTTCTTCAATGTTCAAGTTTTCAAATGTTGCATTGGTGGTGTTGGTGATAAATGTGTAGCTTGGTTTCCCATAAACTGACGATAAAGTTGATAATTCATTTAACAATTCGTTCAAAACAATAGGGTTGTAGGTCTCAACTGATGACTCGATTGGTGGGAGTCTGGTCAAAATGATGTTTTTGGACGTGGTGTCGTCGTTATTTGAGGATAATATTCTCCAATAAATATATGCTCTATCTCTCAAATCTATATCGTCATCTTTTTCTGTAATATATGTCAATGTGTCTTGTAAAAGTTTGGAGTTATCCAGTTTGACGTTTTCATTAAGGTTGATTTTGACAATTGCATTCAACCATGATAATTTCAATGGAGATGTGAACTCTTCGAATTCAGAGAATATCTCATTCAAAAGTTTCTGGAAATTGGAAAAATACGTAGGATATTCTCCAACCAACCAAATGAAATTACCATAACTGACGTTAGTGATAGAAATCTTGTCGAAATTGTTGGAGATCACAGGTAAAATCAAGGTGATTAAATCATTTCTTCCGGGGTATTTTCTCAAAATCATTGTAAGAACATTGATTGATTCATCGATAATCAAGTCATCACCTTTCAAATCAATGAGTTCAAGGATCAAATTTATGCATTTGATCACACTGTTGGGTAATTTTATGGCAATTGACCCAATTGACTTGATAGATTTGGAAATTAAGGAAGGTTCAAATTCCATTGAGTATTCTTTCAATTCGTTCAAAAGGAGATTGAAATTACTTTCATTACACAACCGAATCATTATTTCGAGTTTTTCCAACTTCAAATAGAGTGGATCACTGTATTTGATGAAGAATACCCGTAACTCTTTGGATAAGATGGTTGGATATTTTTCCAAAATGATCCGAATATTCTTCAAGCCCACGTACTGAGCTTCAGGAATTGGATTGGATATCAACGATACCAAGGGGCTAGCAAGCTTTTTCAACATTGCTTGCTGAGAAGCAGGCTGTAAGATCTTCATGTGTTTCAAAATGACTTTAATAGAACTTAGAACGATTGCAGGATTAATATGCTGCAATTGAGGGACTACTCTCTCAATAATATGGTTGGCTTCGTCGACTGATTTGGTGTTGTAATCGTTCAAGCACCGTAAAATCGTGATTCGGCCCCATTCAGTGCATTCGTTAAGGCAAACCAACAAATTCTTTATAAGATCGTAATTCAAGGTTAAAATCTCCAATTGAACCTCGTTGACTAGATTGGAGCTTTTGTATAACTCCTCTATTTCATACAACGAGTTCAACGCGTTTGAAATCACCAGAGGATTCGAATCGTTGACCAATAATTTCAAACTGTCCAAGAATCCAAATTCAATACACATTGAAGGATTCAAATTGAACAATTTGGCCACGCAAATGGCAGCGGTTTTCCTGACATATGGATTCTCGTCTTTCAAAGTTCTCTGAAGAGGAATTTCCATATAATCAATGATCTTTTGGACTCGGATACATCCCATGGTTCTTATGGCCAACGCTCTGATCAAAGGATTTGGATCCTCGGTATCCTGAACAAAAGTATTGACGGCCAAAATACAAAGCTCCGGATGTGTTTTGGCGTAGTTCATGAGGTACAAGTACACCAATTTCTTCTGTTCCAAATCATACGTGGCAATGTTCTTCAAGACGTCAGGAAACAACGACGAAACATCCTTTCCTAGAGTCATTGCCTGGATCACTCTTTGGATCGCATCTTTACGCTCGTGCTTGAACTGACTCACCAAGCCGTTCTTCAACTCAAACGCCTCTCCTTTCCTCGGTCCCTGTAAGAACTTTCTGATTTTCTTTTCCAATGCTGACATTATCTTTGAAAAATGTTTGTTTTTTTGTGAGATTCGTTTGAGATTAGTTTGAGATTTGATGAACGTAGATGAACACACTGAAATGGACGTGGGTGTGGTTCAGGGACTGCCCCGTCGCGGTGCCGCGGCAGCACGTCGTAGAAAAGTGACGCTGGCTGACTTCAACAGCTTGTTGGTGTCACCAAAACGACACAATAGAGTGGTGGATGTGTTAGAGAAAGATGTCAAGGCTCTGGGCCAGGACGCCATAAACGGGACGAGCAGTGGGGGACACACGGGGCTGCGGCCGCCCCTGACACCGCAGACGCCTCGCACGCCCCACGCCGTTCGAAAGCCATCGTTTGCGTCCACAATGACCCCAAGACGACTCTTTGATTCGACTCCCACGGACTCCGAAAAAAGCGCTTGGAGCCAGGTCTTCAGCAGTCCAGCACGGCTGCCGCTGGTGTACAAGGCGCCCGCTCTGGGCAGTGCGCCCGCGCTGGTGCTGCACGCACAGCTGGCGGCAGGGGACCGGGAAAATGCCATTTTGCTGGACGAAGTGTGCAAGCGGGTCATTCGACTTCTGCAGAGATTGCAACTTGAAACTGACTCCGATTCGTAGATTGGAGCCAGAGTCGGCGGGGGAAGTGGCGGGATACGTGGTTTATGTCTACAGTAAGATCGGACGCACGCACAAAATAGTCTGACCAGAGACGAAGTCCCAATCGTGTTAAAGGTCTTAATTGGTGAAAATCACATTTCGCATTTAATCATCACATCATGTTAAAGAAATTCACCGAAACCAGGATTGGATTGATCAAGAAATTCGGATTCTTTGCTGTGACAGCAATATCCCTCGCATACTACGGGAAGAGCCGTGCCAGCAACTACAAGCAAGGTCGTCACGTCAAAGAAAGTGATGCGTTGGTGGATAGTGAGATTGAGGAGTTCTCAGACCAGAAATATTATCCAGGAAAGAACGAGGATCTGGGCGAATACCACCGGAAAAGTGAGTATGTTGGGGCCGGGAACAGCTACAGCAGTCGGAAGACTGGCGACAGGCTCTCTTTTTACCAGTTTGTGTTCAGAAACAGGGATTAATTGAAGTGGGGCTGTTTTTTTGGAGCCAGTTGCATCCCTGGGAGTGACAAATGGACGTGTTGGAAGCGGTTTTGATTCAAGTTGTGAATCGATCTTTGTTTTGTCCTTGTAAATAAATTTAAGTATGGGAATTTTTATTGTTTATACACCTATGATACAAAAATTTTTTTTCCTCGTTACTGGGTGATATCTTGTAAACTAGTCAATTGTTCGAATGCCATTTCGTAGATCACGTTACTCTTGAGGTAATTATCAAGGCACCAGCCACACAAAAAGTTTTCACTGAGTTCCTGAAGAATCATCACCACATTACTTTTGATTCGATTATCGTTGTTGAAGAGATTTAACAAGAGAGACTCCACTCCCTTGTTCTTATCAAAGATCGTGAGGTTCCCGCCATGTAGACTACTCTTCTGTAGCGAGCTTGAGTTACTGGGCGGTACCAAATATGTCATGAGAAGAAATATCTCAAGAGACCTTCCGGAGATCAAATACTTCAAAATATTGAACCACACGGCTCTTTCTTGTTGCACGTTTGGTGTGCTGTTCAACATCTGCATATGGTACTGGAGATCAATCATTAGATTGAGCTCATTGGCCATTTCTTTGAGGTCAAGACTGTAGTGTAATTTTCCGTTGTATACCAATTCGCTAAATTTCTTTTGAATGGATTGATAGCAGCTCATCTCAATGAGTTTCGAGGTATCGTTGGTCCAGTGATAGCCAGTACCCTGAAGCAATAGAACCAGATCTTTGTTGCTCTCTGCTGTGAAGTTTTTCGAGCTCAATAGGATCCTGATGATCTCATTTATATGTCTTCTTAAAATCAATTGAATGGTGGTCAAATCGTCGTTGTAGTTGAAAAGACTTAATTGGAGATTCGATAGGAACTTGGCATCCTCACTGATGATGCTGTTTCGAAATTGCCCGTTTCCAATACCTTGATCGAGATATTTCGATAAATATATCTCGTTACTATCTAAATCGTAAAGAATATCCCATAAACTTTCGTTGTTTTTGAAGAACGGGTTGATTGTTCCGGCCAAGAACGAGTCACACTGTTCCATAAAGTCGATTTTTGACACGTCTAACATGGGGAAAATGTTATAATTTTCCATGATCCCACATAGAATTCCTCCACCACCAACTATCTTTACGAGACTTAACACGAAATCGATGATGAATCCTGCAGGCTTTTCGTAACTCAACAATAAGATCCGTTTGCCAGTCAATATTGCATTGATCATCAATATGATCGAAGGGGTTTGTAATCCATAAATCGTCAATTCATAGTTCAAATATTCCGTTGCGAACGTCGAGTTGATAAGCTGGATTATGTTGGACTTGAAATGCAAATCAGTGGGGTTCATGTAGTCTCCCAAAGTGTCAGGCACATTGATCATTGGGATTTTGACCGGAATGTTCATGTTATTAAACGATATGATGGAGTTGTAACTCAAGTCTTTTCGTATGAACAAATCCAGATTATCAAAAGATTCCAACTCCAATAGCCTATTGCGGAAGCTCTCGTCATAATAGATCTTATCGTTGATGGGCAAATCGAGAATCGAGGTGATAAGTAGCTTTTTGACCATGGAAATGTCTTTTCCAGCAGGATGAATATCGAAACTTTTGGAGTTGATCGAGCTATACAACAGCTCAAGCACCGCCAAATCATTGGTGCTGAAGTATAGGTCCAAGGCAATCAACAATAACGGCTTGAAGCTCTTGAAATATTGCAATCTGGTGATGATCGATAACGACTTGATCACGGATCCTCTTTTGACCAGCTCATCCTTCTCGTTGTTGACAATCGTGAAGAGGAAATACGGCTGGGGCTCACATAGCCTGTTGCTTAAGTACTGAAACTCGCCCGTACTGGTGTTTTTGTATAATAGAAAAAGCGTGAAATCCTCTGTCCTTTTATGTATTTGATCCGGAATCATTACCTCGGGCAAAAACACCAAATTGGGGAGGCCTGGAAGTTGAGTTGGGAACTGGTGAATCAAAGAGGGACCTTTGTCCACGTGAAACTCTGCCGTCACGACATACTCGACATTTTTCATCTTGGGTTGGTTGGAAATAGACGAAAATGAAACGAGCGTTGTTAACTCTGAAAAAAGTACATTTAAATTAAAACACAATACAATATAGAGATGACTAGCTACTATATACTGGGGGATTTTTAGTTAGATAGATTACTCGTTGGTTTCAAAATAATCAGCCATTTCTTGGTCCAATTGTTCTACGGTCTTTTTTTCTCTTTTGGGAGCTTTTTTGGCGGGTTTGGAGGCCTTTTTGGCTGGTTGAGGTTTAGCCTTATTGAGTTGAGGTTTAGCTTTGGCTTTGGCTTTAGCTTGAACTGCAGCCTTAGCAACGGCAGGTTTGATTCTAGAGGCTAAACTGACGGCTTTTCCACTGCCGATTCGAGCAGTCAAAGGTTTTTTGGTGGGGTCAATGATCAATTCCAATTTCAATTTACTCGAACCACCATCGATTGGTGCTCCGTTGTATTTTTCGACTGCTTTGGCGGCTGCACGATTGTTTTTGAAGATAATCGTAGCAATCCCTTTGAACTGTCCCTTTTCATTATAAGATAATGCTATATTCTGAACACTTCCAACTTGTGATTGAAAAAAATCCTAAAAGAAATTAGTGGTTAGTTGAAAATTCGAAATTTCGGTATGAATGCAATAAGTGAAGATTTGGTGCTGGCGTCAATTCATCATCAAAGACGAGTCTTCGTAGAATTATACCGGTCCTCTTAGACCTAGTTTAATGGGAGGCATTTCTCGGTTCAACACAACCCTCCGCTCCATTTATTAAAAAAGGTCATTCAAGTCAGCAGATGATAGCCAGCTACACCCGCCAAACACTTCTGGTTCCAGCACGGACACACGCACGGCAACGGACACATGGACGGCGGAAACATGTGACCCAGAGACCATGGTCCCACAATTATCACAAGCAATCATGACATTGCGAACAAGGGCTTCACCGTGTTTCATTCGAGATGCGTCCATCATCAATGTGACAGGGAGCGTGTTTGCATGTGCCAGAAGTATGTGATCCATTTTCTCACACCATCGCATCATCATTCATGCGGCAATACATACTTTGATAGCATCTAATTGGATATCTTTGGGCAATCCATAAACCACAACTTTGGTGGCGTACGTGGCGTCCAAAACCTTTTGTTTGAGCTCCACTTTGGCGGCAGCCTTTGGTTTTTTGGACACGAGGTTCTTGGAGTTCTTCACTGGCTTTCCCTTGGAAGGTCTGGAGAACTTTCTAGGTTTCTTGGATGAAATAATATCATCTAATGATTTGTCTAAGGAAGCCATTTGAGGGAGAAGATGAAGAAAAAAATGGACGAAAATCGCGAAAAATGTGGATTTTCCAGGTTTTGATGCTGGTGCGGGTTACTGGGGTTGCTTACCGCGAGCGGGTGGTACAGTGGCACGGTAGATCAATAGTTTGGCGACCAAAGTCAAGAAGTTAGCGGGCAGATCGGCACATTACCAAGTGCACAATGTGTGGAGCTCATTTGTAGACCTTCAAATGTCGGTTTCATTTGGGTTTTAACGGCTGACTACTGAACTGAATGGAAAATTCATGCCAAAGCTGGTTCCAAAGATTGTTTTTCGAATCGATTCCACGAAGCGATGGTTTGGAATAAGCAGTCATAGTCCAATTACATCAATTTGGCCCTTGCAGTTCCAGCTCAGCACGACCGATTTGGCTGGTTATGTGGTGGAAAGAATGTCGTTTTGCAGCCAATTAATTACCAAAGCACTTGCACTCTAGCAATCCCTTGGTTTGAGCTGCTGATTCAACGCAATACGTCGCCAAATAGATACAATTTCAGGCCTGGGCTTTGTTCGTTTGTTGTTCCTGATTTGTTGATGCAAATACCAATAGGGCATTTGTTGAAAATTGTTCACAGTACGTTTCAGAACCAGCTGGGACCAGAAACACCGAACACAGTAGAGATAATACCCCAAGATATCGAGCCATATGCCAGATCTAACTATCCTATTCCTGCTGCTTAATGGTGTCTATGAAACTCGCTTTTCACATTTTTCACATTCACTGTGTGGTTTCATCATGAGAACTATGGCGGAGTTAACTCTGTAATGTAGATTAAGGTTCTATTGGTGATTTCCAGCTTTGAAGCCCTGATGTTATTGACGGGCCCAGGAATTTCAGGCTTGTTAAAGCTAGAAAACTCAATTGCTCAACTTTATACAGAGCTCTGATAACAAAGAAGGAATTGGCTGGATACCTAGGGGATGATCGATTGCGTTTATTCTAGGTTTATGTAAGATGTCGTGATGATTAGAAGCGTTGATTCAACTGAGAAACGGAGGGTGAATTCACAGATTACGATTGGATCTCTAATCCGGATATGATTGACTATTCCGCAACCTCGATCCCGGTAAGCTTCAGTATCAGTAGGTCGGCAAGACCATGCGTTACGTTACTACAAAACCCCCAAAAGATCGAGAGATTTGATCCTGTTAGAAGAGATGTTACCATACGGATTAGAGAGGATCGGAACAATATGGGAAGAAAACCGTCCTGAAATATAGGGGTTACGTCAAGCGCAAAAAAATACGTGCTCGTAATTCGAATAAAAGGGGGATTTCGGGTTCAATTACCCTCGTAATAGAATTGTCAGACACTGGCTTCCCACTAACAGAGGTGACGACCCCCCAAACTCGACCATTGACCTATACGGCACCATTTTAAATTATCTATTAATACACTACAGAAAAAGAAAGCCCCAAATCCAAACCGAATATCCCCATGCAAAATATATACAACCAATCACTTTCCAACAGTTCCGGTACACTGATTTTTCTCTATATGCGATTCTAACCACTCCATATTACTATTGAAATACTGGAAGCATCCTGCACATCTTCCTCCAGTCAAACTTCTCTTATTACTCTTTGTTCCGGGGGGATAAATGAAGTGTAAAGCCTTCAAATGGGTTTTGAAAGTGTCTCGTCTCGAAAAGCCTCCAGTGGGATGACATTTTGTTCCTCTGCAATCATCTTTTTCGTCAAAAAATGGACATTGGAAAGCTTTAAGGCTCTGATGTTTTTTTAAATGCCTTGTTAAGTATCCCTTGACTTTGAACCGGGCATTGCAGAAACTGCACTCGAACCGGAGTTCCTGTTCCAGCGGGGGTGCTTCTTCCAATTTGATTTTTTTACTGGATGTTTCGGGGGCTTTAGCTTTTCTCTTTTTATCTTCCTTCTCGATTGCAATGTCGATATTTTCACTTAGATCGGTGATTTCGCTGTTGAGATCAAACTCCATGTTATAGCCGTGGCTGACGTCGAAATCCTTCTTGAAAAGCTCATCATCTAGTGGGCTTACGTAGCTTTCATTGGAGCTGGAGTAGAAATCCAAGTTTTCTTGACCCGGCTTGAAATCATTGAAATAATAGTTGGTGTTTCCAATGATGTTCAAGTTGAAATGGCTATCAAACACATTGCTGTAGTGCAATTGGTTCCGAGGATTGTTGATATTAATGGGGGCTCTTGATTCCGTCAAGGATTCGGGGAATTTGAAGTTGAAATCGTAGTTTCTGGACTCATTTGAATTGGCCGTTGGATCGCCAGGATTGTGGAACGTGGGGTTGTTCAAAAGATCGTAGATCTGTGAGTCGTCCTGGTAGATCTCGAGATCGTCCACGGCACAGTTGATGGGTAAAAATCGGTTGTTTCCCAAATTAACAAGATTCTTTTTCAAGATCGGGGGGAAAAGATAGTTGATCCGAAACACATACTTAAAGATGGGAACCGGAAGCGTTAAAATGTTTTTGTTAATCACCCCATCACTCATTCTGTCTATAGCACCGATCATGTTTATTACTCGAATGAAAAACAACAGGATTTCTATAAATATTTAAGTTATTATCCTTTTTAGAAAAAAAAAAATTTTCATACGGCACCAATAATGTGCAGTGAAGTTTGTTAATAATTGATAAGATAAGAAGACAATAAATAAGCTATTGGAAACAGCATTAGATACTGATGTTGCACAGTGGGTAGTAAGGGGTGTTTGAAACCAGAGAATATGGCATTTTGAAGTCCCTTAACCTTGCAAATTGATTTACGGGATTTACAGTGTCAAATGGGTTGCGAGTCCCGACAGGCCAGTATTTGTTGATTTTGGTCAGGTGACTGGTCTGTGGCCATGATAGCACCTGGCCAGTCTGTTTGGTGGCCCGTTTTGTCTTGGTGAAGAGGATCAATCGTTGTTAGCTGAGGATGTCCGAGGATCTTGTTTAGCGGGGTTTGGATCGGCATTTCTGTGCGCTGATCATTTGGTTTGCAGAGGTATGTGTCGGAAGATATCGATAAAGCAGGTGATTACCTAAAATAGTCACATTGTGTGGCTCAAAGGGGGGTGGTTTCCGAAACAATGCTGGAGTGGCTGGCGATTTCTCCGGGCCATTCCAAGTGTCGTAATTACGACTTTGCCATTGTTTCTTTCGAGCTATTTTCGTACGAGATTTTTAGTCTCCTTGAGAGCTTTTTTATTTGAGAGCTTTGCAAGGCCTCGCCATTTTCGCACGGGCCTCACTGTGTTCTCACTATTTTCTCACTATTTTTGCACCATTTCTCGCCATTTTCGCACGGGCCTCACTGTTTTCTCACTATTTTCTCACTATTTTCGCACCATTCTCACTGTTTTCTCACTATTTTCGCACGGGCCTCACTGTTTTCTCACTATTTTCGCACGGGCCTCACTGTTTTCTCACTATTTTCTCACGGGCCTCACTGTTTTCTCGCCATTTTCGCACGGGCCTCACTGCTTTCTCACTATTTTCTCACTATTTTCGCACCATTCTCACTATTCGCACCTCATCACATCGCATGGCTAAGAAACCCAAACCCAAAACCAAAGCCAGCCCGTCTCCCGATCCCAGTGCCAGTGACTCCAAACCCACACGTGGTCTCAACCTCGAAGGCAACTTTGGCTGGACCGGAAAACTCCCCCTAACTCTTCTATACGAGTTTTGTCAGAAACAAAAATGGATGAAACCAATCATCAGCAACAAAACATCCGCCAGTGGCCATTCGACCACGATCTACCTCATGTGGCAGAACCCCAAGACCAAAGAAACCATCCGGCTCGGGTACAACCCCAAAATCAGCACCAATTCCGCCAACGAAGCCAAACATCTCACGGCCACTTACGTTCTTTTCCGGGTCAATTACCGAACAAACATGCTGATGATCCTCCCAGAGGTGTTTCGGGCCCACTGGAAGGCGTTTGACACCGAAAGGCGCCAGCTTCTTGCCCAAAATAAGGAGAAGCACGATATTTTCTACTCTGACAAGCCGTTCCAGACATACCTCCAAGAACAGGAAAGAAAGGCCAAATTGAAAGCCAAGGCCGAAAAGGACAAGCACCAGCAGGCACTAGGCACCAAAGCGGCCCGGCTTCCGCACGCAGATGTGCAAGAAATCACCAAACTTTACCGGGATTTGGACCTCGATCCAGTTCAGACTTTTGGTAAAAAAGTGTGGGCCAACTCGCCATTGTTCGACTTGGACACCCAACTTCGGTGCAAGCTTGAGGTGATCATCCGGGACTTCATTGACTGGCACCACGTGGGGGCAGAAACAGTGGATTCTGAGCGGTTGATGGCATTTTTGAGTCGATTGGGATTCAAAGATTCCCACATCAAAGAAGCCATGTCTTACACTCAAGGGCTCAACGCCGTGCTCGAGTTTCTCGTGTTCCACCTCCCAGAGGACGATTTGCCGGTGCTTTTCGCCAAGTCGTCCGACCACAACACCACCCAAGTCAAGATTTCTCACGACACCGTGAAAGAAGCCAACATGAAATATTTGAAGAATTGTGGCTTCAACCCCGACGAAATTGCCACTCACATGGACCCCGACCCCAAGACCACGTTGATTCGCTTGTGCCAGACCCTCATCCCGCCCGCGTTGATGTATCACGACTTCATAGATCTCGGATTGTCACCCGAGGAATTGTGGACCAATGAAATCCAGTCTCTCAAAGCAATGGATTACGATCTCGAGATCGTGGACGAGCGCACAGTGAACCTCAAGGGCCGGATATCGCTCCAGGTAGTTCGGGGCCCCGAGTATCCCAACGAATTGGTGGGATTTCACGTGCTAGATAAGCTTCCCAACTACGTGAAAATTTCCATCATGAAAAAAATCATCACTTATTTATACGAAAACAAGTATATTGGGAGCGAGTATCTCTTCTCAGTATGGGACTACGTGCTGGAGAACGCCCAAGACCTCCTTACACATCCAGGCAAGTTGGTAGACGAAAATTACACCGTCAAAACCCTCACAAATCCTCAGGCCAATCAGGTGGTAAAAACCTTTAGAAAATCGTATAAAGTCGACGTGAACAAAGTCGCTGACCACTACAGAACCAAGGCCCGCTCAGCAGAGTACGTGAAACGGGTGGAAGAGCGGAAGAAACTCCCGGCCTGGCAAAAAAAGAGCCAAATCGTTGAACTTATCGCCCAAAACCAGGTGGTGCTTGTGACCGGAGAAACCGGGTCGGGAAAGTCGACTCAGGTGGTGCAGTTTGTTGTGGACGAGTTGGCCAGCAACAACGACTTCTCCAGCCGAATCATGGTGACCCAGCCCCGGAGAATCTCTGCTCTAGGCTTGTCGGATCGTGTCAGTAGCGAAAGATTCGATAAAGTGGGAAACGAAGTAGGATACATCATTCGAGGCGAGCTGAAGACGTCGGGCCTCACACGAATCACGTTCGTGACGACCGGGGTGTTGCTTCGCTTGATCCAGAGCAATGCAGACTCGTATTTGAACACGGTTCAGTACGTGATCATTGATGAGGTGCACGAAAGATCTGTTGATAGTGATTTTTTGTTGATGCTTTTGAAGAACAATTTGCCCCGGTTTCCGGGCCTCAAGGTGGTTCTCATGTCGGCCACCATCGACAAGCACACGTTCGACCGGTTTTTCGGGTTTGAATTGCCCCATTTGCACATCGAGGGTCGCACATTTCCAATTCAAGACTATTATTTGCAGCACGTGTTGGAGGACCTAAATTACGAGTTGGAGCTCAACGGGACAATGGTGCGGCCCCAGCCCGACAGTCACTTCTTCAAGAGCGGGAACTTGAACTACGATCTCGTGGTTCAGTTGGTTTACAAGCTCCGAAAGTCCCGGGGCTCGATTTTGATTTTCATGTCAGGAATCTTCGAAATCAACCAATTGAAGGCCAAAATCGCCAGTTTTTTCGACGAAGCCGGCGAACGGTGCGTAGTACTACCGCTCCACTCGGCATTGAGCTCGAAAGACCAAACAAAAGTGTTCAATAAAGTCGAATGCTTGAAAGTGATCGTTGCAACCAACATCGCAGAAACTTCGATCACCATTCCCGATTGCACGGTTGTAATCGACACTGGAAGAGTCAAAACCATCCGATACGACCCCAGCACCAAGACCACACGTTTGGTGGAGACGTGGTGCTCACAGGCAGAGGTCATGCAACGTCGTGGTAGAAGTGGAAGAATCCAACACGGAAATTGCTACCATCTTTACACTCCCGACACGTTTGAGTCGATGATCAAGCAACCGGTGCCGGAGATCAAGCGAACGAACCTCGACAACTTGTTTTTGGTCATCAAATCCATGGGAGTTGACGATGTTCAAGGGTTTTTGGCCAATGGAATCGATCCTCCAAGTGAGCTTGCAATTTACAATTCCGAGGTGACCTTGAAGCGAATCGGTGCTCTTGACGACGCAGGAGCCCTTACCAGCATGGGGAAGTACCTTTCGCTCATTCCAACCGACCTAGGGAACGCTAAGTTGATCATTTTAGGGTGTTTGTTTGGATGCGTAAACAGTGTTTTACTATTGGCAGCCATTAAAACCATCGGCACGCCGTTTGTCAAGGGCTTTGAGCTTCGGGCGCAAGTCAAGACAGTACTTGCGGGCTATTCCAAAGGTCACGGGGACTTTATTGGCTCGTTGAACCTTGTTCGTGCGTACTTAAAGGCCAAATCGAAGAGTAAATTCATGAGTGAGAATTTGCTTAATTTCAACACCATGAAGGAGATTCTCTCGACTTTCGACCAGTACAGGACCATTCTTAAGGAGATCAACATGTACAGCGACACGCAGGCCCAATTCAACCGCAATGATTCCAATTATAAGGTGTTGAAATCGCTCATCACCGCTGCTTACTATCCCAATATTTCCAAGGTTTTCTACCCAGATACTAAGTATGTTGCAGGTCTTGGAGGGGCCATTGAAGTCAATCCCGACGAGAAGCTCATCAGATATTTCGTTGAGCATAAAGATGAAGAACTCACCCAGAAAAGGTTCAGACAACGATTGTTGGATATGAAATATCACGAGAGAAAGCAAAAATGGGCACAAAGGGACGGCGAAGTCCCACGCGAACAAGCAGGCCCCACCAGGGTCCACGAAATGGCAGACTTTGTGCCGAAAAGAGTGTTTATCCATCCATCTTCGACGTTTTTCGATAAGAAATCCCAATTTGAAGATGACATTGAAGACGACAATTTGGAAGCTGCAACCCCAGTTACAGCCCCGCAATTGATCCAAAAACCTCCGTTCATTGTGTATGGCTCATCTTACGAGACTTCAAAGCACTTTATCAACGAAATTACTCCAACAAACGTGGTTTCGGTGCTTTTATTTGGAGGCCTGATCGATTATAACCTCAGCATGACGCACGGAACCGTTTCTCCGGGAGTCGTGGTGGATAATTGGATCACCGTACGGACGTGGTGCAAGAATGCCGTACTAATAAAGAATCTTCGGCAGGTTCTTGATCAGATAATCGACTATCGTTTATCGACCACCACCACCACCACCGCTGACATAAGCACCGATTACGTAAGCGGCGATGACATAAGCAGTGCTGACGTAAGCGAGGTTTTGACCGTTATCGAAAATCTCATTAGTGCGTAGGCAAATTCAATATATGAACTCCGAAACAACAAAGCTATTGCCAAAACCCCCGACCTCTGGGCCCGAAAGTCGAGGCCCACGTGATGAGACGATCGAGGACGACCTTCTGCCGCTTCCAGCGATCGTTCGAGAGTCCGTGCCGCTTCAGGACGATCCCACGATTCCCGTGTTCACGTTTCGGTATTTCCTTCTTTCAGTGATCTTTATCGCCCCCGGAGCGTTCATTGGCACCATGAACTCGTTCCGAACCACGTCCGCCGCCTACTCCATCTTTTTCGTGCAGTTTGCCTCGCATTATTTGGGCAAAAAGCTCGCCATTTGGCTTCCCAACAAACAAATCGAGCTCAAATGGCTTCGTTTCAACTTGAATCCCGGTCCTTGGTCGGTCAAGGAGACGGCACTCATCACCATCACCGCAAATAGCGGTGCGACCGGCAATTTGGCCACCAATTCCATAGCTTTGGCCGATCTTCATTTCGGTGAAAAAGTGTCTCCATATATCGCCATTTGCTTCATGTTTGCCATCGTGTTCATTGGCTACGCGTACGCAGCCATCAGCAAGGGCCTCTTGTTGTACGATCCCGAGTACGTGTGGCCGCAGGCGTTGATGCAAACAACGATTCTTCAGGCTCAAAATGCCACCAATACCTCTTTGGGACGCAAGCAAATCCGGGTTTTGGTGGGCGTGTTGGTGTTCATGACATTCTGGCAGCTCATGCCGGAGTTCGTGTTCCCTATGACGTCGTCGGTGGCCATTCTTTGCTACATGGCTCCTCGAAATCGGGTGGTCAATTTCATTGGCAGTGGTTTGGGAGGCATGGGAGTGCTCAATTTGTCGTTTGACTGGTCCAACATCACGTCGGCCATCATGGTGTACCCGTACTGGATCCAGGTGATTCAGTTTGTGGCGTTTGGGCTCTGTTGTTGGGTGTTGATTCCGGTGGTGAAGTTCGGAGATATACTTCCGAGCTACGGGCTCATGTCGAACTCGGTGTTCAGAATGAACGGCGACAAGTACCCCACGAACGAGCTCCTTACCCCGGACTTGCGGCTCAACCAAACCGCATATGAAGCGCTAGGGCCTGCCAAATTGGGTGCTCAAAGAGTGTGGAATATTTTCTTTGATTATGCTGCTTATGTTTCGGGAGTCGTTTGGGTGGTGCTTTTTGGATACCCCAAGTTGCGTAGCGGGTTCAGACGCTTGAAGTTCGCCTCGCTGTACTCCGATAGACTCAATAAACTCGCCCAAAACTACCCCGAAATTCCTGGCACTTGGTACGGGATTATGTTTGCAATTTCGTTCGGAGTGTTGATGGGGATCTTTGTCAACGGATACATGTTCATGCCGTGGTGGTGCTGTATCGTGGGGCTAGCTCTAGGCAGCGTGATTGTCACGCCATTGAGCTGGTTGTATGCGATTTCGAATTTCCAGCTTCCAATCGGCACTTTTAACGAGCTTTTTTACGGCTATTTGGTCCAATCGAGAGACGTGCACCCGGCCAGTGGGTCTGTGTTTGGTGCCATTGCCGGAGACGCATGGTATCGGGCGCAGTTTCATCTCGAGAGTCTAAAATTGGGGTTTTACATTCATTTACCTCCCCAATCGGTGTTCTTAGCGCAGATTTTCGGCGAGTGTGTGGGGATCCCCATAAACTACGGGGCGTTGCGGTGGGTTTTGAGCAGCAAACGAGACTATTTGGTCGGCAAACTCGTGGATCCGTTGCACCAATGGACCGCACAGGATATTGAATCTGTCCACACCAATTCCATCCAGTACGTGGTGTTAGGGCCCACGCGTCTCTTCCAGAACTACCGCTACCTCCCGTACGGGTTTGTGGTGGGAATTGTGGCGCCCGTGGCGATGTTCAGGCTCCATAAACGGTTCCCAAACGCAGGATTCAATTTTTGGAACACCACGGTTTTTTTCAGCAGCATGAGCAAATTTTACGGCAACATTTCCACCGGAGGACTCTCCAAGTTCATTGGAGGCTCCATTGCCATGTACTACTTCTTCAATTATCGCCATCAGGTCTGGAGAAACTATAATTATGTGGTTGCAGCCGCATTGGACACGGGATATAACGTGAGTGTGTTGGTTCTTTTTGCCGTGACGTCGTTCACGGTGCTCCGGATGCCGCACTGGTTCGGCAACAACGAGCAGAGCATCGAGCGGTGCTTTGCCATGGAGTAGGAGTGAACACTGGTGGATCCGTACACCAAAATAGGATCCCTACACCAGAAAGGCTGGTAGTTACACGCTCTATGATACGCGCACGACCTTTAGGTTGCGCACGACGCTCTATTTAGCGAGCGCGCAAAATAAAAACTCCTTAATGTCAGACAACGGAAACCACAGCAATAATCCGGGCACAGGAAGCGGGCTGGGACGTGTGGGCGGCAAGCCGCTCAACATCCAGCCCGAGCAGGTGTCGCAGCTCGTGCAGGCGCTCAAAAACGAGATCGCCATGGCCAAGGCCGCCGGTTCAGAGACGCCCAAAGGCAAACAACATTCTGCCAAAGCCGAGAGCATTAAGCAGCTTTTGTTGACGTACCAGGCGCAGCAGCAGGCCAAGAACGCGGCGGGCGGCGCGGCGGCTGGCGGGAGTGCTGGCACGAGCGTTGGCACGAGCGGCGAAGGCGCCAATCCCGGGATCAGTACGACGATGCCCAACACCCGCAGCACCAGCGGCACGTCGAATGCGTCGGCGTTCGGGCCGGCGATCGGCAGCGACCCGCTTGGCGCCGGTGCAGGGCCAGGGCCGTCGCCCGGCGCCATCAAACAGCCGGCGCTGCGCCAAAATAGCGGCACCCCTACGTTGCCACCCGGCTCAATCACCATTGAGAACTTCAATCTGGTCAAGGCACGCTTGCAGGATTTTGAGAAAAAAATCCAGCAGCTTGAAGGAGCCAAAAAGAATTACAATCTGGCCGAACAAATGGCGCAGGTGGAGTCGCAGATCACAGAGTTGAAGAGCAAGTACAGCCGATACCAGAAGTTTGCATTTTTCATGAAATCCAAGTTGGTTGAGCAGGCAAAACAAGGCCAGTTGAATGCGCAGGGCGTGGGTTCGACTCCCAATGGGATGAATTCTCCTGCTGCCAGCATGCAGGCGCAGATCCCCACGAACCCGCAGCAGAACGCCACCAAGGCCGTGTCGCAGGCCCAGGACTCGCATGCGTCGCTCGTTCAATCGGGCGATAAATTGGGCAAATCCACTTCTCCAACGCCTGCGCAACTGGCATCACAATCACAATCTCAACCTCCACAAGGCCAGGCAGCCAGTAGTTCCGCATCGCCAGCCCGTATGAGTAGCAATTTGAACCTCCAGAATATCATCAAGCAATCGGCTCCTTCGTTACCGATTTCCAGCTCAATTAACGTCCGACCTCCGGCTCCGGTGACAATGAAATCCACCAATGCTTCGAGACCAACGTTGACTGGCGGCGTGGCCAACGGAATCGGCGCCAGTTTGGGGACCCCGGCGATTGTCAAACTCCCCAGCTACGAATTGAATGTGAGTGGTAATGCCCAAATTCCCGATAATGGCGGCCGAGTGTTGACGAAACGCAAGTTGAACGACTTGATTCAAACCATAGGCGCCGACCAAGGCGACGGCAAAACCGTGATTGACGGAGACGTGGAGGAATTGTTGTTGGATTTGGCCGACGAATTCATCAATTCCGTCACGGGATTTGCTTGTCGACTCGCCAAGCATCGCAAAGTGGAAAGTATTGATGCTCGAGACGTCCAATTACATTTGGAGAAGAACTGGAATATTCGGATTCCCGGCTATGCCATGGATGAAATCAAAACCACCCGCAAATGGCAACCCACTTCGAACTATCAACAGAAAGTTAGTGGCGTTGACATTTCCAAATCCGTCAACGATATCAATGGTTAATAGGCAAGTGCTCAATGATATCAATGGTTAATAGGCAAGTGCTCAATGGTTAATAGGCAAGTGCTCAATCATCGTTGGCAATATATAAAGTGGGAGTGATTTTACTAATGGTTTGATGTTCAAGCCAGAAATCTAGGCATTTTTTCACCAAGTATTGGGACATCTCCAATTTGTCAACTATTTGATCAATCGATAATGGTTCGTCAGTGTCTTCAAACATAAGAATCACAGACGCCTTATCGACGGATACATTAAAGGTTTGGCCCATGATTTTCAAAGATACGTCACCATAATTGGGTAACAATTGCAAATACCGATCGGGATTCTGTTGTTTATAATGCATGTTACATTGCATGAATAAAAGCCGAAGTCTAGGGTGGACCTTGAAGGAAGAATCCTCAAGAATATCGGTCCAATATAAATGTGATATGACCATGGTTTTGACTTTTTCGGTGGCTAGTTTTGGACTCAAATAATCTTTGATCATAATATCAAGGTTGAAGAATTCGTTTTTTCCGAACCTTAACTTCAATAAGTTCAAAAGAGTCAAGGTGTTGTCGATATCCTGATGATTTGAGATCAATTTGTTGCCAAACAATTTGGTGAATTCAAGCACAAATATATCTTTTGAATCGAAAATGGATATCAACGATTCAATAATATCATTGATCTTGAACTTCTTGAAATCAGGCAATGCATCTATAGGGTCGGGAGTCCAGTTCAAATCATTGATGTCATCGATACTATTGAAGATTTTGAAGTTATTTTCAGTGCTGTGCAATTCTTTGGATAATTCCGAAAGCTGAGGTTCCTTATCCACCAACCCCAACACCAACTTATTGATGACGTCCAGCCTTGTTTTCAAATACTTTCGGATGGGCCGAATGACCTTATCGAGCAAAACGCCCTTGGGATCGATGATCAAAAACGACTTGATGATTTTTATATATGCCTGGATCAAATAAATGGTATTGACGCCGGAATTGAGGAGGTTCGACGTGGCAGCAGTGAAGTTCTCCACCAATTTGGTTCGCTGGTGGGACTGAGTATTGTTATCGTAGCTCAAGAAACTCTGATTCAAACATTGATGTAATTCCATAAGACCGGTTTGACTCGCCGGGAAATCCAACACCATGGCGTAGATCTCGTTGATTCTCAAGCTCACCAACTCGTTGTAGCTGATTCCAAGCAAATCCCGGTACGAAATGGACAAATTGACGTGGTTCAAGATGAATTCAACACTCGGAACCATTTGATTTCGGATGAAACGATCGAGGTTTTCGAGGATTGCCGACGACCACACGCCGGCGAACGTGCGGTGGATGTACACTTTGATGTTGTTGAGCACGACGTTGACGATGATTTGGTTCAACACGTCGGTCAATTGGGTTTTATCGAAGAATTTGAGCATTTCCGTCACGGGCTGAGAAGCGGCTTGAAACCGCAAGAAATTCGCCTCAAAGTACCGGTGGAGGTGCTGGAGCACGACGGGATGGCGCACGAAGCGGCCGAGGTTCATGTTCAAGTTCTTGCGGAACATCACGGCGCAGCTGGGGTTCGAATCGAGTCCCAAAACCCCGAACAATTGGTGATAAAACGCGTGGGTGGCGGCCAAATTGGCGATATACGAGGTGATTTCGAGGGACTCCAAGCGGGCGGCGTCGCGGAGCACGGCGGCGGGCGGGCCCAAGCCCACGGCCTCGAAGTGCGTCGTCACGGAGTTGTTGAAAAGCCGGGTGAATTGCGTTTGGGCATGCGAGTCCTTAAGTATGGACCGCACGCTGGATTTGACTCTACTGCTCGGTTCCGGCACCGTTTGCGGCCGGAATTCGAGCCAGTCAAGGAGAATCGCCATGTCGTTCTCCAAGTCGCCGGCATCCACGCCCGCGAGCTCGCTGCACGGAAGAATCAGCGCCACAACGTCCCCCAGAAGCATGATGATTGTACAAAAAACTAAAAAAATTCGCACGAAATCGCACTAAAATGGCACTGAAACCGCACTGAAATGGCACGGAAATGGCACTGAATTCGCACTGAAATGGCACTAAAATGGCACTAAACTCGCAGTCGCACTGAAATCAAACGAAAAATCGCACTAAAATCGCACAGAAATGGCACTAAAAATGGCACGGAAATGGCACTAAACTCGCACGGAAATGGCACTAAACTCGCACTAATCGCACGGAAATCGCACTAAAAATGGCACTAAAATGGCACTGAAACCAAACGAAAAATGACACGGAAATCGCAATGAAATGGCACTAAACTCGCACTGAAATGGCACTAAAATCGTACTGAAATGGCACTAAAAATCAAACGAAAATCGTACTGAATCAAAAAAATGGCACTGAAATGGCACTAAAACCGCACTAAAATGGCACGGAAACCGCACTGAAATGGCACAGAAATGGCACGGAACTCGCACTAAAATCGCATTGAAATCAAACGAAAAATGGCGCTAAAACCGCACTGAAATAAAACGAAACCGCACTGAAATGGCAGTAAACTCGCACGGAAATGGCACTAAAATGGTACTAATCGCACTGAAACCGCACTAAACTCGCACGGAAACCGCACGGAAATGGCACTAAAATGACACTAAACTCGCACGAAACTCGCACTAATCGCACGGAAACCGCACTAAACTCGCACTGAAAACTCGCATGAAAATCTCATCAAAATCAATCAAATGAACAAGCACGTGAGCGAATTCATGGATTTGACCGGCACCAGCCGCAAAACGGCGACCAAGTTCCTCAGCAGCGCCAACAACGACATGCAGCAGGCAGTGGAGGCGTTTTTGGGCGCCAAAGCGCCGCGCAAATTGGTGCAGTTGTTCGAAAAGTACCGCGAGCCAATGGGCGAAATCTCCGTCGAAGGAACCCTCGAATACTTGGCCGACTTGGGCATCGAGCCCGAGCACGTGCAGGCGTTGGTGTTGGCGTACTTTCTCGAGTCGCCTGCCGTTGGCACGTTCACACGCGAGCCGTTTCTACGCAAATGGGACTCGGTTCACGTCGACAGCCTTGAGCAGATGAAACGCTACATTGAGCAGCTCACCGAGTCGATGCGGCTGGTTGCGAGCTTCAACGGGCTCTACGCGTTCACGTTCGACTTCTTGTTGGAAAGCCCGGGCCAGAAAGCCATTCGGTGGGATTTGCTCGTGGATTATTGGAAGTTGTTGTTCGGGCTTTTGGACTTGGACGCCCAAACCACGGCGTGTATCGGCCTGTGGTACGAGTTTATGGAGGCGGGCGACCGTCTGTTGAACCGCGACGGCTATTTGATGTTCTGGGAGTTTGTCAAAGAGGTGATTCTTCCCGATCCCGTGGGGCTTGGGAATTACGACGAGATGGCTTCGTGGCCTGTGGTGATTGACGAGTGGATGGAGTCACGAGACGAGTGAGGACGACGAGTGACGAGTGAGGAGGGCGACGAGGACAGGACGAGTGACGAGTGGCCGGAATTCGAGAGTCGAAAGGAAAGTCAAACGAAAGGAAGGAAATAAAACAACTGATTACTATAAATGGCACGAGTGGCGCCGCTACGCCCAGAGAAGCTTGACGATCTCCCAGCCCCGCAACTTGGGGTACGGCGGCTCGGGATAAAGCGCAATGTCTGTGAATATGCTTTTCAAATCCACATCCATAGGCTTCTTCATTTTGGTGCGTTTGACCACCTTGAAACCCCCATACAACGCCACCGACAACGGGATGATGAAGTATGCGCCAAAAAAGGAGCCGAAATCGAAGTTGCCGTGGATAAAGTTGGCAAAACCGCCGGTCAAGAGAAACAAAAGCGAAAACACGAGGGAAAACCACGACACGTACTGGGTTCCCGGGAACGTATAGGGCAAGTCGGCGCGGGAATAGCCCTGGGCGTTGAGCGCACGCGTCATGAAGATGTGGTTCAAGGCTATGACCACCCAATTCAAAAGAATGTTGGAGGCGGTGATATTTTGGAACCACGAAAACACCACGTCACTGCCCTCGTTACAGGACATGTACGCCAACGGAAGGAAGCAGCACGCACACGCCACGCCCACGTACGGCAAGCCGTGGCGATTGACCCGCAAAAACACCGCCGGTGCCTGGTTTTTTGCAGCCAAAGCAAACAACACTCGCGAGGCCTTGACGATCTGGAGATTGGCGGCCGACAACGCCGACGAGCACACGATGGCGTTGATGACGTGCGGCAACACTGCCACCTGGCCCTCCATGGCCACGACGAACGGCGAGCCACTGGCGGTGCCCGTGGGACTGGCAATGCCGGGATTGGTGGGCGAAACAATCAACGTAAGCACGAAAACCGTGCATAAATAGAGCCCAAACACCCGGAAGAACACGCGCTTGGCGGCCCTGTGGATGGCCCGGCGTGGGTGGTGGCTCTCGCCCGAAAGCAAGGCGATGGCCTGAACACCTCCGTACGCGTAAACCACGGACGAAATGGCCTTCCAAAAGCCCGCAAACTTGCCCAAAGCCCCCGTGGTGTACTTGGGCACGAAGGGCAGCTGGCGCCAGTACCGGAAGCCGATGCGGTCGCCGGTTCCCCCAAGATCAATGACCAAACCCGTGACGACCAAAATGAAAATCAAGGCCAATTTCAAAATCCCAAAGCCAAACTCCAACTCTCCGTAGAACCGCACGTTGTAGGAGTTGGTGGCCACGATAAACGCCCCGAAAACCGTGATCCACACCGCCGGATTGACGTCTGTCCAGTATCTCATGATCACGGCCACGGCCGAAAGCTCGTTGGGAATGATCGACGAGTAAACGTCAGTCCAGCCCATCATGAAGCCCACGGCGTCGTCGATGAAGTGCTCGGCGTGCCGGATGTAGCCCGACGTCACGGGCATGAAGCAGCCACACTCGGTGATGCACATTTGGTTGGTGCCGACCACGAGGCCCACAATCACGTAGCAAACAAACATTCCCACGGGGCCGGTCGTGGCAAGCGTTCCGCCCAGACTGAGGAAGAGCCCCGTGCCAAACACCCCCACCAACGTGATCATTCCGAGGTGTCGGGCCCCGAGAGCTTTGCTGAGCTTTCGTTCGTGGATCATGTGGTCGACGTAGGATGTGTGGGATTCGGTGCTGTTCTGGGACGAGTTCTGGGACGAGTTCTGGGACGAGTTCTGGGGCGAGAGTGGCTCCAAGTCCGCCTCGACGGCGTACACGATGTTGTTCTTTTCGCCCATGCTTTGTTTGGGCGAGACGGACCCTTTTATAGGACTGCCGGATTTATGCCACCGTTTTTCCTTGATAAAAGTTCTTCCTTGTGCCGTGTCAGGAGAGAGCTTTAGCAACGAGCTTTCCAGACGAGAGAACGAGAGAACGAGAGAACGAGAGCTTTAGCAGACCAGAGAGCTTTGGATTAATGAGAGCTTTGGCTTTGTTTTGGCTTTTTTGGCTTTTTTGTTTTGGCTTTGGCTGTTTGACTGTTTGACTGTTTTTGGCTTCTCGCCACGTGAACTGCAGATCCAGGGAAAGATAAGAGATTGGCGATAGCAAGAATAGGCGAGCGGATTGCGGAACCCGGATCAAAGAACAGAGAAAAGGTTCAAAGAACAAAGAACAAAGACGAGGTCAAAGAACAAAGAAGAGTTGAAAGGCTGAAAGAACAAAGACCAGTTCAAAGTGGTTCAAAGAGAGAAAAGAGAGAAGAGTAAGTGATAATAGTAAGTGAGAAGAATAATGAGATAAGAATAAAGTGAGTAAAAAGATAAGAATAAAGTGAGTAAAAGATAAAAATAGTGAGTAAAAAGATAAGAATAGTGAGTAAAAAGATAGGAATAGTGAGTAAAAAGATAGGAATAGTGAGTAAAAAGATAAGAATAAAGTGAGAAGAATGTGATAAGACTAAAAAGAAGGAAGTGAGAAGACAAAGTGAGAATAGTTAAATGAGAAGACTAAAGTGATAAGAATAAGTGATAAGAATAAGTGATAATAAGTGATAAGAATAAGTGATAATAAGTGATAAGAATAAGTGATAAGGATAAAGTGAGTAAAGTGAAAAGATTAAAGTGAGTAAAAAGATAAGAATAAATTGATAAGAATAAAGTGAGAAACAAATTGATAAGAATAAAGTGAGTAAATTGATAAGAATAGTGAGAAACAAATTGAGAATGGTAATGTGAAACAAATTGAGAATAGTAAGTGAGAAATTGAGAAAGTGAGAACGAGAAGACAAAGTGAGAAGAGTGAAAAGAGTGACGAGTGAGAAGTGTTCAAGCGAAACAATGAAGACTTTCTGATGAGCAAAGACGAAACGACAAAATGACTCAACGGTGAAAAGACGAAGACGAAGACCAATGACGATGGCCACAATCGTAAAGCAACACAATAAAGGGTGAAAGACCAACAAAAGACTGGTTCAGAGCATGAAAAGCACCAGAACATCAAACCAAAAGTGAATATCAGGCCACTGAAAAGGACAAAGACCAATGAAAAAGACCAATGAGACAATGAGGCCAATGAGACAATGAGGCCAAAGACCAATGAAAAAGGACTATGAGGGCAAAAACTTGTGAAAGATATGTGACCAATGATCCCATGCAATAGAGGACCTGAATGACCATTGTTGGCCAAGCGCAACATCGTTCGAATTCAAGCTTCAAATGTGATTTGATCCATGACGATTCATTTGAATGCTTAACGTATTGATTTAACAATTTATCATTGCGTTGAAAGGGCTTTCAACAATTTTCATGGTTCTTGTGCTTGAGCAGAAGGGATTTATCAATTTTCATGGTTCTTGTGCTTGAACAGATGGGATTTATCAATTTTCATGGTTCTTGTGCTTGAACAGAAGGGATTTACCAATTTATCATTGTGTTTAAACAGAAGGGATTTATCAATTTATCATTGTGTTGAAAGGGCTCGACATTAACAACTTTCATTTGTGCTGTTGAAAGGGCTTTAAACAACTCTCATGGCAATTGTGCTGTTGAATAAAGGGCTACAACTTTCATTTGTGCTGTTGAAAGGGCATTTAACAATTATCATGTCAATTGTGCTTGTTGAATAAAAAGCTCGATCTAATCAACTTTCATAATTGCTGTCCTTGTTGAATAAAGGGCTTTTATCATTTCTCATAATTGTTGTCCTTGTTGAATAAAGGGCTCGATTTCAACAATTATCATGGCAATTGTGCTGTTGAATAAAGGGCCGATTCTAACAATTTTATGATTGTTGAGTTTGAACAAAGACTCGATTCTAACAACTTTCATGGTTTTTGTGCTTGAACAGAAGGGCAACTTCATTTGTTGTGTTTGAACAGAAGGGCAACTCCATTTGTGAGTCAAGGGCTACATTTCATTGTTCACACAGCCAATCAAAAACGAGAACAAACACTCAATAAAAATAGACACATAACGGCCAATTTTGAACGGCCAATCACGAAAGCCAAACAAGCCGAGGATCAAAGGACGAGGATCAACGGTCAATCAACCAATAACCAAAGACCATTCATCCAATAACCAACCAAATCCGCGTCACGTGCACGCATGCACATGCCCAAAACGGAGCTCGTATCGTTATCTAAGATAAGCTTATCTGCCCAAATAGGAAACGTGGGATGAGGAAGCCTATAAAACCCCCAGCACTGGCCAAAACCCAGGCAAAAACCCCCAGGAAATGAACAAAATCACAAGCACCACGAGCCACGCCATCACGTCGGTTCGATCCCGGACCCACGAGCACATGCACAACGTGGTGTCCCACCGTTCGGACGTGCGCCACGTCGACGCGGCCCAGGCCGTGGGCGACGAGGACTTGTTGGCCCAGATTGGCTACAAACAAGAGCTCAAGCGTGGTTATTCCACGATCCAGGTGTTTGGAATAGCGTTTTCCATCATGGGCCTTCTTCCGTCGATCGTGTCGACGCTCGCGGCGGGCTTTGCCGGCGGCCCTGCGGCGTTGGTGTGGGGCTGGCTCATCAGCGGCATGTTTATCTTGTCGATCGGGTTGCTGATGTCGATTTTGTCGAGCTCGATTCCCACGTCCGGAGGCCTTTTTTACTGGACAAATTACTACTGTCCCGACCGGTTCCGGGTGCCGTTGAGCTTTGTGATTGGGTGCTCGAACTCGTTGGCGTTGTGTGGCGGGTTTTGCTCCATCAACTACGGGTTTTCGTTTGAGGTTTTGGCGGCCGTGTTCATTTCGCAGGACGGCCACTTTAATATCACCGATGGCAAGTTGTACGGGGTTTTCGCCGGGTGTATCGTGTCGCAGATCATTCTCTGCTGCCTTACCACCAGCCACACCGCCAAAATGCAGGGCTTTTCGATCGTGATGAACTGTTTTATCATCGTGTTGTTTTTCATTGCCGTGCCCATTGGGGCCTCAAAACACGGGTTCAACGACGCCGGCTGGATTTTTGGCAAGATCCAGAACGCCCGCACGTGGAACCAGGGCTGGCTGTTCATGTTGAGCTGGATGCCGGCCATTTGGACCATTGGGGCCTTTGATTCGTGTCTTCATTTGAGCGAGGAGGCCTTGAACGCGTCTCGCTCGATTCCCGTGGGCATCAACGGGTCGATCACCGTGTGCTGGGTCGTGGGGTGGTGCATCTGCATTGTTTTCGCTGCGTGTGTCAAGGATGGCGACGTGGACGCCGTGTTAAACTCGCCGACCGGAAGCGTGGGGGCCCAGATTATTTTCGATGCTTTGGGCAAAAAATGGGCCGTGGCCTTCATGGCGTTGATTGCGTTTGCGCAGTACTTGATGGGGGCGTCGATCTTGGTGGCTGCCAGCCGGCAGATCTGGGCGTTTGCTCGGGATGATGGCTTACCGGTGGTTCATAATGTCGTGAAAAAAGTCGATTCTCGGCTCAAAGTGCCGGTCAATGCCACCATTTTCGGCGGCTGCTTGCTGTTGGTGCTTGGGTTGTTGATTTTGATTGACGAGACCGCCGCCAACGCCTTGTTTTCGTTGGCGGTGGCCGGAAATTATTTGGCCTGGGGCATGCCGATTTTTTTGGTGTTGTTGCCGTACGGCCGGTCCAAGTTTGCGCCTGGCCCGTTCCATTTTGGCTGGATCACCGATGTCATTCACGTGTCGTCGGTGGTGTGGATTGTTTACGTCATCATCATGTGTATGTTCCCCGATGATAAGTCCGTGGATAAGTCCACCATGAACTATACTTCGGCCATAAATGGCGGGGTTTGGCTCTTGGCCGTGATCTACTACTTTGTCTATGGCTACAAGGTGTACACGGGGCCCAAGAGCAATTTGGACGAAAGTGGCAGTGAAACTGAACATGTGATTGACGAGGTGATGGAAAAGTGATGGAAAAGTGATGGAAAAGTGATTTGCAGCCGTGCTGAGAGTTACGCGGTGTATTTAGAATAAACTACTTCTTGAAGAGCGAGCGAGAGGACAGAGCGAGAGGACAGAGAACAGGCAACAAGAACGAGATGCAACTCTGTCCTGTTTCTATTGTTGTGCTCTCGTACCGTCTCGCTAATTCTCCCTATTTCGCACATCTCTCGCCATTTCGCACCAGCTCTCGCCATGTTTCGCACCATTTCGCACCATCTCGCCCTACAATTGCCATGTTTCTCGCTGATTTGCACCATCTCGCGCTACGATTTCCCACGCTACGATTTCCCACGCTACGATTTCCCACGCTACGATTTCCCACGCTATTCCCGCGCTGTATCTCACGAGTTTTGCTACGATGTGCGCAACGATTTGCGCAACGATGTGTGCTACGATTCTGCTCGATTTGTACCCTCGCAATACAATTTCTCTTTGTTTCCCCCATTCTCGTCATTCTCGTCATTCTCGTCATTCTCGTCATTCTCGTCATTCTCGTCATTCTCGTCATTCTCGTCATTCTCCCTATTTCGCACGATTGCGCTCGCCAGGCTGTTCGCTTTTCGCACCATCTCGCTATTCTCCTTTCCGTACCGTTTCGCGCTACGACCTCGCACCGCAGTTTCCACAGCAATTGCACGCATAGCAATTTCTCGCACCGCAATTGCACGCATAGCAATTTCTCGCACCGTCTCTCGCCACAACTTCTCGCTCAACTTCTCGCACAACTTCTCGCACAACTTCTCGCACAACTTCTCGCACAACTTCTCGCACAACTTCTCGCACAATTTCGCACAACTTCTCGCACAACTTCTCGCACAACTTCTCGCACAACTTCTCGCACAACTTCTCGCACAACTTCTCGCACAATTTCGCACCGTCTCTCGCTAATTTCCTAATCCTTCGAATGCAATCTTCAGACACACTCAACACGCTCAGCAGCAGGCCCGAGGGCGGGAATTGGGCCGCGGACCGCGGCGGCGCGGCGCCAGAGACGCCCGAGCCCAGCCCAGCGCCGTCAGAAGAGGCCCGCCCGCTTCTCCGGACGCATTTCTCCCGAGTCTACGGGGCCAACGACACAACCACTCCGCCCCGCACAGGCAGCGGCCGCGGCCGTGACCGCAGCAGCAGCGTGGCCAGCATCGCCAGCATCGGGCTGAAGATCGTGGAGTTCTCGCGGCGGCGGTTCTGGTGGTTCTGTGCGTTTGGCGTGGTGGCGGTGGTGGTGTTCAATCTTTCGTTCTTGCCCCGGACGTCGCTCAGCAGAGACTACCGCCGGCTCCACGGGCTCCGTCTCACCAAGGCCGACGTGCTGCGGGACTACTTGTTGTACAGCGGCGCCAAGCAGTTTGAGCCGTTTACCAATGCTGAATCCATCGCCTGGGGGCTCGGTAATTTTACCGCGACCAACGCCTTGCGTACCACGAGCCAAATGGCCAGCTCCAACCCCGACCTAGCGCGGCTAGTTTTCGCGCGCTTTTCCGCCGCCAACCTCCGCCCGCTCGCCCACCAATTTCCCACCACGCTTGAGGCCCCTTTGGCCGCCGACGTCGTGCTAATTAAGGACAACTCCGTGGTGTACCGAGCGCCGTTGGTCGACGCCTACGGCACGCCCGCGTACTACGGCTTCGGCGCCAACGGCTCCGTGCGGGCTAACTATATATTTGCCAATGGTGGCACCGCCGACGATTACCGCCAGCTCGTGGCAAACGGCGCGAGCGTCGCGGGAAAAATCGCCATCATCAAAACCGCCTTCCCGCCCGCAAATCCTACCGCCGCGCTGGTCGCGGACCGCGCCGCCGTGGCCCAGCGCTACGGCGTGGTGGCGGTGCTCCATTACACCGAGCCCGTGGGCGGCGTTCTGGCCGCCGTGGTGCGCGACTCCGTGGTACAGACGCCGTACGGGACCGCCAACTTCAAGTCGCCCGGGATCCCGGTGGTTCCCATGAGCTACGACGCCATTCTTCCGGTGCTCAAGACGGCGGCGGCGGGCGATGCCGACGCCGTCAAGGGCTTCGAAATCGCCGTTGAGTGTCGGTTTTCGCCCGACACCTCGCTGCCCCTCCTGCCATTGCTCCCCCACGCGTCAATGCCCCACCTGTCACGGCTCCCCCACGCGTCAATGCTCCCCCACCTGTCAATCCCCCACAAACAATACATGACCAACGTCATCGCCACCATCGACGGCATCATCAACGACGGCGTCATCATCATCGGCGCGTCCCGTGACTCGCTCGACGCCTCCAATCTGCTTCCTCATCACGTGGTTCTTATGGAAATCGCTCGCCATTTCGCCAAACTCATCAAACTCGGCTGGAAACCGCTTCGGACCATTCAGCTCGTGTCTTTTGACGGGGGCCGCAACGGGGCCTTGGGCGTGCAGCGGTTTCTCGAGGATCAGCAGGCCAAAACGTCGGTTTTGGCGTACATAAACATCGATGACGACTTGATTCGGGGCCCAAATCTCCGGCTCGAGGCCAGTGAATTGTTGCACCACGTGGTGGAAGGCGTCAGTAAGGCGATTCTCGTGCCAGGACTCGCCGCAGACCATGGGGCTGACGATGGAGACGAATTCTCGTTGCACGATTACTGGAAGCTGCAAAACAACTGTACGACGATCCACACGCAGTTTTCGGGCGGTGCCATGCCGTTCCAGTACCACGGGAGCACGCCGGTCGTGAACATCCGCTTTGATTCCGGGCAAAACGACACTTACTTGCCCAATAGTAACACTTACGACCTTGAAACCGTGCAACGATTGGACCCGCATTTCCAGCTTCTTCAGCTGCTCATTCAGTACGTGGGGCTTCTCGCCATCACGCTCAGTGAGCACGAGGTGGTGTACTTCAAGACGCAGACGTACTTTCGGTTTGTTCACGAGCAAATCACCGGATTTATGGCGAAACATCGGCGTCAGCTCGACGAATGGGCCGACCACGACATTTCCCAGTACATCAGCGTGCCGTTCTTCAACTTCAACGGCGACGGCGACGATCTCCAGACGTTCCACGACCTTGAAACGAGGCTTGTGGACGTTTGTCGGGCGCTTTTGACTTCGGCTCCATTTTTCGACCACTACAACAAACAAGTCCAGCACGGGCTTATCCAGGACTATCCGTGGTACCAGGCGTACAAGAAGGTGAAGCTCTGGGCGCAGTTCAAGGTGTCGAACTATAAATTGATCCATTTGGAACGAGAATTGAGTCGAAAAGACGGGAGTTGGTTCAACCACGTGATCTACAACCAGCACGGGGTGTTGGGGGACATGGAGAAGGCCATGGGTGATGGCATGGGCCGCGTTGTGGAGGTGATGTTTGAGATGTACGAGAAGTTGGTGGGGTTGGATAAGAAGATTGGTTGAGGGGGGGATTTGTGGGGGATTTCTTTTATGTGGAGGACCTGTGGAGGATCTGCGAGGATTTGTTTGATGTGGAGGATCTGTGGAGGATCTGTGAGGATTGGTTTGATGTGGGGGATCTGTGGAGGACCAAATGACGTGGGGTGCAAAACTCCAAAATTACACATCACAATGCAAGACCTCCAGACCGTGTGGCAGCTCACACGAGGCACCCGGCCGCCCAAACACGCGGTGCTTGCGGTGCTGATCCCCCACGTGTGCCAGGTGATCCCCCAGCAAGCGCCGCTCCGCGTGGTGTCGTCGTTGTTGCACGGGGTTTCTCTCGTGTACCGCCAGCACACCGAGCTTTTACTCACAGAAATCACCGCCGTGGCGGGCCGGCTCGTGCTGGCCGCCGGGGCCACTGCGTCGACCGTGGTGGACGCGGCAATGACCACGAAGTCCATTCGAATGGTGGCGGATGACGCGTCGTTTACGTTGGAAGATTACGTCGAGGGCTCGTGGAAACTTAGCGAGAGTTTGGCGCGCCAGTTTAGTGCCAGCGCGCGGCACAGCGCCAGCGCGGGACTGAGCGCCAGCGCGGGGCCCTGGATGTGGAGCGGCGCTCGCGGTACGGCTGGCGCGATGGCGTGGCGCGAGGCACCGCCATCTCCTGAACCACCAAATGATGGTTGGATTGACGACGGCAATGGCAGTGACTGGGACGTGGTGCCGCTCGCTATGGGGACGCCGCGGACTCCTGGCTCACGTGGCACGGTGCGGCTGCCGGTGCCGCTGACGCCAATGGACTTTGAGCTTGAGCTAAGTCCGTGGCTGGCGGGCGCTGAGGAATTTACCGCGAGCCGCGCCACGGTCTCGCCCCATATTAGCGACGCCTCGGCCGCTCGCGGTAATCCCAAAAACCGCGGCCCCAAACGCCGCCGGCTCGTGGTAGACTTTGCCACGCAGCTAAGTCCACGAGTGTTTGACGAATTCATACAAAGTTACGACGAGCTCATGGCCCGTGCCAGACCCCCCACGGCCCCCACTTTCGGCCTCCCCAGCACCAGCGGGCCTCGCCACAGCCCGCCCCCGAGCCAGACGCCCGAAACCGCCAGAACTCCAGAAACGGCCCGTCGTGCTGCAGAATTTCGACACGAAAGCATGTTTGAATTTGGCACGCCCGACCCCGAAACCTCGGGGTCCAACACCAGCCAGCAGCAGGAAACCGAGCGGTTCTTGCACTATCTCCAGAACCTCGGCGGGCCCATGACTTTTGGCCGAATATGCCCGGTTGGAGAGTGCACCCGAGAATTAGCAGCCAAAAGTTTTATGAGCCTTTTGGAGTTGATGGGTCGGGGTACTGTATATTACCGGGCAGGAAACGAGGCAGGATACGAGGCAGGATACCTGACGGCAGGATATGAGGCAGAATCCCTGGAGGATGGAGTGTATATAATCAGGGAAAATCATGAATTTGAATTTATTACATAATATACACTACAAAAATTAAAGGGTTTTTTTTCAGTTTAAGCGTCGTGTTTTTCAAATTCTTCCTCGGCTTTTTCAACGTCTTCTTCGCCAACATCCTCGTATTCGCTTTGGTGTAAGGATAACGTGGGCTTAACGGCAGCACTGTCCAAAGTCCAAGAAGCCAAAGCGTTTTCGGCGTCGATAATGATTTGCTTAGAGGCCTCGTACCCGTCGTATGCAGGACGGGTTTCTCCAGGTGTCACTGCACTATCGTCAAGTAATTCTAACAACGCTTTACCATAACCTGCAATTAACGCATATTTTTCGGCCAATTCTCTAGTGGCATCGAACTGGTAGTTGTATGCAGCCTTCAATTGCTCTCTAGTGATGTTGGATAATTGGGCTTCGGCCACCAACGATTCGGCTTCGGCACGCACCAATTCTTGCTCCAAAACACTGATTTTGGGGCTTTGAGGGTCCTTGTACTTCAAGTGAGCAATCTCATCGGTGATCTTCTGCTTTCTGTCTCTCGAAGGCTGGACCGACGACTCGATGTTTCTAATGGTCTTTAAGGTGATTCTGTACTGATCATACTTGTCGATGTATTGGTCCTCCAATTCTCCAATCTCGTAAATTAAAACTCCCAACTTATCGGTCACATCAGAAACATCGTCATCGTTTTCTTCTCCCCACGCACTCAACTGCTTGGCCACGTCCCGTCTCTCTCTGGCAGTGAGCTCAATGGCCCGCATGACGTTCTTCTCCATCTTGATGTACTGGCTGAGTTTTCTCGACAACTCGGGGCCTGTAGCACCTGCAACCGTCTTTCTAAAATGGCTGGCAATTCCGCCTTTTCCAAAGAATTTCGACTTGGTGGAAGAAGGTGGAGGAGGAGGGCTTTGGAGCTGGCTGGCAGTGGGGGCTTTTTGAGATCTTAATGAGTAAGTTCTGTGCATTGTGTTGGAAATGAAATTTCAACAATTAAGGATAAAGGGGGGTTTTTATAGTGCGACAAGATTGCTGGAAGGTTGCCTGTGTAATGAGCAATGAGAGGGTGGGTGAGTGCAGGACGGGGGTCAGGAGTTTTTTTTTTTATCGTTGAGAAAAAAAAACTTACGGCTTATATACACGCCCGAGACACTTCTTTGCATGACTTTTCATATTGTTTATTTATAGCATTAGCAATCTACACCTTTAGCTTATTAAAGCACTCTGCAACCATATTATATTGATAGTGTACACCAGTCATTCATCTGCAATTGTTATGAAACGTCAATTCCTCTTTTTCCCACTTGTTTTAGCCCCAAAATCCGATAATAATCTTCTTCCAATGCCTGATATGCAGTTTGCAACTTATCTAAACGAACAGGCTTCTCCAAACTCATAAGGGCTTCTTTATTCTTCACATACAATCGACTTTTGATGAACAATCGCACGTCTTTATACTGAAGTTGACGGAACTTCTGATAATTGCTGAGTAGTATCATTTCCACCAACCGACTGAACTGTCTTCGTTCCAATTTCAAGCTTGCTCGGCACGCCGCATACCACGGCAGCTTAACCTTCTCCATATCAACGGTTTTCCAGTCCACAGCCCGAGCCATGGTCTGAAGATCTTGCTTATCTCTCATATCATCAAATGCCTCGTTGGGATCCTCGACCACCACCTCATACACCAGGTCGTCAGCAACCCAGAGGTTGTATAGAGCCGTGTACACTTTTGACCCGAGTCCTGAGCCCTGGAACGGAGGGAGTACCACAAATTGTGAGACTTTTTTACGAGTGGTAATCACCCCATCATCGAATTCTTTTGCCCCAGGATATCGCCAGTAGTTGTAAGCCGTCACGAATCCTGCCACCGAAGGTTCGGCCACATCATCGGCCTCATCTGACGGGGGATTTTGCCGATATATCACGTAAAACTCCCACATATTGTCCACATCAATGTAACTTCCGGCCTCTATGTACATCAACACCATGAATTGCACACGACGAAGCAACTCCACACCGGCAGCTCGGGCCAAGTCGATTTTGTAGACCCTAAAGTCGCCTAAATCGGCCACCATTTGCCCGGGAATCTCGTACGAAAGCTTCTCTTTGGCCGTTCTCTCGAGCCACTCCATCTCGTCCTTGTAAACACACAGTTCCGGCAACACTCGGAGAAGCGCATCTTTGGGGTCCTCGGCTTCGGGCATCTTCTCCGTCCATTTTACGTTGGCAAACGGATAGAAAGTGTAGTGGTCAAAACACACCAACATTTGGAGGTTTTTGAAGCCGAAAACGGTCTCCGAGTCGCCGAAAACGGGATACGTGAATGCCGGTTGAAGCTCCGTCACATCACCGTTGTTTGTGAGGAAGATCTGGAGCTTGTTCGACAGCGTGGTCCATAATTCGGGTTTGAAAGCGTCCATGATTGAATGTGACTTTTTGAAAATGCGCGTTCTCACAAAACACGCGCGTACTTCTCATCCCGGGCGTGTGTGCACCGGGCTGCTTTGGCTGCAAATATGGAGTCCAACGGCTCGTTGTAGAACGACAATGTGCTCAGTCTGCTGAATCTGCTGAGCGGTGCTGCATAGAGGGACATGGGCTGCTTAAAGGTTTACATGTATCCAGGATGTCAGCACAGTTGAGAAATGTGAAGGAACTTGTCTCTGAGTTTAATATGCACTATTGCCTTGAGTGGCACCATTGCCTTGAGTGGCACCATTGCCTTGAGTTTTTAGCACCATTGCCTTGAGTATAATATGCAACACTGGCCGTTGACCCGGCTTGGGCGTGACAGCCACGATCTGTTATTCGACAATACGCTCCTGGGGTGAAAAGATTTGCAGCCAAAATGTCGGTCTGGTGTGTACGCGCCGTGCTGATATGTACGCCAATATTATGGGGCGCGTGCTGAAATATACACCGCGATTCCTGGTATTCGTGCTGATACGTACTGCCACACAAAACATTTATTCAATAACTACAACTAAATCACCAGCCTCAACCATATCCCCATTCTTATGCAAGACCTTCTTGACCACACCGGCCTCGCTGGCCACCACGACCATCTCGGTCTTCATGGCCTCAACAACCACCAAACTATCACCAGCACTAACTTTCTGACCTTCTTCCACCAAGGATTTCCAGAACCGGCCACTGTATTCGGAGTAAACGAGCACGGCATCGCCGTAATCCTCGACCGGAGCAGCCGTGACGGAAGTCTTGCTCAACTCGGCATTCAGCACTTGGATCAAACGGTTGAATTCCTCCAATTTCTCACCGCCCTGACTCTTTTGGAACTCTTCGATACTGGCACTGTTTTCGGTGATCCACGCCAAGTACTCTCCGTGGTCAAACACGCTTTCCACCATGTCGACTTTGAACCTTCCGGCAGCCATTTCCTCGGAAAATTTATCGACTTCAGCCTCGCTCACCGGATAAAATTCCACCTGGTCAAAAGGACTGAGTAACCAAGGCACAACGCTGTGATCGCCCAACGAAAGCTTGTCCCAGATGGGCACGGTCCGGCCCACCAACTGGTAGCCTCCAGGCGATTCCATGGTGTAAATACACATGTAATTTCCGCCGATTCCCACGGTTCCGTTCGGAGTAAACGTTCTGGAAGGATTGTACTTTGTACCCAAGAACCGATGGCGAGGATCAAGCGGCACGGCACACGGAGCCCCCAAGAACACGTCCCCGAGCCCCAACACGAGAAACCGCGCCGTATAAAGCATGGATTTGACATCTTTGCGATCAAGGCCGTTGATGGACGCAATGAAATCCACGTTGTTGGGAAGCCAAGGAGCCTCGCTCCGAATGGTTTCCAGGTATCTCTGGACCGCGGCCATGGTTTTGGAGTCCTCAAACGCCATGGGAAGCCGAATGACCTTGGATTTGACGGTCCATTTGTTAACAAACACCAATTCCTTCTCAATCAGCACCAACATCTCCACCAAGCGGGCCTGCGAGATGGTGTCGAACTCCACCAACACCGACCGCACGCCCTGGCTCATTTCCACGATCCCCACGGTCTTGCGGGCCGAAACCGTCTCAATAAGCCGGTGGATTCGGTAACTGACATTGAGGTCCATCACGTTTCCTCCGTACTCCACCAACACGTACCGATCGCCCGCCTGGCGGTACACCACGCTGGGCCCCACTGCGGGCTCGAACCGCCCGATCACCGGGTCTTCAGGAGCGGCCAACGCCCGCAACGGCAAAAACGAGCCGGCCAAATCCGAAACCATCGAGTCCTGGTGCGTTTTCAACGCCTTGGCCTCGGCCCACAGCATCGGCACAAACTGGATCGTGTCGCCCGGCTTGACCTGGCCAATCTTCCACATCTCGGCCTGCGCCACCACCGCCTCACACACAAATCCCCCCAAACTGGGCCCATCGCACGTCAAAATCACCGGCTCATCGCCGGTAAAATTGATGGCCCCGAGCGAATACACGTAATCGTGGGCATTGGACGGGTGAAGGCCCGCCTCGCCGCCGTCCGCCCGCGCCCACTGCGGCTTGGGCCCGATCAACCGCACGCCAAACCGGTTGGAGTTGTAGTGAACTTTCCAGCACGACGCAAAAAACTCTTGCACGGCGGCGGCCGTAAAGAAGTCGGGCGACCCGTGGGGGCCGCACGTGACGCCCACCCGCCACGCCTTGGTGTCGTAGCAGGGCACGATGGAGCTGGGGACGGTTGTGGGGGCCGAAACCGGCCGTGCAAGCGTGCAACTGGCGATGTCCTGGCCCAAAAACAAAACGTCGCCGAGCTTCAAAACCCGGCCGTTGAAGCCGCCCAAGTTGCCGAGGGCGAACGTGGAGCGGGACCCGAGGTACTCTGGCACGTCGATGCCGCCGCGGATCGCCACGTACGCCCGGCAGCCCGCGGTAAGCTTGCCAATTTCGAGGGCCTGGCCGGCCTGGAGCTCGATCGGCGCCCATTGGCGGGCCGGCTGGCCGTCCACGAGCACGGGCGCCGTGCCTCCGGTGACGGCGACGACCGTGGGCTTGTGGAAGAGCAATTTGGGCCCGGAAAGCGTGATTTCAAGCCCCGGGGCCGTGTGGTGATTTCCCACGATTCGGTTGGCGATCCGGAACGAATACTCGTCCATGCACCCGCTGGGCGGGACGCCCACGTGCCAGTAGCCCGCACGGCCCGGGAAGTCCTGGACAGTGGTGTAGGCGCCTGGAACGAGCACCTCGAGGGCCGTGGGGCGATAGTCGAACGAGTCGAGGATTTTCGTGTGCATTTCACACCGTTCAAACATCTTGGAATTGGCAATGGCCCGGAGGTAGTCGAGGTTCGTGACACAGCCGTACACCACCGTTTCGTCGAGCGCCCGCTGGAGCTTGGCGAGAGCGTCGTTTCGGTCTTTTCCGTGGACAATGATTTTGGCCAAGGTCGGATCGTATTCGGCCGAGATCACCGTTCCCTTTTCGACCCAGCCGTCCACACGCGCCCAGCTCGGGAACTGCACCGTCGAGAGCTGTCCGGGCGACGGCATGAAGCCCTTGACGGGGTTCTCCGCGTACAACCGGGCCTCCATGCTGGCGCCGGAAACGGTGATTTTTTGGTCTTTCAAGCTCGGAGCTTTGTTGGCCGCAAGCATCACCATCCACTCGACCAAATCCCAGCCCGTGACCATCTCCGTGACCGGATGCTCGACCTGGAGCCGCGCGTTGACCTCGAGGAAGTAAAACTCGTCGCGTTGCTGGTCGTAAATGAACTCCACCGTCCCAGCACATTTATATTTAAGCACGCTGGCCAACGACTCGCTGGCCGCTCTCATGCGGGCCCGCGTGGCTTCTGGCAAGTTGGGAGCGGGCGTTTCCTCAATGACCTTCTGGTTGCGTCGCTGGAGCGAGCAGTCCCGCTCGCCTAGCGCAAGAGCATTGCCGAAACCGTCGCCCAAAATCTGGATTTCCACGTGCCGGGAATTCTCGACAAACCGCTCGAGAAACACCCCGTCGTCGCCGAAATACGCCTTTCCCTGGTGCTGGACCGTGGTGAACACGCGCCCGATGTCCTCGGCTCGCTCACACTTCTGGAGCCCGATTCCTCCGCCTCCGGCCGTCGATTTGACCATGATGGGATATCCGAGCTCCAGAGCCACTTTTTGCGCCTCGTGCACGTCCCTGATCAACGGGCTTCCGGGCACCAACGGCACGCCGGCCTGCTGGGCGATCTCCCGGGCACTGTGCTTGAGCCCAAGCCGCCGAATGGCGTCTCCGCTGGGCCCCACAAACACTATTCCTTCTTCAGCACAGCGATCGGAAAAATCCGCGTTTTCGGATAAAAATCCGTACCCCGGAATAATTGCTTCGGCGTTAGTGCTTTTGGCAGCCCCAATGACCTTTTCGATCGAGATGTACGTTTCGCCCGCAGACACCCCGTGCAACGGAACCGCCACGTCGGCCATCGTCACGTGCTGCGCGTACTTATCGGGGTCGGAATAGATGGCAATGGTGGTGATGCCCAATTTCTTGAGGGTTTTCATGATTCGAACGGCGATTTCTCCCCGATTGGCCACCAAAACCGACCTGAACACCGGCATTTTGCGCCGCGACGCCATGTAGTTGGCCCAGCCGCCGTGGCTCGTGATGTCCTCGGCCCCGGACGCGGTGTAGCCCGCCTCTTCGCAGATAAACAGCTTGACAGTCGTCCCATCAATAAGCTCGGCCGAACCGATGCCCAACGGCGCCGGCACCATGGCCACGAACCGGCCAAAGTGCTCACGTGGCACCGCGTACACTTCCACGGCAATGGGCCGGCCGTCCAGCTCGACTTTACGGAGCCCTGGCTTCATCACCGGCCCGGTTTTCGGAAGACAGTAGAGCTTGTAGCAGGCGGCGGTGGTGGTGGCTTGCACAAACACCGCTCCCACGTCCCGCAACTGCCCGTGGAGCTCGAAGCCCCGGAGATGGGCCCCCACAACCGCAATTTTCACGCAATCGCCCGGAACAATTGGCACCAATTCGTCGCCCGTTCCCACCGAAACGTCCAAGCACCCCACGGTCCGGGGCCCGTGCAGCGCCAAAAAGCCGTGGGCAAAGTCCATCAACGCATAGTCGTTGAACCTCTTGGACAAAAACGTGATTCCACACGGCAATCCGTCGTCCCGGAACCCGGCCGGCACTGCAAGGGCCAGAAGGTCCGCCAAGTTCACGAAATTCGTGTACGTTCCCTGCTGGGAGTTGATCTTGATGGGCTCGGCTTGCACGGCCGCAATCGTGGGATTCAAAGGAGCGGTTGGCAACACAAGAACGTCGATGGAGTCCATGATTTTGTTGATTTTCTTCAACAACGCTTGGCGTTTGTACTCGGCCTCGAAGTAGCTGGCGGCCGTGTTGGATTCTCCGCCCTGGAGAATCGCCTGGACCGTGGGATCAAGGCTTTCGGCCGGCGGATTGGTGGCATAAAAGTCCTTGGTTGCAACGTATCTTTCGGTGACCCACGGTCCTTCGTATAGCAACTTGGCAAGGGCTACAAACGGCTCGATGTCCACCGGCTTGGTGGCGGCAATGGTGCCGACCGTATCGACGGCTTTGGCGAAAACTTTGGGATTTTGTTCTTCGCCGTACCACGATAAGCTCGTGGGAATTCCCGCGGTAGGCTCGTGGAAATAGGTCGAGGGATTACGCGGCATTGGCACCGAGAATTCATCGGCTTCATCATACAGGACCAAGATTTTAAAAGTGGTTTGTGCATCACTTAAATTTAGGGTAAAAATTGATACACAATCCAACGACTTGCATGCAGGAACCACCCCTCGACACAGAAATATTCCCTTGGTGGGTTTGAGTCCAATTAAATTATTTAAATGAGCAGGAACTCGGCCACTTCCTGCAGTATCTGTCCCCAACGATACAGGAACAATCCCTCGTGCAACAACACTGGCCAGCCCAGCACTACTGCCTCCACTGACGTATTGGTCGTCAAACGTGCACGGAGTCACCCCATACGGCGACCGCGTTCCCACAAGTCCCGTGGCAAATTGATCTAAATTGGTCTTCCCAATCACAATCGCTCCGTTTTCTCTCAATAATCTCACAACCTCACTGTCTTCGCTTGGTGAATAGGCAAATGCTGGACATGCGGCCGTGGTTTCAAACCCTTTGACATCAATGTTGTCTTTGATTGCCACTGGCACTCCGTACAACGGAAGATTCGAATCTCCCGTCAAAAGATACGTCCATTGATGGGTGATTGATTCGCTGGATGCAAGCAGAATCCAGGCGGGATCTGAAGGACTTTGATCGCTCACCACTGAGAGAAGCTTGTTTAACGACTCTTGTGGCGTGGCTTGACGATGGAATTCCTTCCAGTCTTTGATACTCCACCCTATGTATGACATTTTCTAAAGATTTTGTCCTACTGGATCTCAACGCCTATTTAAACCCATCGGAATTTTCCGATCTCCTGTGGGGGTGCAAATCTGCGGCGTGCGCCCACCGATCCGTTATCAGTGGGGGCGGGTTTTCTTGTTGGAGGGGCGCCCTATCGCTATCGCCACGCCTACCACGGGCCTGCCCTGTTGCGCGCCCTACGCTTCTCCCCATTTGGCGCCGGCCTTCGGCGCGACGGGCCGAAAATTATTTATGTGATGTCACTGGTCCTGCAGAACTCCGCCATATCTTTCGAGCTTGGCCTCCCAATTGGGCCACTTCCCTTACCTCGCCCTGCCCTTGCCTCCCTACACCACTACTTCACCTCGCCGGGCCCGGGCCCTCTTCAAGAAAAAAATCTCCGTCGCCTAAAAACCAAAAAAGTCGTGCGCCGCCCATTTTGAACAACCCCCGTCGTGCCTCGTCCGTTTGCGTGCCTCGTCCGTTTGATTGGTTGAAGATATTCCAGCTAAGAGGGTCTGGGCCGTGCACGCCCGGCCCTTTTCTATTTTCCGCGCGTCCCCCCCGGTTCCGGATCAGGCTGATTGGCGCGGCGCACGACCATTATCGATTGCTGATTGCTGATTTCTGATGGCTGATAAGAGACGATGAGACGGTACGCGCACGCACTGATAACACTAACACTAACAATTTATTTCTAAAAACACACTCAAGAATTATTAGGCTGACTCAAAACAGCAACAACCTGACTCTGTACGGCATGAAGCTTTTCCTGGTTCATCATTTGCCATTCACGAACCTTATATCCTCGGCCCGTCAAATCCCAATACATTCCTCTCAAAGCATAGAATATACTTTGTCGACTCTCATAAACCGGACCAATTACCACGATGATTGTCGTGATCCACATCCATATGAACGCCACAGTGATCCATCCCGTGAAAAATGGTTTGCTGAACTCGTATCCACTTCCATACATGGGCATTGGCCAAAGAACAAGGAAACTAAACGTGACAAATATACAGAATATAAGCACCTTGTTGAACTGTTTGCCTAATCGAGCATACTCTTCGTCGTATGCGTCCCGATTCACCATGGCGATATCATACGCCGCACGTGACATCTGCGATGTTATCTTGGCCAATTGGGGCTCGACCTTGACCTCAGGAGTCTCTTTTTCCAGGTCTGGAGCCAGCTTTTCAATGGATTGCACAGGAGCCATGCCAAAGTCCTCCACTGCCTCGGCTTCAATAAGTTCTTCTTCTTCGTCGACTCTTCTGATCTTACTCAACAAATCCCAATCGAAATTCTGAGGTTTAAACCACCATGTGAAGGCTGGAATCAAAAATAACGGCATCAATAACGATACGACATTTCCTGTAATCATGGCATCGTCTTCAAAAGTTGTGTCCACATTAACGGCTCCAAATTTGACTCCAGCACATACCAACCACGACATGATTCCCAATGCTGTGGCGATCGGAGGCGTCATAAAAGCAGCCACTGCATTCTGTTTTGAACTCAAAAGCGTGCAGATGGCAGGAATAACTGCTCCTCCCATCATGATTCCCATCAATTCGTACAAATACCCCATCAGCACTCCAGCATAGTACAATCCAATGGCAAATCCTGCCATAACGTAGGCAAATACCACCACTGTGATGTGACTGATGGTCATAAGTTGTTTTCCAGAAGCACTGGGACGGAAATATGTTCTGTAGATATCAAAAGTCACCACATTCGACACGGCAATGAGCTCAGAAGACATGGCCGATGTTGCAGCTGTAAACATAAGAATGAGCGATGCTACAGCCCCTCCCTTGCCCATGATGGCCACTGCTGCATTAGGAAGAACAAGCCCAGCATTAACTTCGAAATCACTCAATTTTTGAGGGTATGTTGGCCAACTTGGAGTGCTTTCAAGTGCCAAAGCAGTGAGTCCCATGGTGGTGGCAATGAAAAACGGAATTGCAAACCACGTGAGACCTCCAATGATGTAGCCCGGCATCGTTGCCCGTGGACTGGCTGCAAAAATCTTGGAAAAGTACGCCGTGTCCAAGTAAATCGAAGTATTTCCTGCAACATTAATTGCAAAAAAGATTCCTCCCGCACGGGATTTCATGGTAAGATAACTACCATTGGCATTCCCTTCTCTTGGCTTATCGATGGCTGCCTGCTTAACAAGCTCCCACACGGCTCCTGGACTTCCAAGAACTTCACTTTGATTCCAAACAACAAATCCAAATATTAACGCAATTATCACCACTGCTGCTCCGTTGATGTAATCGGTGATGAAAGTGGCTTTCAACCCCCCGAAAATCGTATACATCACCACTCCCAATGGCAACAATAAACATGCAGCCACGATATTCATTCCCGTCAAGTTACTCAAAACTGCACTTCCTCCACTAAGCAACATTGCTGTGACCAAAATGTTTGTGATGAGCCCCCAACAACAGAATACGAGATGTGCCTTCTTCCCGTAACGAGCCTCGATAATCTCAAGATACGTGTGGGCATTTGGGGCTCTTTGTTTAGCTTTCAATCCCAAACAACTGAAAAAAATAATCTGAACACATGCACCAGCACCATAATAATAGGCTCCACACACTCCATTCTTGTAAGTTTGAGTGGTCGAAGTAAGAAGCGTAGCTGACCAAGTCCAAGACGATACCACACACGCTGAAATAAGAAATTTCTTAACACTCCGTCCCGCAGTACTAAATTCTTCAGCTGTCATGATTTCTCGATTATAACGCTTGAGAACATAGGTAATTAACATCATTCCAAGAGCAAATGCAAGCCCAAGACCTACTACTACTCCATAACCAGCTCCCTGAGGAAGCGGAACATAGATATCCGACATTTTTGGCTACAAATTGGTGATATTTCAGAGTCTATTGGGGAAAAATGGCCCTTTTAAAGTCAAAATTCAATGTCTTATCGTGATAAGTTATCAAATCTTGAGAAATTTCTTCTTATCAATGCCGAGCCAAATCAAGAGGGCCGAGAAGGCCCGTAAGTCAATGAATTTCAAGGCATTTCCCGATTACAAGGGGTTATTTTTCCTTCGACAGTATCCTTGTTTCCTATTTGGGAAGTATCCCTCCTGAAAATCCCTCTAAATTTTCGCCAAAAATATTCACAAAATAAACCGTCCCAGCAATTGATTTGTCCACTACCAACTTGCCTTCTTCAACAAGCAATGTGAGTTCGGCCGTGGCAATGTCAATCGACCACTGGAAATGATTGGCCACCTGTTTGACATCGATTCCTGATGTCAATGAACCAATTTTTTTGACAGCACTATTTGCGCGAGAATTTGCGCTTGTGCGTCGCTGGTCCTTCCTATTAGAGCCATCGAATGAATCACCGTCAACTCCGGTTCCACGATGGTCGAAAGTTTCGCTTGTGATAGGCGATCCTGCTGGTCCCACGTGTAGCTCGTGGTCCTGGCCCTGGCCCTGGTCCAAAACCCGTGACTGGATGTAGCGAAACACCACGCCGTCATCGCCGTATCGCGGTCGCAACACCACGAGACCCTCGTACCGCCGCACCGCCACCGGAAGCCCCAAAGGCTCAAACTTGTCTATGGCTCTATTTAGCTCCTCCACCGTCATGAGTTGCGCCCCGATCCCCTCGCTTTCCACCACATACCGGTTATACTCGGCGTAGAAGTCTTGCACGGTGATCATGGCCGACGTTTTGGTCATTTGCGTCGTCAAATACTCACTCAAGTGCCGGGCCAATTCCTGGTGGTAAAATTTCAGCTGGCGCGGTAATTTCAACGGCGCCACCACCAGTGCTCTGCGCGGCCTCGTGGTAATCAAATGCCCAAAGCTGCTGCTGAGTTTTACCAAGTCTTGCGCCTTGTACATCAACTGTTCGAGGTCGGCAAGCGACGTGGCTAGCGCCACCTCGTTCTGTTTACGGGTCTGTTCACTCAAAAGCTGAAGTTTGTGGATCCCACTGGCGGCATTGGTGATGGTTTGGGCCAATTCTTGTGAGTCCTGGTATGACGAATTGATCTTGGTGGCTCCCTTGTTAATGTTGCCGGATTTAACGAGCCCGGCCCATTTGTGCTGGTCTAGCACCGTCATTAGCGCGGCGTGGAACGACGCCTCGCCCCCCGTATGGAACGAAAGCTTGATGTACGGTTCGGGCGACGAATAAGACTCGGCTCCGTCAAGAAGAATCGGCACCACTCCGTGGTATCCTCCACTGCCCACGTCGCCCGTCGTGTCGCTATTTAATGCCGTTCCACACATCTCACAATATTTAAGAGATGGGTGATTATGGTACGTGCACTTGGGACATGAATGGTCTTGAATCGAGGGGGCTGGCGCTGCATTAGGCAGCACCAGGCTCGCCCTAATACCCTCTACCACTTGGACTCCCATGGGCCCGTCCAAATCGCCGTCTTTCCTGGCGCTAATACTACCAACCCTCGCCCTACTTATCCCACAATTACTGCACCGAATCTCATCCGAATGATTATTGAACGTACAAATCTTACACACCCAATCCACTACCAGTACTGTGGTCTCTCGACCCAGTGCCACGTAGATCTTGACCTTGCCACTCGACCGAAGAAACTTGTCGACCAACTCGGCCCTCGTGATCACCGATAATTCCACGGCCATTGACCGATCGGTTTCTTGATGGTCCACGTAAATCACTCTCTCATTAGTGAGATATACTCGGCCGGCTTGCCGATTGGTGATCTTACAACGGCCCTGATAGAGCCCAATGTTGTCAACAATGAACGATATGGTCTCGCCCGACCGAAGAACCGGCCGCGATGACCGATTAATCGAAACATGGCCCCAGCAGTTCATCTTTGCTGATAATTCTGCGAACCTCTAAATCCAATCGCTACCGCCATGCGTACCGCGAATTCTACCACGATCCTCGCCGCCATTTCTCGCGAGATTTCTCCATTGTACCCCTAATCGCGACCACTCACACATACAAAACTTTGTATCTTTAGGCCATGTCATTTCTCTTCAAAAGATCTCCGAAAACACCTCAAGAACTCATACGGACGCTCAATGAAAACATCTCCAAGATTGACACCCCGAAATCCCAGGATGAATGCCATCGATACCTCGCCCAAATCAAACTCATACTCAATGGAGACGATGAAATTGATCCACTGCCAGATCAAATATCACAATTAGCTCAAGAGATATACACTACCGACTGTCTTTATTTACTTGTGTCAAACATCCAAAAGCTCGATTTCGATAGTCGGAAAGATGTGGCCACGCTTTTCCTGACTCTTCTTCGTCGGAAAATCTCCAATCTGAGTCCAACTGTTGACTATTTGATCCACAATCCACAGATCTTGGTTTTACTTATAAAGGGCCAGATTGATCCTGAATCTGGGTTGGTTTGTGGGAGCATTCTTCGGGAATGTATAAAGTTTGAACAAATCGCTGAATACATTCTTAATCATCCGATGTTTTGGAACTATTTCTCCTACGTGCAAAATGATATATTTGAAATAGCAACTGATTCTTTTACTACCCTACATGATTTGATGAGCATACATAAACGGCTAGTACTGGATTTTCTCAAGGAGCATTACGAACCCTTCAATCAGCATATCAATCTGTTAATTCAGCTGAAAAACTATGTCGTTAAACGTCAAAGTGTGAGATTACTAAGTGAATTGGTGCTAAGTAGAAGCAATCAGTTTTTCTTGAACAAATATTTCGATGATACCAATAACTTGAAGCTCGTGATGATGTTATTGAGTGATAAGTCCAAAAACTTACAAGTAGAAGGTTTCCATATCTTCAAATTTTTCATTGCAAAACCCAAAAAGAGTCAAAAAATTTTGGATGTTTTGATCAAAAACAAAGCCAATTTCATAGAGTTTCTAGACAGATTTGATTTAAGTGGTATGGGGGATGGCGTGGTGGAAGAAAAAGAATATGTGATGGGAGAAATTAGTAAATTGCCCGATATAGAGAGTCGATCTAGAGCTAATTCAACATAAGATCCCCAGTATATTTAGGTTCCAAAATATACCACAGTTTCCATTGATATAAATGGTATTTTCTATATAAACGGAAAAGCAAGTAAATCAATTAAATTTCACTGGTTTTTTTGCTCCAGTCTTTGAATTGCACTTCTCCATATTGAATTTCCTCAATCCATTGTAACAATTGCTTGGTTAATTCCCCAGAAGTACCCAATTTGACAGGAACTTCGATATTTTCACCTCTGAATTCAATATTCTTTATTGGAGACACAATGGCAGCAGTTCCAGCACCAAAAGCTTCAACTAATTGACCTTTTTCAGCAGCCTCTTTGACTTCATGGATGGTGAATTTACGTTCACTCACAGTCCAGTCTTCACCCAATCTCTCTTTACAGAGTTCAAGAATCGAATCTCTTGTGACCCCTTCCAAAATGGTACCATCTAATGGAGCAGTTGCAAGCTCTTTTTTACCATCTTTTTCAAAAACAAAGAATGCATTCATGGTTCCAACTTCAGTCACATACCCTTCGTCACCGAACAACCAGAGATTTTGCTGATGACCTCTTGAAGCAGCTTCTCTTTGAGGTTTAATACAAGGAGCATAGTTAGCACCCAATTTTCTGTTACCAGATCCCCCAGGCCAAGCTCTAACGGCATTTTCAGTGGCCTCCAATGACACTGGCTTGAAACCAGTCTTATAGTATGGACCAACTGGCGAAGCAATAACATAGATTAATGCCTTGTCAGGAGTGGACACTCCAAGCGAAGGAGTGGTTCCAATCATAGTAGGACGAACGTATAATGAATAGCCATGTCCTTCAGGAATAAAGCTCTCTTCAACATCAACAAACTTGGCGATCAACTTGGCCAATTCAGCTTGGTCAAATTCAGGTAAATCGATTCTTTCAGCAGATTTATTCATTCTTTCCATATTTTTATCGATTCTAAAGAGCCGGGAATCCCCGTTTTTGTCTCTGTAAGCCTTCAACCCTTCAAACAACTCGAACGCATAGTGGAACACAACAGCACTAGGATCAAGATTAAGCGTATGGTAAGGATTGATCGTGGGAGTTCCCCAGCCCGATTCGGCAGTCCATTCGATTTCAAGCATGTGGTCGGTGAATGTTTTCCCAAACACAAGCTGCTCGTTGGGAAGCTTTGTTTTGGGGGCACTGGTCTTATTTATAATCAATTTGCTGGCGTCTAATTTCATGCTGAGAAGACGTTTAGATATTCTAAATGGATTAAACATGAAAATTTATTGGGCGAGAAGATTTACGTGAGTCAGACTTCGCGGGAGGTTTTCGGTAATTCGCGGTAAGCCTGTCAAGCAATGAGTCCAGGACAAGTTGGGTGAGACACGCCCATCTCTCATGCCGTAGACCTGGATTTTGGATTCCCACTCCAAGGCTCCTTGGCCGAGCCCGCTTTGGTCGTGTTCTGTAGAATGTCCCTGTAGTCTGTCCGTAGTTTTCGTCTATTTTGCCTAAATAATTCGGATATTTTCCACAACCATCTCGTTAATTGACAATCGGTTTCCAACAATCTGGGTGCTTTGGCTTTGGAATTGCGGCACATTGAGCGTTTCTTTTGGGCCTATGGTATGTCCATTCACGCTTAGGACTCGGATAACAGTGCCATTTTCCTTGTGCATTGCTGCGTTTTCGAAAAAAACGTCTTGTTCTCGAACGAGCTCGTGGTAAGAATCGTACTGTCCAGGCACGAGAAACTCGATCACCAATCGAACCCCATATAACTGATCCATGAACACTTTTGTTCCCGCTCGTGATATTTTGCGGTTCTTCACGTTGGCTTTGTCTCCAATAAACACCTCAAGAGTGTTGGTGTTTGGAAGAACAGCAGATTTTAATTGAGGCAGACCCATCGTGTAAATGTCATAAAATCCGGGGTCCAACTCGATGTATGACCCGTCAAGATGTGACTGTGTGAGATATCCGGGCCTATAAAGGAGCTGGGCGTAATTGGCATCGAACTCAAATAACGTATTGGTATAAATTAGAGATTGGAAAGGTTTTCTTTCTGGCGGAATCTCACAAATCGAGTTCGATCCCACACCCTTGTGGTTGCTGCTTGGCCCATTATACCACAACGGATGGCCCTCTGTGCTGAAAACCCAGTTTCCTCCTTGCTGATGCAAAAAAAGATCGTTGTTCTCATCAAACAACATGTACAAGTATTTGAGGGTTTCTCCCAACACAAAAGACTCCATTCTGTCTTGTTTCAGTCCTGTTCGGATATCTTGGATTCCCAGAAACCCACATGGCGCATAAAAGCGTTGTTTGAACACTTGGATGATCTTTTTCCCAATATTCAAGTACATTGGATCTCTGGTGGCTCGATATAAATAGTACGTGGATTCAATGAACTCAGGTCGAAGTGGGTACCATTCGAGGCCAACAGCATCGTCTGGGGTCTTGATTTGGTCCGCTGGTAAAAGCCCATTCCATCTTTCGGGAATAGCCTGGAAGTAATCAAAGAGTTTGAGGTAAACTTTGTGAGACCCAATCGCATCTTCTATTTTGCCATAAAGAACCTGAACACCTGCCCAAAAAGCACCCAAAGAATCGATCCAAATGCTGGCATCGAGGCCATTGTTGGTCCCCACGTTGGCAAACATCAAGTATGGCCAATTTCCTGTTCCTTTCTTGGTCAGGTGTGTCGAAAGCGAATCATATGATCGTCTGAAAACTTCAAACATACTTGAATCATCAAATATGATCAGAGCCTTCAAACTATACTCATAAAAGCTATCAATCAGGGCACCTATCCCGGAAATGTTGTCGTTCCATTCCCCTTTAGCCGTCGATAATGACATAGATACCAAATCGAGCTCCAGCCGTTTGTTCCATACTTTCCAAAATGCCTCTTTGCTCAACATTTCAAATTGGGGGTCTCCTGTTAATCTTGAGAGTAATGTCATTTCGAGTACCGGCGTGGTCACTCCAGAAGTACAGGTTTCCTGCTGAAGCTTCTTCGGTATCCCCTTGAGCCCGTACCTGAGATTTATTCTCGGAAATGGAACTGTTTTAGATAGTTTAAATGCATCGATTAACCTTTTTCCAAGATCATACGCCATATCGAGAAGAAACCCGTCATACTGGTCCGCAATCCGCCTGTATGATACATTGTCAATCTTCGTGTCTGTAAGTATCAAATGTGCCGACAACAAACCCCCCAAAGATCTGATTGTTGTTTCAAACACCTGAACAATGACATTTTGATCGAAAAACCACAGTTTTTGACTCTTCAAGTAGCCCAATGCAAACTCCAAGTCAGTCCATCGCTCCATTAGCACAAGCGTATCCAAATTGTCCACAAGTGTGGAACTTATATTGCCCAACGGATCATTTCGTATGGTGTCCCACTTATCAGAAGATGGTCCATAGGCCATGCACGATAATGGTGTCACTTCGTCCAGAGGGAACCCATATGCCATATATGAACCATATGCGTGTTCAAACAACTGTGCAGTTTCATTTCTACACCATTGGATCTCGGCAGGTGTCAATGATAGTACTACATTAATCAATAGTATTATCACTATCATAGACTATTTGAGCGAAAAAAAAACTTATATTTGTCTATTAAAAATATGCACAGAATCAGTTATTGGAAGATTCTATTGACCTGTGTGAGCACTTTTCTGACCCCGAATCCCAAAGTGACTGTGACCAACACAATGTCCAACAACACCAATAACACTGCGTTCATCATATAACGAGGAGCAAAGATTTTCCACACCATTAAATGTCTTCTGAAATATGCCGTAAATGTAATACTACTAACAGTGAGCAATGTTTGGTATGTGACCAACGATGTGATCACGGTGATGATCTGTGACAACACTGCAATGGGCTTGGAGCTGGGTGGAATCTTCCAGAGCGTCACTAAAGGCACTGCCACTGCCACAACGATGAAAGATCCAAAGTTGTTGAGTACTAAGTTGATGTGTGTAAATGGTAAAACAATGGTTTCGGTCGTAATAAACGCAGCATCCCATTGGATCGACGGAATGGTGGCTTGGTGGCCGGTGCTGTAGAAGTGCTGGTATGCAAGAAGTCCAAAAACCACCGGACACACCAAATTACGACGTAAATCAAGGGCTGCAATGATGTCTAAAAAGCACAATATTTGAACCAAAAGCCCGCCTATTGATAATGCTGCCAATGGCTTGGACGTAAGCATCACCGCCACTGCTGTATTCAATACCAAAAGAAAATAGCTCGAGCCGTAGATATTCTCATACCCGAGAATAATGGGAACCAGGTCTCCAGGAGTGTTTTTGATATCGATTTTGACACATAACGGTCCGCGAGACCATGCATAGTTGGCCAAAATGAGAGCCACTGCCAATACAATCCTCGACACTCCCAACTTGCACGACGAAACTACCTTTTCGTTGATGAAATGGCCATAGTTATTCTCTGCGTAGTCTAAACTCCAATAAAAGGCATTCAAAAGCAAAAGAAATCGAAGTCCTGTGGTGATCCAAAGAGGTCCAGCTGAATGGTATGAGTTGGTGCTTTTGTAGAACGACTTGATCACCAAAGGAAGCATATACGCCATCACATACAACAAGAGTATCGACCACCACGTGCTGGTAAATGTAGGACGACAATACCCTCCTTGTTCCTCACGGCAAAGATTGATTGCCCCCACCAATCGATTCACTATGATGAACGTCATTCCATTCATTGCAGTGACTATTTTTTTCTGTTTCTCTAATCCCAGACACACGATGGCTATTACTGCCATGACTCCAAATGTACCGACGAAAACATCAACCATTTTATCTTCCCAAATCACGAATGAATTCGAGGCAAAAATCACACAATGCATGGCCAAAAACAACAATCCCATCAATGACCACCCATTGAAATTGTAGATGAAAAAGTCAACAAACTGGTGCCCGAGCCACGAAATACTAAATCTGTCCATTATTGGAGCCCAAAATCCAACCACCATCGATAGACCTACGCCTATTGCCAAACAGTTTTTGAGTGAGATGTTGGGCAGAAGCACAATGAAAATCGATAAACTGGCAACAAGCCCGAGTAAACTCATGGCTATGACTGATCCTAGAAATTCAAATGACATAGTGCTTACACGTACCGAGGGTATTGATCTTGAATATGTCCAAATAAATATGAATGAGCTGGCCAAAAGCACTATTCCAGCCACAATGAATCTCATGTCAAATCTTGCCCATAGTTGTTTGCATTGATCTAGATGCTCCATCTGGAAATCTCTTGCATGTTGCACTAGTTCGATGTCCAGTTTTTTGGTGTCATAGGCGTGTTGAACTTTTTCGAATAACCGTTCAAGGTTCTTATCCGAGGTGAGTTTCTGATGGCCCGAAACCTGTCTAAACTGATTAATTTGCACCGCCGTATGATACGCTGCGTGGGCCAAATTAGTAAAGGCCTCCTCAATAGGAAACCCAAGATTATTGTGAGGAATAGGAAGCCCCAAAAGAATTGATAACGTGGCCACCAAATCAATCTGATTAACTGCTCTATATTGTGCACCTTCACCATCAATATCATACTTCAGCTTCTCCAACTTGTTGATTCCGTTCTTCTTTTTACTGTACATTAATAATGCTGCTTCTAATTCATCTCGTGCATCTCCTCCATGATTCCCGGTCGAGTCCATCCCATGATCCCCCATCACAACAAGCAACGTCCGATCGTCCATCAGATCCACGACTTGCCGAATGTACTGATCCATCTGACCCAACTTTTCCCGCATCGTACGGTGGTTGGGGCCATACCGATGGCCAATGTGGTCGACTCCCAAAAAATGGCCCACCAAAATATCCCACGAAGACTGGTTCTTCAAAAGAGGTAAAAGGTGCTGCGCCACTCCATCATCCACTGTGTGAAAGTCCCAGACATTGAGACTCGGATATGGGAAGCTTTGGTTGAAATAACTCGAAAATAATGCCTGCCAGGTATCGTCGCCCATGAACGTCGTACGTTTGCCGCAATTGCGGGCTTGGAGAACCCAATTATCCTCGTCTATCGCATCTCCATTGAAGTTTGATCCGGCGTCTATGAATGTCGGCAAGCTCCCGGTCGTCAATCCTTTCAATCTCTGTAATGTGGTGGTTGGAGGATCAGCAATGAACTTGAGAAGCACTCCATTAGAAGTCTCGTGTAGCTCGTGCAACACCAGGAGGCCGTTGTGGTACCACTTGTCACTGTGTGGCACCGGAATAGCAAAGTCAAACCGAAGTGCATCGATAACTAGCACTATGGCCTTGTCGTACATCGGAGGTTGGACGATCTCCTGAGAAATATGGGGCGGCACCGACCTCGAAAGAAGAAACCCCTGCGTGAATATGGCAATTCCTATCAGCTGGAGTCCCACAAAGAACCCTAGCACAAGCACATAGCCAAACAACGTGATCCGAAGCTTCTGGTGTTTGATAGAGGATCGGTTCATTGAAGAAAAAATCGCGATCTGTTGATAATGAAGAATCAACTTGACATTCATCCAATGGCCGTACGTTTGAACAGGTCGTTTATGGGATGGCGCATGTGGCCACGTTGATGTACAGCAGGCTCTACAGTAAGAATTACATTATTATACAAAGGCGAAAAAGAAAAGCCCATTTCAAAACATGGCTATTCAATGCCTGGATCAATCTGAGATAAAAAATCCTCATCTATTCCGTTCATCATATCATCGTTTAGGAACATGTCGCTGGCCACGTCGTGTCCCATCCCGGTGTCCATGCCCATATCCATCTGGCCCATGTTCATCTGGCCCATGTTCATTTGGCCCATGTTCATCTGTGCCATGTTCATTTGTCCCATGTTCATTTGTCCCATGTTCATTTGGCCCATGTTCATTTGTGCCATTTGATCCTCTTGCTCGTACCGTACATTCTGCCGAGGATCGTAGTCACTTGGTGCTTCTTCCACCAGCAAATCCCCTGGCGGTTGGTACTTAACTCTTCTGAAACGAGGCCGACTCGTTTTATCTGAAATCTTATGATACTCTTCCACCAATGTGTTCAAGCCATTCTCGTCCCCAATTGCTCGACATCTGGCTGTAAGGGTTGCTATTTCTTCGTTATGTCCGCTGGCCGCCATGCTGGCGAGTTCTTGATCCAACTCTTCTATTTCGTGTCGTATTTCTTCCTCTTCTTTACTCAACTGCTGATTGACGCTCCTAAGCAACTTCAAATCTCCAAAATAAACCTCATTGTACGCATGTTTGTCTTTCCCCAAAGGCTTGGGAACTGATGATGGCACTCTTATGCTGTCAGTATGAACATACTTCCCAATGGCTTCCATCATTTCTTGGTTCTTGATAAACCTGGCCAACGCATCCGTGCGGAAAGATACCAAATCACTGCTGTCGTGGAGCGACGTCAATGGCTCCTCTTTCACGGGCTTGTAGTACCGTTGCTGTGGCTGCTGTACCACGGGTGCTTGCGGCACTTTGGGCTTCCTTCTAGGTCTTCCTGGCGGCATTTGTTGTAAAGAGTTTTGTTACAACTTTTTTTGTTCATATTCGCGAGTCGTGTCAAACTCCCACAAGGCCTTCAACTGTTAAAATCTATTACATGTGTATTAAATAATTCCGAATCTAAATAAGGTACATCATAAATGGAGCTCATGGCCGGCCCACGTGCTATAAGTCAAATCTTCCGTTTATGAATTCGTCTTCGTCAACATCCATCTCATCTTCTTCTTCCTCTTCCTCGATATCTTCATCAATTACATCTTCATCTGGTGGTAAATTTGGATTTCCTGGTATGAAACTACCGGGTCCTTTGAAACTATTGTACCGATGGCTTTTGCTGAAATGGTCATCTATCGTGGAATCAACGTAAGTGAAGCCTCGGAAATTGGCTTGTATTCCTGGACTTAAAGGTGTGGATCCCATTTCCATTTGTTTTTTGATTACAGATGTAGATTCATTGGTAAACTCAGGGTCAAAATTCGACGTGTCAAGCTCCGAGGTGATATGTGGTTTAAACGGTGGTGGGATGCTTTTGTTTTTGAGTAGCTCCCAGTCGATATCGTGGAAAAATGCATGTGCTTTAAGCTCTCGAGCATCGTTAGTGGCTCCTAATCTGTGTTTAGGATTTCTGTTCAATAATCCTTTGACAAAGAGTCTTCCTTCACTACTCAAGATTTCCTTGGGGAATCGAACTTTACCAAATGCAATGTTCTTGTACATTTGTTGTGTGTTTTCTGCATAGAATGGTGACCATCCACAACACATTTCAAAGATCAAAACTCCCAATGACCAGAAATCAACCATCTTCGTGTAACCACTTTCATCAAGCAATACTTCCGGTGCCAAATATTCAGTCGTACCACAAAACGTATTGGTGGTTCCGTCGTTATTCAAATTGGCCTTTGATAATCCAAAATCACACAACACTATATGGCCATTAGCATCCAATAAAATATTTTCAGGCTTTAAATCTCTATAAACAATATCATTATCATGTAAGTGTTCCAAGGCCAAAACTAACTCTGCAATGTAGAATTTGGCTCGATCTTCTGGAAATCTTCCTTCTTTTTGAAGATGCCAAAAAAGCTCTCCTCCGCTCATATAATCAGTGACTAAATATAAATCCGTAGGTGTCTGGAAACTGAATTTGAGCCCAACAATGAATGGTGATTGTGCTGCTGATGTTCTCACCAAAATATTTCTTTCCCCTATGGTGTGGGCAATTTCCTTCTTTTTAACAATCACTTTTTTACTCAAAACCTTCATAGCATAAATTCTATTAGTATCTCCACTTTTAACCTGGTAAACTCGTCCAAATGTCCCTTTACCGAGAAGTCTTAAGATCTCAAAGTCTTCCGGACCATAGTTTTTCTTCAAAAGATTAGTGTATTCCCACTTGATTTTAATCGAGCCACTTACCCGTTCTCCAACAACTCTAGCAGCAAGATTGAACCAAGATCCGTTGTTTCGTTTTTGATTATACATAAATGGCTGGATTCTAACATGCCCCAAGAATGCATCGTCCGCATTTGAGTCATAAATCGAAATGTCTAACTCTGATTTATTTCCAACAACATCAAACATGGCCTCGTGATTCCAAATTGGATTCGAAATTCCAACCTTATAATCTTTCATGGTGAGATGATTAGATGACAGTTGACGAACCATTTTGCCAGGCCCAGGTCCTGCATGATTGTTGGTGGAGTTCTTGTTGAATGAATCGGGAGCATTGGTAACAAATTCACTGCTTTCAAATGTGCAAACAACGTAAGGTTGAGAATTGTTAGTATGGATAAGAAGGTTATGAGCTTCAAGAATCGTCACCTTGAGTTTCCCCTTTGGATGGCTTTGGTCCTGGCGCTGGTTGTTCCCGGATTCGTCGGTGGTGATAATCACCGGCCCCGTTTGAGATGGTTGACTAAACTGTTGGGACAAGTTCGATGTTTGAAGTTCAGGGGTCGTAGTAGTTTGGGAGTTGACATTCTGGTAATTCTCCTGGATTTGATGCATGGATTGGAACTGGTTGATCGAATCGTTCATTTTCGTGGTGGTGGCGTACACCATTGAACTATCACTGGCAGTGGTGGGAATTGCATTGTTCAACGTTTTGGGATAAATCTTGAACTTATCCCGAAATTGTTCATTTATCAGATCATTCATAGAGCCCAGTGGTGATTCCTTTTGATTTTTTGTGTTTTCAGCACCGTCCTGGCGTCCTTCACTGCCTTCTTTCTTGTTGAATCCGAAGATAGATTTGGCAAAGTCTGTCATTAAATGGACAAAATCCTTAAAATTTTCAAGGGGGTGCGGATAGGTACGACCAACTCGTTAATCACTTGATACATGGGCTTCACTAAAGAGTCATAAGAGGTCTGGCCGTATCAATACACTTGTGCACGCATGCATTTGGCTAGGGGCTTTTTTTTCCTGCTGATACAATGGTTATTGATCATGGTTAGAGATAAATACCGAATGTGTACTGGACAATTTGATACGGGAACTTTGAATCGAATCATGGTGTTTCCTGATCCGTCATCACTGATCCATGGCCGATGGTTCATTCAGTTATCCAGAGAGAACGAATATCTCTAGATTGAATTTCGGTGATTGGCTGTATGTCAATTTCACAACTTTGACGTTATCTGAGAATTAATTAGTCATATCCTGGGAATTGTTGGCAAAAACAGCCTGCCAGTTTCTTTCATACACATCGTACCCAATAAAGTTCGCATAAGCTGTTTTCCCATTAGTAGTCGACTCCAATTGTCATCACCTTCTAGACAAAACCGTGCCTCGAATGATCTTAATACAAACACCAATATACACATATAAGATCAAGCCAATCAGAGTTACAATTTGACCGTTGATCCGCTCAACCAATTAGAGGAAAGAAGTTATCAAGTACCTGGTCTTTTGTACGCTCACCGGTTTGTAGGGCCTCTTATTCGCATCGGACTTCCTTAATCTGTTGTTTTTCTTTCAATTATCTTCAACTTCTTTGAGATCCAAAATTTCGCAACTTGGATTGAAAATTTTCAGTGATGTTCACCAATAGCATGGCATTCACAAGGACTTTTTCAAGTTCTACGCAATGGTTTGCGCCAGACAAATACTACAAAATTACTCGATATGTCAAGCCCATGCCCAAAACGTACAAAGCAGGTGACATTGTTCAACCAGGTCAGAAGATATTCGTACCTCCAAACAAGAGATCTTATCCAATCTACCAATATGAAACGCTTTTTTACAAGCAACAAAATAAGGGATTGTACGGTGGGTTGCAAAGATCTTCAGGTCATACATGTAGCGAAAGTGGAAACAAGAACCTCAGAAGTAGGAAACCTAATATTGTTACTGCATCTCTCTATTCAGAAATTTTGGATAAGGTATTTAAAGTCAAAGTCAGTACCAGGGTATTGAAGACTTTAGATAAAGAGGCTGGTTTAGACAACTACTTACTAAAAGACAAGCCTGCCAGGATTAAAACCATGGGAAAATTGGGTTGGAGAATCAAGTACGATATTTTGAAAGCTTTGGAACGCAAAGAACTTCCTGTTATTAACGGAAACGTCGTCTACTGCAAATACAAAGATTACAATGTCATTGTTGGTAAGAACAAAATCTTGGACGAACTTTTCCCTTTGGTTAAAAAGAGCAGTTATGTGCCAATTGATCGCAAGCAATTTTTGGCAGAATATACCTGGATGACCAGTGAAGAATTGTGTGGAGAATTAGAATCCCGTGGATTCGACTTGGGGGAAATTTCATGTAAATAGTCAATAAAACTTTCATATGTCACCAAACACCATTCACTTCAACTTCACCAACACTGGTCCCGTGATCGCTAGGGCTTTAACCCGATGCCATTTTGTTAGTCGTGCGCGTTTTTCACTCTTGATTTTGTTCTTGAGAAAAAAAATTTTCAATTTTTTCTTAATATTCACAATGGTTAAGTCAGGTATGTAATGATAAAGCAGTATAATATAGAAGAAATGTGGTTCCAGGTACTCGTGTTAGACTCCTATCATCATATAAACCCATTACGCTGAAGTTCCAATGTTAAATAAGTGTTTTTTCAAGCAGGTTGACATCCACAAATGCTTCCCCTTCAGTGATGACAATTCCAATAATACCTTGAAACTGGGTCAACTATCAACTCATATTCAATAATATCACATAGAGTTGAAATCCATAGGTTCAATCAAACCTTTGCAAGAGTTTTTCGATCTAGTCAAGCTATCAATAGAAGCACATCGCACAAGAATTTTTTTCACCATACCTCACCATATTAACTTATTCTAATTGAAGCCACATCATACTAACAAAAGTCTAGGAATTGCTTCAGGTTTAAACAAGGGTCACAAAGTTACCCCAAAACAAGTCACCCCAAAAATCTCCTACAGAAAAGGTGCTTTATCTAAAAGAACCTCATTTGTCAGAAACATTGTCAAAGAAGTCAGTGGTTTAGCTCCATACGAAAAAAGATTAATCGAATTGATCAGAAATGCTGGTGAAAAGAGAGCTAAGAAATTAGCCAAAAAGAGATTAGGTACCCACAAGAGATCTTTAAAGAAAGTTGAAGATATGAACAAGGTTATTGCTGAATCTAGAAGACATTAGGTTGTATAAATATATATAATAGCACTACTGAAATCCAAACTCTAATATTACTGCAAATAAAAGTCTCATTTGCTCGCTTTTTTCTGAATCGTATGCTTAAATTTATCAGACGAATCCATAGACCTCCAAGTCATTTCAACTCCTCGAGTGTCCCGCCTACATTCCAGGAGATTCCCAAATCTTCAACACAAACTAATGAGACAGTTCATGCTTCAGAAATAGCTCCACCAATTCCAATTTCACTGTCCTCATCATCCAATACTCATTCTCCACTCAGAGAATTGACTTCACTATTTGCAATGATAGCGCTTGGTTACCTTGCTGTTGACAATTACATTAACAGAATAAAGCTCGAAAAACTCAATGCTGAAACTACTGCCATAAATCTTAAAACATTACAAATTCAACAGGCAAATTTTCAACAAGTCAGAAGGAACAAAGACCTTCAATTGCTAAAAGATCGCAAAGAGAATCAGAAATTGGCATTCAAATTGGCCATACACATTGCCATGTTAAGAAAACAATTGATAGATAGCGGAATAGATCCTGTGACTGTGGAAGAATCAATCCGGAAATTTGAGCAAAGTGTTAAAATTGATAACTCCATCAAAAATGTGACTGGCCAAAGCTTATGGGTTGATGATGAAATCAAAGGACTCATGCCAGATGTCAAAGAGTATGAGAGTCGTCAATAATCTGTAAATATTTATATTCTTCTACATGTAAACACTACTTATTTCTTACCTTCAGCAGCACCAGTGACAGCTGATGAAATGTAGTTTGCAGCAGCACCAATTTGTTCTTTAGCAGAAGCAACGTATTCACTGGCAGTTTCACCTATGCTTTGAGCACCTTCGGCTTTAGCTTCGGCCTTGGTGTCATCGTGGCCTTGTTTGACATTATCAGCAACTGCTTGTCCAACAGATTTTTCACTGTCTGGAACAACTCTACCTGCAACATCATCTGCAAATCCAGTGACTCCTTCTTTAGCTTGTTGTAAAGTGGATTTCTCGCTGTCTGGAGTGATGGCTTCGTTTACTTTATCGCTGAAGTTTTTTCTTCCTAAGTCTGACATTTCTGTTTATGATGTTGTGTACTTGAAGATACTTGTCCCATTTATACTTTTCATTAGTTTGTAATTCGATTGCTACAGTCGTCCGAATTTGGCAATTGCTTGATTTTCCTCTATTTAAGGTTGCTATCTCTGGTGCATTATACGACGCTCGAGGAACCCTAATTTACTTTGTCTTGGTCATGCTTTAGGTTTTAAACAAGCTTATTTGTTGAATATTGTGGCTGGTTATGAAACATTTAGTGCCTTTACCCATTTGCGGCTAATGATTGATTGCTATCTTGTTTATGTTCTTCATGTTCGTCATTTGCAAATTCACCACAGGATATATGATATCAGACTGATGTACCTTGGAATGTGTATAAAGACATTTAAACGACTTCGCTTCTATTTTTACCTCAGACAAGCTTATTGGTTTAATGTTGCTTATGTGGTTCTTATGTAATCAACTTGACCCACAGTGTGGTATTTTTCACCCAAGTCTCCGTATAGATGACCAGTAAGTGCAATGCTCTTGTATCGGCGGCCATGATCCATAACTCGACTTCTGTTATGTGAATTCTCTTGTACCAATTTAGTTATTCATCTTATTGATTTCGCGATGAGCAGGAACTTCAATGAAACCCATCACCACTAATCTAGAGCAGAAGATTTATGATCTAATTCATCGGCTTTTAGATGAGCAAACAGCAGCGAATAAGAAAAGCCAGACTGAAGGGGAGTGGTTTGAAACAATAGCATTGGCCCGAGATTTGACTCTGAGCCAAATTCTTCAGTATGTTCAGCTTAAAGACTTTCAGTTGAGAAGAATGAAACGTAATAACTTGGAGAAATCCATAGACGTGGTTTTGAAAATCGTTCGAGCTGACGAACTCGAAGAACTTGGTGATGCTATCCAGAAAAGAGATGAGGCTCAAGAATTTGACGGTGTTGACGAGTCAAACTTGATGGTCGTAAAAGACAGCAATTCATTGAACAAAAGTGTCGTGAGCTCTTGGAAATCAGACAAAGAAGAAAAGGTGGAAGAAACCCTTGAGTCTGCGGAGGACTCTGGAAAGCGTAAGAGAGCCGCTTCTGGTCAAAAAGCCAGCAAAAAGAAGAAAATAGACCACACACCTCCCTCGATCAAACTATCAAACTTGGGAGGAATGGAGAGTATCACCACACAGTTAATGGAGTTGATAGGTTTACCTATCCTCCATCCTGAAATTTACATGTCAACTGGTGTAGAACCACCTAGAGGTGTTCTATTGTATGGTCCCCCAGGTTGTGGTAAGACAACAATAGCCAATGCTTTAGCAGGAGAACTTCAGGTTCCCTTCATCAATATCTCAGCACCTTCTATTGTTTCTGGAATGTCAGGAGAGAGTGAAAAAAAACTCAGAGAAATATTCGAAGATGCAAAATCAGTAGCTCCTTGCTTGATATTCATGGATGAAATCGACTCCATCACTCCAAAAAGAGATGGTGGTGCTCAGAGGGAAATGGAAAGGAGAATTGTCGCCCAGTTATTGACTTTGATGGATGAGTTGACCTTAGATAAGACTGATGGGAAGCCGGTAATTGTTATTGGTGCCACTAATCGTCCTGACGCTCTTGATTCGGCTTTGAGAAGAGCTGGAAGATTCGATAGAGAAATATGTTTAAATGTTCCGAATGAAGATCAGAGAGTTTCAATTTTGAAAGCCATGACTCAGAACTTGAAATTAAATGATGAATCTTTCAATTTCAAGACTTTAGCTAAAATGACTCCAGGGTTCGTTGGGGCTGACTTGAAGTCCCTTGTCACTGCCTCTGGAGTTTTTGCAATCAAAAGAATCTTCGAAAGTATGAGTGAAATCGATGTTGAAACTGAGTCTTCTGCTATAAGTGCTCCTGCTGACATGGAAATAGACTCAGAAGTCTTGGAAAATTTTGAAAAGAAGACCGATGATGAAAAACTATCCATAATTCAAAGATTTCTCGTCAAGCATCCTTCACCTTTAACTGAAGAGCAACTCAAACCTTTGTTCATAACCTTTGATGATTTCATAAATGCATTACCAACAATTCAACCAACTGCTAAACGTGAAGGATTTGCTACAATTCCAGATGTCACCTGGGATAACGTCGGTGCTTTGACAAAAATCAGAATGGAGTTACATATGTGCATCGTTCAACCTATCAAAAAACCCGAACTCTTCCAAAGAGTTGGAATCACAGCCCCTGCAGGTGTATTGATGTGGGGACCTCCAGGTTGTGGAAAAACTTTGTTGGCAAAAGCAGTCGCCAATGAGAGTAGAGCAAACTTTATATCTATCAAAGGTCCTGAATTACTCAACAAGTATGTTGGTGAAAGTGAAAGAGCAATAAGGCAAGTATTTCAAAGAGCCAGAGCAAGTGTTCCTTGTATTATATTTTTTGATGAGTTGGATGCTTTAGTACCAAAAAGAGACAACTCCATGAGTGAATCCAGTAGTAGAGTTGTCAATACCCTATTAACAGAACTTGACGGACTCAATGATAGGAAAGGAGTTTTTGTAATTGGTGCTACAAATAGACCGGATATAATTGATCCGGCTATGATTAGACCAGGAAGACTCGATAAATCTTTATATATTGAGTTGCCTACCGAGGAAGAACGGTTGGATATCTTGAAAACATTGATTAAGTCAAACAAGACTCCAGTGGATGAGTCAGTCAATTTGAAACAAATTGTTTTCGACGAAAAATGTAGAAACTTCAGTGGGGCAGATTTATCATCATTGGTCAGAGAGGCAGGTGTGATTGCATTGAAGAAGCGATTTTTCAATTCTAAAATACAAGAATTGGACAAGTCTGGCTTTATAGAGGAAGATATTCAAGGTGACATCTTCGTTACTAAAGACGATTTTTTGACTGCTTTGAACAATATCAAACCAAGTGTTAATGATAGAGACAGAGCTAAGTACGATAAATTGAATAAAAAGGTTGGAAATGAATAGTGTCAACTATATAGATCATGTATAATGAAATTTAAAGGGATCAACCTGATCTTAACTTTAATCATTTTAAAGTCTTAGTAATGTTACGTCTTAAAGTACAAATTTTAAAGTCTAATTAATTCAATAATTAATAAGCAATGTATTCAACGTTGAGTCTTCTCCTGAATTTGAAGTGTCTTCCACTACTAGCCCTGATTAATACCAAATTTGTAACGACATTCATTATTTAGTGAATACCCTATCTATACCTGATTTTACTGGTGACACTTATCTTTGTGCTTATCATCGATTATCTCTTCTTTACCACATCACATATCGCATGACTTGGTTATCTTGATGTGTTGTTTCGTCTTGGTGTGTGGTTCTTTCTCTTAATCGTTATGTATCATGTCTACCGTAATTCAATATCTTGTTTGCCATATTTTAACAACAAAATATTTTCGCCAAATCTCGAATGTAGTTACTGGAGGGATGGCCGAGTGGTCTAAGGCGGCAGACTTAAGATCTGTTGGAGGATTCTCCGCGCGAGTTCGAACCTCGCTTCCTTCATTATTTTTTTTGATGATATATCTTTTTTTTGCAGCCCTTGAAAAATGATAAGTTACGTATCGCTGATTAAGTCTATGTCAAGGGCATCATCGATTTCTTCGCTTTTAGAGAGTCAGGGTCAATCAAGAGTATTCTCCAATACTGCACCAACTGTTTTCAGTTCAGAAGTACAAGATGATAGAAAGAATGTTAAGGATTTCAGTGCAACATCGTTAGGGTTTCTTGATCATGATCCAATATTCTCATGTTCGGAATTGAATGGAGATTTGGACACCATGGATATTTTGAAATTACATATCATGAGAATTCAATTGCTAGTGGTTTACTATTTGGTGCAACAGTTCTTGTGGTTGGAATCAATACTCGAAAACATTTTGGAGCTAAAACTCTTAGTCGTCAGTATTATATCTTTCAACCATATTACTCAACCGGAAAAATTCGTTAAGTTAGTGGTTAAGTTGTTCAAATTTATGGAATCAAGTGTTGATTCTCCTCCTATCAATTACTTATTTGACTTCCTACCCAAAAAACTACCCAAATCAATTACTATTGTCATGAATCCTAAAGAAATTGTAGTCAAGCTACCCCCACCATTCCCGCTGCCTTACTTGGACAATGACAAGAATATGGTTTTCCCTTCTGATGAGGAAATGGCAACTGTGTTGAATCTTCATAGTGAATATGTCATACAGCAGAGAATCCACATGTTGAATGAGAACATCAGAATCCAAAAAAGCCTTGCCAAGCTCATAGTGTGGTCAAGCTTAATAGGTGTCAGTGAAGTTCAGTTAGTCCTGAGTATTGATTGTGATAACTTGAAGGCCATGATTGTAAACGAGTTTCGATCAGAGTTAGGAGTTTTAAAGTATGGAAAGGGATTGATAGTGAGCCTTGTACCATTGATCAAATTGAATGAGGAAATCTTCGATCCATTAGAAATTGAACAATCAGCTACTATGGCAGCGCCTTTGAACGAATGGGAAGACGACGATAGAAAAGAATTGGCACTCGAAATTAATGATTCAAGTATTTCTGACTTGACTATTCTTCCAAGTACCGAAAAAGTAACTCTAGACTTTCGTCCGCCTTTGCAATTCAAATCAACGGTCGTCTATCAAAAACCCAATGACTTCAATTTCAAGATGTTTATTTATGCTCTTCATCACTATCAAAAAAATGCGATCTCAAAATAATATGTTTAACATGCATAAAGTAATTAACGTAAGTAGGCCTGCCGTCCGGGTGTTCAACAGATATGTCACGAGTAGTATGCGATCGTTTAATACTATGAAAACAGACAATGTGCGACCAGCTATCAAAAAGAGTAGTATAAAAAAATTAAGTAAGAATGGGCCAGAAAATAAGATCAACAAAACGGATAGCTCTAACAATTTCCAACATAACGATAATAATGACATAATAGACAATGAAACCAATAGTGCAACAAGCGCTCACCCTGAAACGGAAGTACTTGAGAATCCTTCGGTTACCAGTGAATTACCAGAAGATGAGGAGGATGCATACTTAACCACGATATTCGAGAAAATGGAACCATATATGGATACATATGAAGTCTTTAAACAACTCACAAACTCTGGGTTCACATCTGCACAAGCGGAAGAGATTATCAATCTTCTCATAGTACAGCTCAATTCCAAACTACTGAAATTACCTAACAAATACTCACAGTTATATGAGTTGGAAAACGAACGATATCTTTTCGAAAGTGCACAACAAGAGCTCAGGGTTGATGTTACTCGAAGTAGAGAGAAAAACATTAACGAGAGCATCAGTCTCATAAATGATTTGGAAAGAGACTTTCGAAATATTCAAGATGAGCTCAACAACGACTTACTCCAATTGAAGAATAATAATCAAGTGACTATAAACGACGAAAAACAGGAAAACACACTCATGTCTAAGAAGATTTTTTTGAAAATCCAAGAAACAAACCACAAGATCACTACTGAAATGATTGGGAACATGAGAAGTGAGATTGAGAGTTTGAGATGGCATTTGAGTAGATGGGGGATAATGAGTATCCTAGTGGTAATTTTCAGTGGATCGGCCAGCTTCTACATCTACAAGAAAAACACCATGTCGAATCCAAACCATCCTGACGAATTCATTCCCTTGGTAGTCTATGAACCTAGTGAATTTGACGAAGATGACTACCACACAGATTTGGATGAAAGTGTAATATAATTTATTCGCACAACATGTCAGAACCTTGCAAAGCTGAGGCCTGTGCAATACAGGATTGTTTAGGTAGAAATGGATACAATGAAGCGAAATGTACAAAGTTGATAGATAAATTGTACTTGTGTTGTAAGAGTCACTACTTGAAGAATGGTGAAACTCAAACCACCTGTTGTCCTCAGCCGAAATTGCTCAATTTGAAATTGAAACAACGAGAGCTCGGAAACATCGATGCCCAACTCATAGAGACTCGGAGGACATAGTTGTTGATAGCATTGTTCGATCCCATTGAATACACATTTCATTTCTACGCACACACTCTAGATCATTGCCGAACTCCTGGGTAATAGATGTTCCATGCAAATGCAAATGTAGATTCTCAACCGCATAGTTAATCATCATAATTAACACGACTTTGGTTTTGAAACATTTCTCTAAGACGTACCCGAGCACGAAATTACATTGTGTAAATGCAATGGAAATATGTGGGTTTCATATTAACCGTGACTCTAATGGGTGTCTACAAAAAGACATTGTATGAATTCATTTCCTGAAAATTTTTTTCTCTTTATAGGCGATTCTTTGTGAGAGACACTACCGCCTCGAGCTTAAAACCACTACTGATTTTTCTCTCATCTCACTCATATGAGTAAAGTCAAGAAATACGAACTAGACGATCACGATGACTTCGGTTCTGATTCCGAAGATGATTTACCGGTTGTCCGGGTCCAAAAGAAGACCTTCCATCATTTAACTGGTGAAGGAGACGATAGTGATTCCGACGTCGAAGAGAAAGCAAACGATGAAGTATCGAACCTCGAAGCTGATTCTGAACCTACGATACACGATGATGATGTGCAAGATATCACTCAAGTTAAATCAAAGAGGAAAAGTCTCAAGAGTCTTACACCTGAACAATTAGCAAAGGAGCAAAAGAAAATCAGGAAAACAGGAGTTTGTTACTTGTCTTCAATTCCACCATATATGAAACCATCCAAGTTGAGAAGCATCTTATCCAGATTTGGCGAATTAGATAGAGTGTTTTTAAATCCTGAGGACCAAAAGTCCTATAAGAAGAGAGTGAAATATGGGGGAAACAAAAAGAAAAATTACACGGAAGGTTGGGTTGAGTTTCTAAATAAAAAGGATGCAAAGTTATGTGCCTCGACAATGAATGGTAACAAAATTGGCGGCAAGAAGACATCATATTATTATGATGATATAATGAACATAAAATATTTGCCCCATTTCAAATGGTTGGACTTGACGCAACAGATCTCCAAAGAAAACGAGATAAGACAGAGTAAATTGGCTCTCGAATTGAGTCAACAACAGAAATTGAACAAGACCTTCATAAATAATCTTGAGCAGTCAAAGATGATCAAAAATATAAAAAGAAAGCATAACGATGACGATCTAGAAATCCGGAGAAATTTCAAACAACGAAATGTCACCAGTAAAAGAGCTGATGCTGCCGCTGATTTGAAAGTTGACAAACCCGATGAAAAATTGAACAGCGTATTGTCCAAGATTTTCTAAACCTGTAGCATATATTAATGTATATTAATCCGATAATTTCTCTATGGATGTTCTTGTCATGAATGAATTTTGTGACATCAACTTGTTGACAAACAAATTATAATTTGAGCCCTAGATTATATTAGATTCTGATTTCTTAAGAAGAGCTAAAACCAATGTCCTTACACTCAAGCCACATACAAACATATAAGATTTTGTACGTTTAAATATATTACAACTATATTACATTACATTTTATCCTTACTAAGTAAGAACTTTATTCGTACACGTAAGTCGAACTCTGATATATCCAACTGATCTTGAACAAGCTCACTACCAATTATATCCTCTGGGGTCAATTTTGGCTCCTTGAGTAGTCTATGGAGCTTGTCCCATTTTACCTCATCCCATGGTTCATTCAACCGAGACGGCCGTATTTTTTTGACAGGTCGTTTGCTTTTAAGATCGTCCGCTGTTCGCTTATTTATGATGCTGGTGTACTTGTTTTCGACTCTTTCAAAATGTTTGCTGATTGGGGTCATCATCTTACGTGGATTAGTGTTTCTGGGTAACTTAATCGACGTCCTATTCTTGAAATTTGGCACCGGACTTGTTGATTTGGTAAAATTGTATGAATTCAATTCCTCGAGTATTTCTTCTGGCTCATCCAAACTCACTTCATGTTCGTCTGAGCTTTCTCTAGCCAATTCCATATTCAAATTAGAAACATTAGCCGTAGAGGGGATGTTAACTTTCATTTGAGATTGTCTGCTTATGTCTAAATCAATTTTCGAGGGTGCCACTTGCAAGCTATTTTGTATACCAGTGGAAACGGAAGCCATATCAACGCTTGACGCTATATTGTTGCTTTTGTCAAATTTAGGACTTGCAGTTCGTATTGTGAAGCTATCGACTTGAGGTTTAGTTGAAAACTTGTCATCCGGCTCACTATCGAACTCTTCTTCGTCGGTTTTAGGTTGAAACAACCGCCTAGCTGTAGGATCTGTACCTCTGGTGGCTTTCTTGGAGGCAATGCTAGGTTTGTTAGATGCCGAATCAACGCTCGTGATAGACTTCATACCATCGAAGTTAACGTGATTGACTTTCATCCTACTCGGGGAATTCACCTCTGAGCTGACATCCCCTTTGAGATAGCTACTTCTTGAGGGTGAGAACTCGTTATTATCTGATATTATTTTTTGCTGTCTGATTAAAGTATCCTCAAGGAAATCATCTTTGAACAGAGTGTTCTGTTTATGGCTTGGTGTCCCCATCCTCCTGGCTCCGACGTTGTCACTCAATGGGGCTTTGCTTTCGGTTCGACTGGACTGTCTCTTTGGTATCTGAGATCCAGTCAATCCGCTGAGATTGTTTCCTTTCCCATTTTGTGTTCTAACGTGCTTTGGCGTTTCAAGTTCTTCGAAGCTCGAATCAGAATCATCTGCATCACCCTCACTAGTGATTGCACGATTATTTATATCCATATGGCCCATGGACGAAAGGTTGATGGAGGTATTAGCCGTGACATGGGTGTTACCCGTGCTTCCTGTACGGGACACCAAATTAGGTCCGTTGGCCATTATAATTACGCGTGTGTGAGAAATGAGAATTACTATAAATTAATTTTCCTCTATTTGATGGGCTAGTTGATGCAACCACCCTTTCATTGACACAAATCATTGATGATATCCAATTTGCACGATTCGTAATCGATTTCATACAAGCCGTACACTCTTTCGAAGTTGAGGTAGCTCAAACTTTCAAAAAAACTTCTCAAGCTGGCAATGGAACGGATAGACTGAACTCCCGTCAACAAAGGAATTTTCTTGCCATCTTTAGTTATCTCATTCATCTTAATTGGGCTTTCTTTCAATATAGTCAAATCATAATCTTTGGCAATCCGATCAATTATAGAAATCAAATGTTCATCCATAGGTGAGTCAACATCGAACTCATTATTGACAAAAAGCCATTCTTGGAGGTTGAATTCATCAATATTCAAAAGCAACATTTGATCTAATAACTTACATGCGTACAATATGCTTTTTAACTCTTGATCTTTGAGGAAGCTAAGTTCCTTCATGCTTTTGCTTATGATGCTATCGAACATAGCTATCAAGTTCTGTACCATAATAACCCATCTTGGAATCAAATAAAGCTCATTAAATTTGATCGTGATAGCTCTGAATAAAACACTTAGGTGAGTTCTGAATACCATCGGAACTTCCGTCGTGGTACTGGATAACTCGATTTTTTCAAAAAGCCCGTCCAATGAACTTAAGAAAAAATCCTTCTCTTTTATAAGAATTAAGTATGTTATCCGTTTCAAAGCATTGACTTTATTTTCAACTTCTAACTTTTCGTTGAACATGAACAAAGCACCAGCACCACCACTTCCTGGAGCTGTTATCTTATAAACCAATTCTTTGAATTTATCTGTGTCAATATTGATCCATGTTGAAATAATGGACATCCACATGTCGGACTTAGACTCTGGAATTTGAAAGAATGAGGAATCCATGAACAAATCACTAATTAATAGTTTCCAAGTTCTGTTTGGATGATGATATCCAATTGCTCTTATGAGTTCAAGCACTCTTGTGTTGATATCCCCATTATTTTTATTTTTGATTTGTGGAGTGATAAAATTGACTATAATAACATTGATGCAGCCGCTAATCTTCTCAGAATCTTGTACAATATCTTCGAAATTAGGAATTATCTCTACCAAAGAATTTATCATTTCTTCTTGAACTCCCTGTGGGGTGCTCGTATCTTCTTCTTCTTCTGCCTCATCTGCTTCTTCGCTATTAGTCTCATTCTCAACTGAATCTCCCGAGGAACCAAATAATATTCTCCTTCCGCTTACTGATAATCCTAAAAGTTTAATAAACACTTCACTTAATTCTTTTTTGTACTTTTTATCGGTGCTAAACTTGGAACTTGAAAGTTTCGTACTGAGGTTCGAAATGACTCTCAAAAGGCTTGGGACAATGGTTTTAAAATGACTAAAATGTGCCATTACGTCTTTGAAGAATTGAGTGGTCATTGACCAAATATCTGTTACCGCATCTGTGTCAATTGTGCTGAAATAGTTGATTAAAAATTTGGAAATGTCTTTCTCATTGATGAGTACATTCAAGTGAGATTTTTTAGAATCCGGAACTAGACTTGGGTAGGTTCTCGATAAGATAGAGTTGAAAATATGTGGCAAAGTTATCTGAGAGCGACCGCCATCCAATAGATTCAAAAGTTTTGTTGAACTGGTGCATGATCTATCAATATCAATCACGTTTTCTATGACTTCCTGTCTCTCCAACTCCATGAGTGTTTCCAATAACTTCTTAGATCTGAACTTCAACTTATTTCCCAAATGTGCAACAGTCTTGTTCATTTTATTATTCCTTGTATCTTGAAATTTATCTTTGGTATCTGTCCAATTCCAGATCTTGAAACCCATTCTCACTGTATCTTGAAAAGCGATTAAAACGGAATATAATCGATTTTGTTCCGTGGTTCTTACAGATGGAGACTCAATTTGAAATACTCCCTGAATGACGTTTCCCAAAAAGCTTTCGTTGTTCGTCAGAGATCTTTCGCCTTTATTTTTGATTCGGGACGTCAAAAGATAGCTATGGCTAATGGATAATAAATCCTCAATCCCGCCTATTAATTCATTGATACAAGCTTCTATATCAATCAAATCATCAATCTTCTCATTATCCACAATTTTCACAAAGTGTTCGTTAATTCGATCAATAATCGCTGTACTCAAAAAAGAAAGCACGCTGAATACAGATTCGTTGAACAAATATAACGAACGAGTCAATAGTGCCATCCATTGTCCTAGTAATGCAGCAGTTTGTGACTTTTTAATCCCATTGATCATGAATTTGACTAATAAAGGTTCTCTTCCCTCATCTTCTATGTGGAGCAAATTCAAATTGATTCTGGCATCCTCAGACAACTTCAATAGATAAAAAACGCATTTGAGGTATTGACATTGAACAAGCTCTATCTCATAGGGGACGAACTTCAACAGCATATACTGTGAGCAATTTTCAATTATCTTGTGGAACCTCTCGTTAAAGTCAGGCTCGCTTCCATTTATCAATATCGTATAGAACCTAAGGCAGTTGTTGATACTATTACAGTAATCTTCAAGAACATCTGGGTCCTTGATAACGGATTCGCTGACCTTCAAACCCAAAATCTTATCGATTATGTACAAGATAAGTGATCGGTAAGTCGATATGTCCCACTCGTTGGATTTGATTATCTTAAGTTTGACGCCATTATCCATGACTGCAAACTCGTTGTTAAACGCATCCTTTAATTTCTTGACGTTGCTGTCAATAACATTCAATAATGTACTTGTATGATAGGCAAACCCTGCAAGATCGTCATTGATATCGATCTCAGTCTTTTCAGCTTGCATGAGGTCATAATCGAGTAACGGGTTTGTCAAGATCTTAATCAATCTATTCGAGTGTCCATTTTTCAATATGACACGTAGGAATTCGTCTACAGTAGCTTTATGGACATTGTTCTCTTCAGATAAGCCATCTAGAATCAAGTTCAAAGGTCTTTCCAAGATCAAATCTAATTCGTTGGAGTTTGGAAGAGACCAAAGGTTATTCATAGCTCTAATTCTTTCGTGGATTTCTGAGCCCATCAATAACCTATATAAAGCGGGCTCGACGGAGTAGCGGGAACTCACATTCATCATGTCATGGAAAATTCTGACCGTTTCCACCTGGAATTTTGTCGGAATTGATGAAATGAGAGATGGCCACAAATTTGTAGATATTATCTTCACTACTCTCTCTTTTTCGCTCATCGGTAAATTGAAAGCCATTAAGTTGAACAACTTAGATACTCCGAAAGCAGTCTTGATGTTCTTGTCCTTGATCTCCTCAGAATCGGATATATCTGTTTGGGGCAACGACAAAATTAATTCGAGGATTTCAGGGTCTTTAAATCCAAAATCCACTTCAGTGGGAAGGAGATTGATCAACTTTTCGAAGCATTCACATAACCCCAATGAGTCCAGTGACTCAATTTTGTCGATAATTATACGCTTGAATGAGTTATAAAGTAGAAATGAAATTTCTTCCTTCGTGAAAGGGGCTGAAACTGAATCTTCCCCCAACGATTTCCTATAGTACTCTGAGATTATCTTCGTAGCATTACTCAAATTTAATTCTGAGCTATATGGTGCCAAACCATTCGGTGACATGAGGTCAAGTAACAAAGATGCTATATTGGTCCACTTGAGATCAGCAGAATAATGTTCCAAAAGAACAATGAGACCTAACGGGCAATGTTCTTCAGTCATTTCTTCTTCACTCAAATCGAAACTGTACAACATAAACTCCAATAATCCCCATTGGGAGTCTTGCACCAAATCGACAATCATCTTCCAAATAAATCCCGACTCGACTCCATTGAAGAAGTTCTGACAAGCACTGAGAAGCTCTCTGAATCCTTCGACATTGTTCAATGATTCTTTATAGGTGGTCATCAAGATAGGAAGCAGTATTCTGGGCGTAATGAGATGACTGATCTCCCACTTGTCAATGATCAAAGCGAACGATTCATTCATGGCATCAATTTTCTTGGGCAATGACTTGCTATCTATAAGCCTTAGTAAAACCGGTATCAAAGTTTCTAATCCGTGACACTCAAAGAACTTTTCTCGAGTGTACCCTGAATCCGAGCCTGTATCAGGACCTAGTAGCCAACTCCATAATCTCCTATTGAGACTCATGTCCTTCTTTAAAAGAACGTGGAGAGCGGACTCTATCAACAATTCTTTTTCCTTCTGAAACGTGGACAAAACATCACAATTCAAAGGTAAGTGAGATAACATTAAATCAAAGAATCCCCGTATCACAATAATGTCATTTGCAGGATTGAACAGTGTTTCTGTATTGAGGGATGCTGCGAAAGCTCTGATCAAAAACCCTGGTGATGGTTCAATACAGGCTCTTGCTTCATCACTATATTTCGTGTCCCCGTTGTCGTCTTTGTATGAGTTGAAGACTGGTAGTCTCTTATTAAAATAATACAATGCTCCTAGTCTTTTCTCGGGGTTTGAAATTATTGCTAGAAAGAACGATTTCCAAAAAATGCTGTCATCATCAAGTCGGGATTTCAAATAGTCGACGAGTTCAAACAGATCATTGAAACTTTCGGAGTTCTCATCGTCTAAGCCCGCCAAAAAGCAAAGAATGATGGGCTTAACAAGTACCTTAAGATTCCTATCGTCTATGTTGACTAGTAGCTGTTGTCTATATATCGTTATCACCTGTGACTTTACTTGCATCGAACCAAAAGATAATATTGGCAATAGGCCTGGTAACCATATTTGAATTTCATTGTTGAACGTCTCTATGGTGAGGGCATTAAATATTGATTCGTAGACACCAAGCGCTTTCTGATGAACCCCATTCGGTAATTTCGGAGACAAGCATAAGGAGAGTTTGTTTGATACATCGAATGATCTTGGTATCCATTCGACAGTGTGGTTAAGTTTTGTTTCTTGTGGGAGTTGCAATGCTTTCTCCAACCTTGACAAAAATGCAATGTAGTCGGCCCATTCATCGAGGGCCTCGAAGCTTTGAAGAGCTTTCTCCACCTGTTGAAGATGACGTTTGTCCTTTGGTGACAATTGACTGTCATCCTTGCTTCTAGAACGGAGACTTGGTATTACTCTCAACAACCCATTCTTCTCCATAGTTGAACAAATTCGCGATTTAGATATTTGGATTCAAGTTTTAAGATCAAACCCTATAGCGGCCACTTCAACTAAGGAAGAAATTTCGAGCCAATCAGAAGTTATTCTGGAATACAAAATTCTTGATGAACCTCTTCAAATGTATTCTTGTCTCTATCTATTGGTAGTAAAATCAGTGCTATAAAGGCAAACTACAAAATACTTTTCAAGAATTCAGCAACATCATTCAACTCTTCTTCACTTGCATTATGAGCTACACCAGCATAAGTCTTGAATTCATAGTTCTTGAAACCTAAATTTTGATAGAATTCGCTGGTCAACTTTCCGTAATCGTATTTGATCACAGGGTCAGCAGTTCCATGGCCTTGGAATATAGGGGTTGAAAAATTAGCACACTCTTTGGGCAAAATTTCCTCCAACTTTGATCTTATGGGACAGAAACCACTTAATGCAACAACCCCACCAATCTTGATATCTGACAAAGCGGCAGTTGCTAATGCTAAAGAAGCCCCTTGTGAAAATCCCCCAATTATGATCTTTTCCTTTGGGATATTGTTATCTAACTGTTCTTTGATCAAAGATTTAAGTACATTACATGATTCCAAGAACCCTTCCGTATCAGCTTTGGCTTTAGGGTTTCCAAGTTCATAAATGTCGAACCATGAAGGCATTGGAAGACCACCGTTGACTGTAACTGGCCTAATTGGAGCATTGGGGAAGACGAAATTTATTGACTCGAGTATTGACTCAGGAATAACACTTGATTGCCTCAAAAATTGTGGAAACCAAGACCAGCCATTTCCAGAATCTCCCAATCCATGAACAAAAATGATAGCTGCCTTGGCCTGGTTCTTAGCTGATACTTTAACTGCGGTTGACATGAAAAAATGAGACTTTATATCCTCAGTCTTAAATTACAGTATATACAGTTTATATCGATTTTTATGCCACTACTTTGGCATTTGTTTCTTCTGTTTGTGTGTTGGTATCAGGCTCTTCTTCAATGTTTTTGGAAGTGCCTTCAGGTTTTAGTTTTTTTGTGACACCTGTATTCTCTTCTGGCTTTCTCTTATTGGTGTTGGCCAACTCATTCGACGCTGCGATTTTAAGCACTCTGGTGTTCTGCTTTTCACCATCGACCCTCCGAAAATATGGTTGGCATCTCCAGTACGGCACTTCCCTATATCTTCCACCCCAACTTTCTATCTCTCCGATACTGATTTGGTCCAATTTCTCGATGTCAGGTTGCTTGAAGATACCGGCCACGATCAGTTCGATTGATTGGACAATACTATCCCATTCTTTGAAATCAGCATGAACGCTCGTTCTTCCGATCACTGGCCTAAGTTCCTTGTGGAAATTCAAGAACTCGTGGAGCATTTTGAAAAAATGAGCTTTCATTGCATGTCTGTTTGCACTCGTAGGATACTCCTTCACGATCTCAAAATATTCCCTCAATAGCTTATCGACTCTTGGAAATTGTTTTTCTTTGTCGTCTGTTCTAGTCCAAAACACACCCGGATTGTAAAGATTCCCTTCAGCAGACATAACTGCATCACATCCTACTGTGTCCATGCACCTCTTTAAATCGTTAGGATAGATAATATTACCGTTTGCAAAAAAGACTTGGCCGTCCGGCAAGTTATCCCGTAAATATTTTAGTATCTCCCAATTAGCTAGCCCGGTCAACTGGCCTTTCATGTCTCTGGTTCTTCCATGGATGGTTATGAATTGTGCTCCGGCATCTAATACCATTCTTGCATATTTCAAAGATTTTTCCCAATCGTCGTAGACTCTTATTTTTGCTGTCACGGGAATGTCAAGATTATCATGTAAGTTCCTTATCAATTTGAACACCAAATCCCAGTCATCCATGAGAAATGCACCATAATTGCCCTTCTTAGCAATACCTTGAGGGCATCCTAAATTTAAGTCCACTGCATCACATTTGTCTTGTACAAGTTGCGCAGCCTTCAATAAATAATCTGGATCATTTGCACAAAATTGGACAACAAGTGGCCTGTCAACTTCTGAATTACCATCGAATTCACTCCACATATTCTTCCTGTACTTCTCATCTGTTGCAAATAATCTAGCATGGAACATTGGTGTGTAGCATAAATCTGCACCATATCTTCTACTGAGAATTCGCCATGCTAACTCAGACTGGTCTACCATGGGTGCTACAACAGTCTTTGGCTGCCCTAACTTATTATATAAGTCCCTCCCTTTAAGCTTAGTCTGTGTCATTCTAGAAGCCAGATATTTCAGTATGAAGTTACTGATCCTATTATATACTGAAGCCACTTTTGCGATGAGGTTTTTTCTCAACTATCTCAAACCAAATTTTAATTTTATCAAAACGCGTATTTTCAAGAATGGATGCCACCAGTAAGAGAATAGATGGTACTTTATTGAAAGCCAATCAGGGAAAGGTGGTGAGAGTTATAGGAAAATTCGAACAGTATGATGGACTGAGTGGAATCATGAAGTCAAATGGTGATATCAATCTAAATCTATCTACTTTAACCACTGATGTTGAAATCAAGGTACGTGGGAATTATGAGATCATAGGAAAGGTTGGTGAAGATATGAGCATCACAGTATATTCTATCCTTTCAGTAAGCGATAATTTTAAGTTCGATAACTACTACCAAATGATTCAATTTATCAATAAAGTTCCGGAACTTTACTATTAGCTTTTGCTCAATTATGCTACTTTAATATATATTAAACCAATTCGATATCTTCTACGATGTGAACGAATCTCTTCTCTGTATACTTCTTGCCCCATTCTAAATTGCCTGTTGCAGTCTTATTAAACTTCAAATTTCCAAAACTGACCAACATACGATAATTGGCTTCCTCGTTGGAAGTTTCATAAACGAATTGGCTCAAGTTCGTTGTAATTTTCTGAGTGATACTTATGATAGACAAATTAAAAATCAATGTAGCGTAATTGATCAAAAATGAGTCGTAGTGCTTATGCAGATTGTCAAGCCTTTTATTTCTGAGTTGACCAAGAATATCCAAGAAGTCTTCGGTAAAGATCATTGTGCTATCCGTCGTTGTGAAAATTTGGAAAAACAAAATGGAACTCGTGAGGTTGCTTATGGATTTCATCATCATCATTGAAACACTGGGATCATCTGATCTTATTCCTTTTTTGTAAATCAGTAATATTAGACCCGGTAATTCTTCATTTTGTAAGATATCATTTATCCCAAGTTTTGGAATGAGGACTCTCAAAATGTCAAATCCGATCAAATAGGAAGCTTCATCCCAATCAAACACACTCTTGAGCGTATTCAAAATAATGCTGGAAGCTTCACTACTAGACACATCAAAATTACTAGGCAAAGTGTCCAATTTCTGTGCTTGCTTCTCATTGAATTTAGTCAATCCTTTGATCAACTGAGAATTATTAAAATCTTTGAAAAGAATAAAATCTTTCACTGGGAGGATCGATGCATTGGATGTGTTTCTAGCTGAATGATCTGGTGCTGTTGGCGTTGACGGTGTCTTTCCTCCTATATTAACACCCTCTGTATTTTTCTCGATGAAATTAACAACCTCTTGAACATACGAGCTTGGTAGCTCATTATCTGCCAAAAATTGATTTGCTACAGTGTAGACATTGTCTCCAGCATTGAACGGCAACTTCAAAGGAGGCTTTCCGTCTTCAACATCAACATCGAACACATAATCGTACTTTTTTCCAAGATACTCCTTTTTGTTGTTAGAAGAAGCAGCACCCACAACATCACCTATCTTATTCCATTCATTATTGGACCAATTGTGTGCTTCAATTATACCCATATTGTTTTTCACCATGATTGTTTGACCTTCATTACCTGGTTCCCTCAATCGCTCATAACCTGGAATATCAGTTTTATTTAATTCGACGGACTGTTCCGATATGGTTGAATTTTTCACAGATTCCTCCAAATCTTGCAATTCCTGTTGAGATGCATACCTAGTCGGATCATTTGAGAATATTCTCACATATTTGTCAGAAGAACCGACAACCAAATCGTTGCCAACAACATCCAAACACCAAATCGACACACAAGGTAAAATAATGGTTTGAATAAGAGACGAAGTTTCCAAATTCCAAACCCTTACCGACCGATCTTCACCACAACTTACCAACTCACCATTTTCTAATTTTGCTATATCATAGATGAAAGACTCATGACCTACCAATGTCGATAGAACATTACCAGCAAAATCCCAGATCTTGATGGTTCCATCATTAGAACAAGATGCAAAAGATTTTTCGTTGATCAACAGAATGCCCCTTACGACATCTGAGTGGCCCTGGAAAATCTGTACCATTTGATCACCTTTCCATAATCTGATGAGTTTGTCTGCGGAACAAGTTAAAAATTCATTTGGGCCAACAACAATAGCAGACAACACTGACAAACCCAGATCAGTTTTCAAAGTAAACTTGCATTGGTAGTCGTTCAAATCCCAGACTTTAGCTGTCCCATCCCAACTGGAACTGATCAATAACCCATAACCATAATGCAAGTGGCAAATATTGTTATTATGCCCAAGAAGATTATACATCCCTAAATCCGTGGGTTCAGACAGATCCAATGAATTCAAAAACACGATGTTATCTTTCCCAGCACAGGCATACATCCTATCGGGCAAGGCACAAACAGTGTTAATGAACGAGTTCGATGAAGAATGAAACAAAATGGAATTACCTCCATTGGAGTCCCATTGACGGACAGTACCATCTCTTGAACATGATATCACTGTTCCATCCACAACTGTCAAGCCTCTCACATCTTGCTCATGCCCCACTAGTGACTTACTTAACTTGAACATGAGAATCTAATAAAAAGAGCTTGCGCGCATTCTTGATTTGTTGAACTATTGGGTGTGTCAATGATAAAATCGTCTTCACACTACTAGTTTGACTGGCGTTAAATGCTCTACCGGTTCCAGAAGAATAATATTGTACTACAAAGTGTCAAGTTAACTATTAGTTGCTTAAAGCTATTGAGTGAGGGAACTAACTCTGTATTGACCTAATTATTTAATGAAAATTCCTACTCTATTTATACTTGACTTTAGTTGCAACGTTCTCCACTTGTTGATTATGTTATTGATCTCTTCTTATGTGCGAACCAATCTTAAGCGACCGTTGTCTGATAAAGGGGAATCTCCGCCGCTTTAGCTTTCCCAAATCGATTCTCTTCGGACTTTAGTTCTTCAAGATCGGTGCATATATTCACGTGCTGAAACTCACGTTACGTATTCACGTGCTGTTTTCACGTGCAATCGTGCATTTACTAGTTTTAACTCAACATGATTCGAATCGCCATTCGTTTACGTCAGCATTTGATATTCTGTTTCTTTTGATTATATAATCTGCGAGAATAGGACCATTTCCAAGATTGATGACAGGGGTAATTAATTTAATTGGTTTTTGCACGATGACAACGTGGGCCATCGTTAATTTCTTGGATTTGGCTACCAAGCAAAATTTTTTATCCTTCAAGTCACACGATACTTAACTGAATTAAGAAGGTGAATTTTCTTGGTTCTTGGTTTGACAGCTCCTTCGTATATTTGACGTATTTTAAGAGGAAGCATAAGGAAATCTTAATTTTGGCATATCAGTGAGAATTTGCATTCAATTTCCAAGGTTTTGGAGGCATACAACTTTAAGCATAACAAATTTCAAACAAAAAATATATTCATTTGATTGTAGTGAATTCAACCGTCAGTTTTTGCAGCCACTGTTAAATGAAGTTCAATCAAAGTTTGAAGTTTAATATAGTACCTGAATGGTCTGATAACTATTTGAGTTATGATAACTTGAAGAAAGTTATTTACACTTTACAACAAAGGCAGTTAGATTTGAAACTCGATTTCAACCAGAACGACACTACCGTTTCGGAATTGTTGAATGAGTTATCGAAAGAATTAACGAAAACCACTTCGAATGATTCTTCCACTTCTTCTTCCAACATTACCAAAACTGACTATGTTACCGAAGGTTCCCACGAAGAAGACAAAGTTGAATTTACTGAATATGGTAAAAGTGCTTCTAAACAAGCAGATGTTTTGAGATCTTTAAATCTTTACATCAAGCTTTTGGATTCCCACCACAAAAAAAAGCAATTCAATCCTTTATTAGAATTCACCAAACAATTGCTCAATGAATTAATAAAAATCGAAACTTTCTTCATATCTAAAAATGATGAAATTTCTAATGAGTATGACAATTTGATAAAGGATTTGGTCAATTTGCATGAGCCACAAATTTTTAATTATGCTGATCCGGAAAGGGCCGAAAAGATTTCGAGAACGACGACCAATTACACCTTCAACGAGGATCACAACGAAGAAGTTGATTCCTCTGATGACGAATTGGACATTGACCATGAGGCTTCTGCTTTGGTTCACCCAAAAAACTTCAACATCAAGTTACAGAAATTGGTGACTTTGAAACAGTCAAACAAGTCATTGTTCATCAAGCTTAATGAGTTGAAATCTTTCATCGAGTTGAACAAAATTGGGTTTGCCAAAATTACGAAGAAATTCGACAAGAACCTCTTCTTCAACATCAAAGATGACTTCGTTGAAGAGTTTTTACCTTCAAACTCCATTATCTTTGAACTAAACACGCTCAACATCATAAACTCCCAAATTGACAAGTTGGTCAATTCGTTCACTTTCATTTCCCATAAGTTAGACTCATCGAAATCAATAGACTCTGTCAAATTTGAGTTGAACTCATACTTGAGGGATCATATTATCTGGGAGAGAAACACTGTTTGGAAAGACTTGTTGAGTTTGCAATCCAAACGACAAGACTTCAGCTTGAGTCCTAACAATTTGCACCTCAGTATGAGATCTTATCAAGTTTTCGGAAAACATATCCAATTGCCGAGCTCTGCTTTAACTTGGCAAACATTCAAGATATTATTGACAATTGTTGTGTTCGTTATCCTCATGACCGTCAAGACATTTAATGATCCAGCACAACATAGATGCTTGGCTGTGTTGGTTGCTTGTGCAATTTTGTGGGCTACGGAAGCTTTGCCCTTATATGCCACGTCCATGTTGGTTCCTTTATTGGTTGTCACCTGTAAAATTTTGAAAAACCCCAATGGATCAGTTATGGAAGCAAAAGAAGCATCTGCCTATATTTTCAGTACAATGTGGAATTCTGTCATTATGATCTTGATAGGAGGGTTTGCCTTGGCCGCTGCTTTGTCCAAGTACAATATTGCCAAAGTCTTTAGTTCGTGGGTTTTGTCATTCGTTGGAACCAAACCAAGAAACATCCTCTTAACTATCATGATGATTTCATTGTTCTTATCCATGTGGATATCCAACGTTGCTACTCCGATTTTATGTTATTCATTGATTCAACCCGTCTTAAAAACAATTCCCAGTGACTCTCCGTTTGCGCAGGCATTGATTTTGGGTATTGCCTTGGCTTCGAACATGGCAGGTATGTCGTCTCCAATTTCTTCACCACAAAATGTGGTTGCTATCGAGTCTATGAGTCCAAATCCTGGATGGGGGAACTGGTTTGCAGTTGCATTACCTGTTTCAATCATTGGAACTATTGGAATTTGGTTGGAATTGATTTTAACTTTCAAAATCAATTCTGTGAATGTGAAAAGATTCCAACCAATAAGAGACAGATTGACTATCAAGCAAGTTTTCATATTAATTGTCACCTTACTTACTATTTTACTATGGTGCGTCATGACCAAGATCGAAGGCACATTTGGAGAAGCTGGTGTGATTTCAGTTATCCCGATTGTATTGTTCTTCGGTACAGGACTTTTAAAGACCGATGACTTAAACAATTTTCCCTGGTCCATCGTGTTATTGGCAATGGGAGGTCTCGCTCTTGGTAAAGGTGTCACGTCATCAGGTTTATTGACCACGATCGCAATGGCTTTGCAAAGAAAGATCATGAATTACGACGTTTGGCTCATTATGATAATCTTTGGAATTTTAGTCTTGGTCATTGCCACTTTTGTTAGTCATACAGTTGCAGCATTAATTATTGTTCCTTTGGTCAAGGAGGTTGGGGAGTCTTTACCATCGAATCATGCCAACTTGTTGGTCATGGGTACTGCGCTTTTAGCATCTGCTGCCATGGGATTGCCTACTTCAGGGTTCCCTAATGTCACTGCCATTTCTATGACTGACGAACTCGGTAAGAGGTACTTGACAGTCAACACGTTTATCAACCGTGGTGTTCCTGCAAGTATTATTGCCTTTATAGTTGTGATTACTATTGGCTATGGTATCATGGCTGCACTTCACTTTTAGAAATAGCTTTAGATTTAAATTTAGACTTAAACTACATAAATAAATTGAGCATCACTTCATGTGATAGGGTATTAGCAAGTTGAGGATTGATCTATTAGTTCGGGCCGAACAACGCAGTCTCTATCTCTTTGTATACGCCATCAGTTTCCATTTTTAAGAACAACTTGGCCAACGGAGGTTCCCAAGTTGGGCTCGTCAATAACGCTTGCAAGGAGTTAGACAATATTGATTCTCTTTTGGCCTGTTGGAAGAAAGTGTTGAGATCCAAATTATCGAGAGCGCCATTGTTGTAAAGTCCAACTGCAACTTTTGGAAGCATTGACAATATAGTGGTGTTGTGTGCTATTTGGACTATCAATGGTCCGGCTATTCCTGTGTCATTTATGGCATTGATGACAGAAGATAATGTTGTCGAAAGCAAATTGCTTTCAAGAATACCGTTGATGAGATTTCCAAAAAACTCTTGTGCTGAACCCTCATTGGCTTTCAAAACAAAGTCTAGCAAATCAGATAACTCTTCTTCTCTCTTATACGTGTCAATTATTTTCTCATTATCGCCCGAGAGGGAGCTGTTATATTTGGGATTCAAATTGGGGGTGTATTTGATAGTATCTGCAATTAACTCGATAGTTAAATCTTTCCCACTACCTAATTCGTTCAACAACTTGGGAATCCAAACGTTTTGAGCTAGCAAGCCTCCTGACATAACCGCCAAAAAGTCCCTATTGGTATCATTCATCAATAGATAACCAGCAACACTTGGGATTAAACCACTTTGCTCGACGTCATGAAGTAAATTAGAAGCATTAAATGAAATATTTAAACCACCTAAGTCGATCGAACTGAGAGCTGACTCTCCCTTCAATAAGTTACTTGTCAAATTAACAAGATTATTTATTTGGGTATCATCACTCGCAATCTCATATAAAGTGTCTGTTATTAACCCTGAATTATAAACTGAAAGTATCAAGGAGTTCAATGATGAATCTTCTTCTCGCTTTTGGATAGAATTGTCGTTTATGGCCTCAAGTGTATCAATAATTTTCTGGTACTCCATATGTCCATCTGGATCAAGTTGGTTTATCCAATTGCCCAAAATTACTTGGAACAACAAACTCAAAGTTATGAACAAGCTAATCATTTTACTTCTAACTCCGTATTTTGATTCTTGACAATATCCTGACTATTTATAATAAGCTGGATTTTCGTTAGCTTATAAAGGGTGAAGTGACCTGAAAGTGGAGTTAAAATATATTTTATGGGTAGAATTGCATATTTCCATAAACAGCTTGTGAGTTTGTCTTGTCCTAAAAAGGAAACTTTTATTGATGAGGCTAAAGATTGTCTCACAGTATTACAGCTGCACCAAAAAGAGCAAAGAATGACGAATCAACAGACTACGAATTTGCATGAACAGATATGATTTCCTTCCCTTTATTAAGATACTATTCTGTTGTTGAATCCTTTTGTGGAGCCACGAGCCTCCATCTTCTTGGCCTTGAACCGAGGTTTTAGAGGGGGGTCATAAATAATATCTGCGAAAATAATAATTTCCACATTAGGTATCAGCTCAATTTTTTTCTCCATCACTTTACCTAATTTGGCAGGTTCTATAAAGTTGACTGCTTCCAATATCATTTAAAACACTTTTTATATCCTTGTTTATTTTTTGTTGTTATATCATTCAACTATAAGTAACAAGATGAGATTCTTATTAGTTTTACTGTCGTTGATATATGTAATTTCTGCTTTGACTTTACCTCAATTGGAAAAAGTCCATGGCTCCGAAAAAGTGGTTGCAAACGATGACGAATCGACAACAAGTGAATTGATTCAAGATATTCTTCTAGATGAAGAGTATTACTTGATGGAGGAGCTCCAAACAACCATACTCAACTCACTATATGTTAAACGTCTGGATGTTGAGAAGAGAGATTTGGAATCGAACATCGAAAGCATCTTGATGCTTGTCAATAATTCTGGAGTTATCTGGGATATTTTGGATTACGGAGTGGATAATCCGAGAATAATAGATCAGCTTGCAAACTTGACTGCCGGATTTATAGATGGAGGCAGCTCAAGTAACAGTTCAGTTATTTCAACTCTCCTACAAGGCACAATGTCGTCTTTGAATGTGACAGCAGTTGGCAATATTGTCCTAAAATCTGGATTGATACAATCCGTATTGGATGGCTTGTTACTCGATGATGAATATAGACCATATGTCTCCAGGATAATATACCAGATAGCTGAAAATAATATGAATTTAATCGCTTTCTTGTTAAGAAACTTTCTTGCTCCTGCAAATGGGAACCAAAAAAGAGATAACGAGAATTCGATGGTCGAGTTCGTTGGAAATTTCTTGGGGTCATTTCTCGATTCAAATGTCTTCTACACTGGTTTGCTGAGTGTAGTCAATGCTTTAAACGACACTGGATTTGTTGTGTACACAATTCAAAGATTCATCTCCACTGAAGAATATGTGAATATGACAGGTCATCTATTGTCTGAGGTGATATCCGAGTCCGATTTCAGTCTTTCCAACATTTCTTTGAATATCACAAGTATTTTAGAATCAGCTTTGCTGGATACATCTTCCATAACAGATATTGTCGGATCATTACTCAGTGGTGATTTATCAGGTCTTTCGAGTTTCTTGACCAGGTATTTACCGGGAATCAGAGCAATCATCAGAGATTTGGAGGAAATGGGTTTGTTCAACCAGTTGAATAACGCTGTGTTTCCAAGCACTTCCAGCTCTGATAATAAAGCACTTCAAACTGAGTCAGCTGACAAACTGACGGATGATAAAACAGTGACACTGTCAGATTTGGGAAGTCATTTACTGGGACCTTTTGGTGGCTTCATGATTTTTCAAACGTTAGTAACTCTTCTTTTGTTCTTATAGGTTTCTTTCCAACCGAACTTCACATTGTAACATTTTATACCTTGTTTAATATAAATATAACATGCGCAAGAAATTATATGGAAGTTAATACTGTAACACAAATTGTGGTCAATTTGCGTCTTACACCAAGAGTCGACCTGACTAGGAGCGAGTGATTCGTGAAAAATCTTGAATGCTACCGGACAAGCTCTCTCAAAGCTTGACTGTAGAAACAGGAATTGGGCACCTTGACTTCCTTTCAAGTAGTATTAAGTCCCTTCCAGAATTCACATCAATAGATACTTCGGAAACACCCAACATTAATAGTCCAATAAACTCTGGCACAGCCCTTTCTTTTAATAGCAATACCAAACCCTTGAGGCATATTGACTCGAAGAATCCATTTAAAAGGGTGAAGAGTTGGATAAAGACACAATCTGACGAAGACTATAAAATTCAATACAGCGTATTACAGTCTGACAACCCTATTTCTGAGATTGAATATGAACAGGTCTGGGAATCTTCAGAGAAGTTGAATTATTACTCCTTAAAAGAATTCAACAAAATCATAAATTCGGTCATAGAATCCATAGAAACGTTTGAACCTGAAAGAATAGCCAGAGGGTCTAGTGGTAGCTATTTCATCTATAATAAAGACTCAGAGGGACATCGACTGATATGTGGCGTCTTCAAACCAAAAGATGAAGAGCCTTATGGACCTTCATCCCCCAAATGGGGTAAATGGATACATCGGACATTTTTTCCATTCTGGTTTGGAAGGTCATGTCTTCTTCACAACCAAGGCTACATAAGCGAGACAATGGCAAGTTTTGTTGACCAAAGGCTACTCAGCTTCATCGTTCCATATACTGATATCATTTATTTGAAAAGTAGAAAGTTTTATTTCAACTTTTGGGATAGGATTAACCATCGAATCAGGCTCAAAGTTGGCTCCTTCCAAAAATTTATAGATTATCAGCAGGCTGATGAATGGCTACTGATTCATCCATTTCCCAAGAGTTTTTTGGATCTACCTGACTCTAGTAATGTTGCAAAAAGTAGCCCTTTGATATTTAAATGGAGCAAACAAACCTTGTTACAATTACAGGAAGAGGTCGAAAAACTAGTGATTCTCGACTACTTAATCCGAAACACTGATAGATCATTGGACAATTGGATGATCAAACTAAAATGGGATGACTTTGGGGAATACTTTAAGCCACGATTAAAGATTGGAGCAATAGATTCTGGTTTAGCATTTCCTTGGAAGCACCCGGATGAGTGGAGATCTTTTCCTTATGGTTGGCTATTTTTGCCCGTTGCCATAATAGGTCAGCCATTCACTTCTAATACAAGAGTACATTATATCAGTATTTTGAGTTCCCGTTCATGGTGGGAAGGTACTGTTCAGGGTTTAAAAAGAATATGCAAAAAAGATAGTAATTTCAAATTGAAATATTTCAATCTGCAGATAAGCGTTTTGAAAGGACAGGCCTTCAACATTCTTGAGGTTCTCAAAGTCCTGGGATCATCCCCTTTGGATTTGGCTAAGTGTTCGAGAGCAAGAGTGGTTGATGAAGTTCGAGAAGTACCTGTCGATCATCCAAATTGGGTTGTGGATCATTCTGTCAAGAAAATGGAGAAGGTCGTATTCGAGAATTTGGTTCTTGAAAACAGAGAGCCCTTTTTTTCATGCTGTTAGTTAGTCTTATATTATTCATTCAGATTAAGAAGTCATGAGCTTCATATTCAGACGTCATACTTGCGAATTGGTTTCTGTTATTAATGATATCGAGCTCAAAGTCACCGATATTTATATTACCAATTGCAGCAGGAACTCCCTTCACCATACCTCGCTCATGGGTAGAAAGTAGAATTTTGTGTATGATACCAAGAACTTGACTTACTGAGATTGATAAAGCGTTGAATGCCAATTCTTCGTCATCGAGATCAACTTTTTTGGAATAATAGTTACGATGCAATTTATCCATCACAAGGGCACTAAAAAGGTCACCGACACCGGTAAAATAACTTTGAATCATTGGAATTCGAAAATACTTTGTAGTTGAGCTTGTTGATATCACACAGTTGATAAATTGAGTATCTTCGATTGTCTTTAACTTCACGGTACTGCTTGTGACAACCACAAATTTGACTCCGTACCTTTGAATTTCTCTTATTGCACGCAACATATCGTCAGGGTTGTTAATATTTATTCCAGTGAGCAATTGTAATTCAAATTGGTTGGGAGTTACTATATCGATCAATTCAGATTTTAATAAAACTTTGTAGCTGTCAACACATAACTGGTCAACATACAATTGACCCTCGTCACCCAAGATAGGATCCATCAAATATATAAAAGACCGGTTCTTCTGCTTCTCCAAATAATCGCATAAAGCTTCAATCAAATCTTTGTTTGGAATGTAGCCAGTAATCAAAAACTCAGGATTCTGATGAGCTAACAAATCTTTGAATAATGAAATTGAAATCTCGGTGCCATCGAATACACCATAGCCTGTATGATTCGAAAAGTTAACAGTATTGATAGCATCGACATCCCAACCTAAACACTGAAGAGGAAAAACTATAGCTTTGTTGCCCACATAACCGTGAACCACATGAGACGAAACGGTAAGAATAGTTTTCATAATTGTGAAATTCGCATATTGGCTCATTTGTCGTAGTTTCATGAAAAAGAAATAAGTGCCAAACCTACAAAGCCTGAACTTGAAGCTAGGTCAATTCTTTCCTTATTCATTACTTGTTTGGAATTTCATATTTGCGAGAGATTTTTGCATGGAATATTATGGGACGCCAAAGACGAATTGGGGCCTTATTGATACACCACAGTTTTAACTTTTTCTTTTTTTAGACTTTCCCACCTAAACAACAACCGACCTACGTGTTTTTTTGGTCCACACACGTTAGGCGCAGTACATATAAATTCATTCCCTTGTCCCAAAAAATTTTCTCAACGAATAACAGGTACCACTTAATCCATATAGTTGGAAATAGGAAGATCTCAAAACAAGCAAATACGACCAAATTATTTCAAAAATGGCAAATGATATCAAGAATTTCAAGGCTTCTTTGCCCCCCAGAAAGAGAGCTAGAACTGAGGAAGAAAAGGAGCAAAGAAGAATCGAGAGGATTTTAAGGAACAGAAGAGCCGCTCATCAGTCCAGAGAAAAGAAAAGGAAGTACGTAGAGAACTTGGAACTGTATATCGATAAGTTGCTCATCAACTTGAATGATTATAAACATAATCAGGAGTTGTTGATCTCGAATGTCGAAGATCAGGAGCTCTTAAGTCAATTGAAACCAGTTCAAGATCTAGAAGACATTAGAGATACCAAGTCAGATTCCAAAAGGGCAACTAAAGCTTCCGATTCATCAACCAAAGATACAGGTGTCAAACCTCCTGTAATGGACGATGAAAATTTCGAATCTAGTTCCTCGTCCTCAGAAAAAATAATTTCAGCTCCTCCCAAATTTCAACTCAGTTCCTCTAAACTTTTTGAGGGAGTCGAATCAACCCTCGATCCTTCGAGTCCTGATAATGTATCAGTCCTTGATTTGAACGAGCCCAATCCTGTTGACTTTGAAGAATATGAGGACCAAACTCCTCACGATTCCGCTAACTTTAAATACTTGTCAACCGAGTACAATGGTCCATCGAGCATAGTGGACGATTATTTATCACCTGTTTCAATTGATTCGTCGATAAACAGCCCAGTGAATTTGTCTCTATATGACTATTCATATCAAAATATCAATGAGCACAACTCAGAAGTAGTTGTCTTGTAATGAACCAAGTCGAGCTATCTCAAACCCGATACGTACTTTTGGTCGAGTACGTTTGCTTGTTTGATCTTTCTATCCTGTTATTCCGTTCAGAGATAGCTTGACTTGAGTTTTCGGCCTGCAGTGCCAATTGATTTTGAAATGGATGATTCCAACGAGCTTTTTTGTATTTAGTTGAATTTTGCGCTCCCATTTTGGTCGAGCGACGGTGATAAGTGTTATCCACACTAGTTCTTTGGATGGTTTTTTGTTTGATGTTTGAGTATCTAATTCGTCACATAGGTTTCTAGGTTTAATGTAAGATAAATTCAAAGTTTCGCGAATTATCCACTATCATGTTATCAGAGCTTGATTCTGATCTTATCTATGATGTTTGCTGTTATCTAAATGCTGAAGATATATATCACTTATCACTAACGTCCAAGCAGTTTTATGGTCAACTTAAGTCGAATCGTTTCTATCGGTTGATGTACATCTCCAAATTCGGCATCAACACCAATCCTATAGGTTCCGACTGGAAGACCAAATTCAAATCCAGGACGTCATCATCGTGTAAATTGTATACTTGGGGTTGCAACGACTCAGGAAGATTGGGTTATTTGATACGCGATGTGGAGTCCACACATCTTACCCAGAGGAGGCACGTGATGTTGCCCACCAATTTGCCTAATTTTAACCTGGAGCTAATTGTTGATCTTAAAAGTACTGGATATAGTTTTCAAATCCTAACTAACAAAGGAGTATACTACACCGGAAGTGACTACAAGCGACTGCATTTACTCACGGCTCCAGGTCCCACTAGCAAAGATTACAGGGAACCATTAAATATTATGAATGCTGTTTCTTCCACAACCCCTGGGCAACGAATAGTTTTACCACCCAGAGGCAGGATTGGGGGAATCGTTCCTATGTTTGATAGACTCAGAGGTGAACATGAACATGACCCTTCATATCGAAGTTCAAGGGCAGAAGAAACAAATCCTAACTTAAGACTACCAGGCAACGAAATTCCCCAATTGAGAGAATATCAAGCAGAGCAAGAAAGGAAGGTGAAGGGAGAATCGCAGAATGAAGTTGAATCGAACTTTGTCACAAAGGTCAAAACTGTAGGTAAAGTTGTTGCAATGACAAGTGGTAATCAACATTTCATTATTTTGAATGATCAAAATGAATTATATTCTTGGGACACCGGATCGAATTCGAATGTTGGGGTCAAAATGGTCTTTCCCTCTTTAGAAAAAGGGATTCAAATAAGGAAAATAAAATCTGGATGGTCGACAAGTGGATTTGCCACTCACAATCAACTCGTTGTCTGGTATGGAAGGTCTGCATTGACTAAACACCAGTACGAGTCCTCTGGTACATGTTCTGAAGCCAATTTTCTTTATTTGGATGTTGAAAATTTGATAGATTTCCACTTAGGGTGTGATTTCATTATCATACTACTCTCTAGTGGTGCATACTTCTATACTTTTGATACCATGCACTACTTCCACAATGTTACCGGAGCAACAAAAATTCGAAGAGATGACTTTGAGCCATTGGCGAAATTCAACGAATGGCTAGTAAATTATAACTCGGGAGGGACAATCCACCAATTCAGTAAAATCACGGGGTGTTACAAAAGTTTTGCAATATTTGTACACGATCAAATACTATTCGGCAATAGAGAAAGAATTCACGAGATGCCAGTCTTCTATGATTTACCCGAAACAATCGTAGAAATAGAAATGGGGGATTACCATTACCTTGCTTTGACAGACAGAGGCGAGTTGTATGCTTGGGGTTTAGAAAGTGGTGATTGTGGTTGTCTAGGTCTCGGTAACTGCGAGAAATTGTTAGAGGGCAGAAATAATTATCGGGTCAAGAACCCCACTAAGGTCAACGGTAAATGGGTGCTTATAACAGCTAGTGGGTGGCATTCGGGAGGCGTAAAACTGTAATTGGTATTTAAGTAATCTGTGTGTAGCGATATAAGGTATTTTCCGGGTAATATGCTCTTCTCGTTTAAAACGTCACTCGAAAACAAACAGAGGAAAAAAACACATATCCTTGTTCTTGATTCATTATAGTAGATAACAAAATGAGCAAAGAAACAGAGTTTCCAACCACGGGAATAAATATATCACCATCTCAAAGTCATAGAACAAGACAGAGGAGATCATCATCCATAATTCAACATTTGGAACCCGATAATCAAGACACTAAAATAGATCAACAGTTGAATCCGAATTTGAATGCTGATTGGGTTCATTATAAAGGAGCCTGGATCATTCATTTCGTAATAATTTTGTTGTTGAAATTGTTCTTTAATTTTATAGGGGTGTTGGACAACGATTGGAAATGGACTTTAACGAATTTGAGTTATAACATTGGGTCTTACATCATGTTCCATCAGGTCAAAGGAACTCCCTTCGAATTCAACAGTGGTGCCTATGACAATTTAACCATGTGGGAGCAAATCGATAATGGCGATCAATATACCCCAACCAAGAAGTTTTTGATGCTGGTGCCTATTGCATTATTTTTGATTTCGACACATTACAGTAACTACAATTTAAACCTATTCATATTGAACGGCGTAAGCTGCTTATGTGTGGTAATTCCAAAATTAGCCATAAGTCATAGATTGAGAGTCACATTATATTGAAATTTCTCAGCGAGATGATCAACCTAAGAAATTGTTCAACATAGTAAGGTTGAATGTTTTCAGTTTATGAAACGTCAATGAAATGCATTATTATGAAATTCAATTGGGAACACAGCGGCGAATTGACAAACCTGTTTCCTTAGTGAAATCATGCTTAGAGGTCCTGGTGATACTTTTCGAGTCGTCCAAACTTTTAATACATTCTTTCATTCTATTTATAGCCTTTGAAGTCTTCACTTTCCTCTTAATTATACAATAAGATAATAGCGATAAGTACTGCAAACTGCAAGAAAGCTCTATTACTCACCTTTTGCTATCTGGTGCAAAATTAGTCCCTGACTCCTTTGACTCGTTTTCGCGTAAATATAAATAATCTCACTCCCCATGTTTAAAATTTTTTCATAAATAAAAGCTCCAAAATGGGTTACGCTTTAAGTGAAAGTCACAGACATTTAACTGAAGATTCATTATCTACTTACGATCCAGAAGTAGACCAAATCATCAAAGATGAAATCGATAGACAAAAACACTCCATCGTCTTGATTGCTTCAGAAAATTTCACTACTAAAGCAGTTTTCGATGCATTAGGAACTCCTATGTGTAACAAGTACTCTGAGGGTTATCCTGGTGCTAGATACTATGGTGGTAATGAGCATATCGATAGGATGGAGACTTTGTGTCAAGATAGGGCATTGAAGGCTTTCAATCTCACCAGCGATAAATGGGGGGTCAATGTCCAGACTTTATCCGGTTCTCCAGCTAACTTGCAAGTCTACCAAGCCTTAATGAAACCACATGAACGTTTGATGGGTTTAGATTTACCTCATGGTGGTCATTTATCCCATGGTTATCAGACAGACTCTAGAAAAATTAGTGCAGTTTCTACCTATTTCGAGACAATGCCCTACAGAGTTGATTTGGAAACCGGTTTAATCGATTACGAAATGTTGGAAAAAACAGCTCTTTTGTACAGACCTAAAATCTTGGTGGCTGGTACCTCAGCTTATTGTAGGTTAATCGATTACAAGAGAATGAGGGAAATTGCTGATAAAGTTGGCGCATACTTAGTGGTTGATATGGCCCACATCTCTGGACTTATTGCTGCCGGGGTTATTCCATCTCCTTTCGAATATGCTGACGTTGTCACCACTACCACTCATAAATCCTTGAGAGGTCCTAGAGGGGCAATGATCTTTTTCAGAAGAGGCATAAGATCGATAAACCCAAAAACAGGGGAAGAAATCTTATACGACTTAGAGAACCCAATAAACTTTTCTGTTTTCCCAGGACATCAAGGTGGACCCCACAACCACACAATAAGTGCTCTTGCAGTTGCTTTAAAACAAGCCGCTACCCCTGAATTCAAACAATATCAGGAACAAGTTTTGAAAAATGCTAAAGCCTTAGAGTCAGAATTTTTGAATCGTGGTTATACATTAGTGAGTAACGGAACAGATTCTCACATGGTTTTGGTTTCTTTGAGAGACAAAAAGATTGATGGTGCCAGAATCGAGACGATCTGTGAAAACATAAACATTGCCTTGAACAAGAATTCTATTCCAGGTGACAAATCCGCTCTCGTACCTGGTGGTATCAGAATTGGTGCACCAGCAATGACCACGAGAGGCTTAGGAGAAGAGGATTTCAAGAAAATAGTTGGTTATATTGACCAAGCTGTTCAAATCGCTAAATCTATCCAAGACAACTTACCAAAAACTGCAAACAAATTGAAGGATTACAAAGCTGCCGTCGCTCAAGGAAGCGATGAAATTGCTTCCTTGAAGAAGGAAATAAGCGATTGGGCTGGCGAATTTCCATTAGCCGTTTGATTGAAACATGTTGGCACGGTGACAAGATAGTATTTTATTAATTAACTTAATAAAATTTCATGACTAATGAATCTAATTACGTTTACTCAACTATACGTGTTTTTTTGGTTCAGAGTTGATAATATACGTTCAATTAAATCCTTTATGTTCGAATGATTACATTGTCTCTTTTCAAATTTATCATCTCTTTATCCTAAAACAGGCCATCACTTTTGGTCACTAATCATTTCCATCTGCACACAATCTCATGTGGCGACCACGAGCGAACTAGTGAGTGTTGATGAAAATGTGTTGAGTCGGCACTGAAGGATAACCCCATACAAACTCGAAAATCTGTTTGAAGAGTATGTCTTTATATCTGGTTTGAACTATTTTTGGTTTGAAGCTACTTTGAGAAACCATTTCATTCCAACTTCTTGAGCTGTTGGGAATCAAAATATTCAATCATACCAAAGTCCAAAATTATTTTCTCAATCTTCATTTCCGCAAAGAAAATAGCAATGGATCCAACTTTAAAGCAAGCGGTGGATAAAGTAGTCCAAGAGTACGCTATCACTGATGATTTCTTGATCAATGCAACCGACAAATTCTTAGAATCTATGGACAGGGGCTTGGAATCGAAGGAACCCACGAGAGAACATATGCCTATGATTCCGACTTTCGTCACGGATATCCCTTCAGGTAAGGAAAAGGGAGTGTTCTTGGCGGGTGATTTGGGTGGGACTAATTTCAGAGTATGTTCAATAAACTTAAATGGAGATCATACTTTTGAATTGAAGCAATCGAAATCACGGATTCCCCTTGAGTTGATGCAAGACTCCAGTTCCCATGAGTTGTTCAGCTACTTAGCAGAGAAAATTAAAATTTTTTTGGACCAACACCATAAAGAATTGACCGGAGAGACCATCAAGTTGGGATTCACCTTCTCTTTTCCTGTTAATCAAACGGGTTTGAACAAAGGAATATTGATTCGTTGGACAAAAGGGTTCGACCTTCCTGATTGCGTTGGCCAGGATGTGGTTCAACTATTGCAAACCCATTTGGATAGTTTGAAGGTGAACGTCAAAGTTGCTGCCTTGGCAAATGACACTGTGGGAACTTTGTTATCCAGAGCATATGTTAATGATTCTTCCAAGTCCAAATCGACAACTATCATTGGCGCAATTTTCGGTACGGGTACAAATGGTGCCTATTTCGAAACATTTGACAAGATCAAGAAGTTAGATTCCTCGAGCTTCAGTGGAAAAAGAGGTATGGTCATCAATACAGAATGGGGGTCTTTCGATAATCTTTTGCAAATTTTACCTACAACCAAGTATGACGAAATTTTGGACTTGCAAACTCCGAATCCCACTTATCATCAGTTTGAGAAAAGGGTTAGTGGAATGTTCATCGGTGAATTACTAAGGATTACACTAGTTCAATTGTTTGAGAAGAAGCATATTTTCGTGGATTTATACAACTCAAGGGGTGGATCGTTGCCACACAGATTAGCGGAGCCCTGGCAACTAGATGCTGAGGTGTTGTCCTATTTGCAAATCGATGACTCGACCGACCTTAAAATGAGTGAATTGATTTTGGAGAATCAGTTGAGATTGCCCACTACTAAGCAAGAGAGACTAGTGATCCAAGCTTTGACTCAAGCTATCAGCCACAGAGCAGCATCTCTTTCTGCCATTCCTTTGGCTGCCATAACGAAGAGAGTTGCTCCACAATATGCGAATGACCCGAACGATTTCGAGTTCGGTTTAGATGGAAGTGTAATTGAATTCTATCCAGGCTTCAAAGATACGGTTATGCGGGCTATTGAAATTATTGATCCGTTGAAAGGTTTCAATAAGAAGATACACTTGAAAATTGCAAAGGATGGTAGTGGAGTGGGTGCTGCGCTATGTGCAAGCACAAGTTAGACACTTATATACCTTATCGTACAATGTAAATGACTTCAGTGTCCAGTAATGATTATACTCAAAATTACTCATGACCTCCATCCTCTAATCCTCAACGTTAACTGTCATTCCATGAATTTCTCGCAGTCTTTCCAATTGAAGACTTTAAGAGTCACCTCCTCTTTTCAGTCGAGAAAACTCTGTCTTGACGATCCGCATAAAAACTCCACAAAAATTATTTACTCGACTTTATACAGCTTATTCAAATACTCAACTTTATGCAAAGAGACAAACAATCTTAAAGTTTATCATTACTTGGTGTAACCAACTCCCCCCACTTCAGATAATCCGACTTTCCTTCTCTGTTGCTCTTAAAGTGTGACGTGAATTTTGGCTAATTAATTCTCTTTAAATACCGTTTAGTAGTAGAAAATAAGTACCAATTAAGGTAATAGGATAGGCCCAGTTGCTTTCTGCTTTCCAAAATATCCAGAAACGAACCATATTATGCATTTAGTTGCTTATCCATAGTCATAGGAGTCCATTTCAATAAACAATGCCCCCCATTGGTAGAACAGGAAACTATTAAGATATTACGCTTAGGATCAGCCAGCGTTAATGGTCCTGTAAAAATGAATGCAAGACTTTCGCAACATCATAAGTTGGGAATCAGACAATAAAAAAAGAACGATTATGAATCAGAAAGCGGGGCTTTCAATCAACTCTTGGAGCTCGCAAATGGTGTAGATAATTCTAGCCTAGCGTCACTAAGCAGCTCTCTAGGACACCAAATTTTTGCAACACACTTCTAATTGATTCAATAATCCTAAAACCATGCTAATATATGAGAACTATTTTGCTCATAACTCAGCTGGCGTATTTGGAAACGCTTAAGTTCTTTGTCGATCTTATTTTGAGTCGTTTCTCTCAAACAGATCCCCAAACAATATGGAAACAGCCACTGAAAGCATTGGGCTACAGATGACGTACTCAACAAGACAGTTAATGAATAATCCAAGAGTACGTTCTTGGGATGAGACAAATTCCTAAAATACAAAACATACAAGTTACCGTTGCTCATAAAGGCAAGACTCCCATGATTCTGAGTGCCATAATGTGTGGCATTTTCAAGTAACTATTCTATTCGTCAGTTAGTTCCTCCATGTGGAGAGTGGAAGGTGACCAATTCAAACGATCCAGACGGATTTATCAAGATGACATTATCGACCTAAACCCCGTTGAACTTAGCCAGCAAATGTCATTTTTGTATGCCAAGAAACCCCATATAGATTATTTCCATTCGAAAACACACTGTATATTTGAGAGTATGTTGTTTAAAAAGAGGGTATTAGGTTGTAGGTTGAATATAGTAAGTGTAGCGAATCTATCAACGATATTCGAAAGCATTATGCAAGCAGTGAGAATCAAATAGAAACGGAAAAAATATGCATTAAACACTCTGTTCCAGGCAGCAGGAAACGATGAAAGACGAAACAGAATGTTACCCTCAAAATTAATATATCTAACACCAGTGACCTTTAAAATACTGTAGTACAAGGAAACCGCCTGATAAAACCATCACTCCTACTATCTACAGATACGTAGAGCCTTAAGTGATTATATCGCCAACGGATATTCCGTTGTGCTGAGCCTGTTTCATATTAATTTAACAACTGCATCAATGATCAAGTCCAAGACTTCGACACATATATGGCATTAACTTACATATGTTGGAGGACTTCAACCTCAGCTTGTTAAACATCGATAATACTGACAAGGTTGCCGACAAACTTGAAACTCGAGGTTGCGTTTTAAGCTCTTCCGAAGACACATTTTGGAAGCTTATTTCACTTCAAGCTTAGTCATTTATATTTATATATATGCCACTTATACCGACACAGATTCAAGAGGATTAATGTTGATGGCATTGAAGCCCTTTGTCTCATTACGAAAATCTTTTTATGAGGCGGAACGTAATATAATAAAACTCTGACACTCGTAAGGTTTTTTCAGTACGCTTAAAAGCAACAATTGATTCCTGATTCATAACTCCCATACACACCAAATACCACGCATCACTAACTACCAATTAGTGATATGAAAAGCCATAGCTTCAGGGAAGCATCCTACTGAGCATGATTGAACTGCGTGTGGTCTTTGAGATAACTCTAATAAACTGGGAGTTATCGAGACAATTCACCTAATGGAACTAATTGCAACTTTCTCGCAGAACATTGACCGTGATGATTCTTTTTCTTGACCATGTGCGTTACACAAGTTTCAGCAAAGTTGGATGTTGAAACTTGCTCTCAAGTAAATCAAGCCATAATCCCATTTTCGCCTTACAGATTGAGAGTTCCACCTATTGCCAACGCCATTGACTTTTATAACATTTTGACTTTTATAACATTTGCTTTGTGGCAACTACCAGAGCCTACTTCAACATAAAATGATCTTTTATATTGTTCGTCATATATGCGTAACCAGAAACCCTGTACTTCATTTTGTACGCGGTATTGTCATCAAGGAGATTGAACATCTTCCCTCTCTTCATCAACTGGGTAGAATTTGAGACGATGGATTCTTTTGCTGGCAGGGTTTCGGGAAACTAGTTCACTCGCTTGATCAAATGGACTGACAGTGTCTCCACTGTGCTTCGGCCGTTTCATGATAAGTCTGATTAGTACATTATTTATGAAGTCAAATGGATCCTGTAACATTGATAGAATGGTATCACTCTTGTAATCATCCTCAAAGCACTACGTATGAGAATGCATGATTCCGGCAAAGCTGAACGAAAGTATTATTGTGTAGTCTTCCACCACATATATAACTCTACCCCAAGATTGATGGACAAAGAAAAGATATTTCGATGTAGAACATTAGGGCGAGTGACCAAGTGCGTTCCTGAATAACGAGAATAACCCTTGCAACTTAGTCTAGTCGAGGGTGTCTTTGAGAGAGTCTCTTGAGTCCAATACTCTAAGTTTTACGGGTCTGTCAACTTCACGTTCTTTGAGCTACAAGTACCTGATGATACATTAAAAGTTGTTAAAGAAAAGGTGGTCTTGCGGGTGTGCTATTGAGCAGAGTGTGTAATTGCATGTCTGCGCGGAGACTTGCAAAGATGGAGCAGTCTTACTATGATCTTGCGAGGTTATTAGTGGAAATGATCTCAGTAGTTTCCATTGCGAATAACGTGGTACGTCAGCAGCTTTCGAATGAGAAATGACTTCCTATTTGGCAAGTGGTATCATAGTTTTGAATGAGGTGCATGTAAAGTTTCAAACAAGGAACAATTTCGGTCTCAACATCATCGATTCACGACCCAGGGCCCGCAAATAAATACTGATAATTGGCTATATGAAAAGGAATACAAAAACCTTGACAGCACAAAAAAAACGGATAGAAACATGGTAATTCACGCAATAGAG